>JAQQAC010019064.1:669500-760496 GCA_029783875.1 Phataginus tricuspis
AAGCAACAGATTTCTGTGTGTTAATTTTATATCCTGCAACTTTGCTGTATTTAGATATTAGTTCTAGTAGTTTTGGAGTGGAGTCTTTACGGTTTTTTATATACAGTATCATATCATCTGCAAATAGTGACAATTTGACTGCTTCTTTACCAATCTGGATGCCTTGTATGTCTTTGTTTTGTCTGATTGCCGTGGCTAGGACCTCCAGTACTATGTTGAATAACAGTGGAGAGAGTGGGCACCCCTGTCTTGTTCCCGATCTTAGATGAAAAGCTTTCAGCTTCTCGCTATTAAGTATGATGTTAGCTGTGGGTTTGTCATATATAGCCTTTATGATGTTGAGGTACTTGCCATCTATACCCATTCTGTTGAGAGTTTTAATCAAAAATGGATGCTGAATTTTCTGGATGCCTTGTATGTCTTTGTTTTGTCTGATTGCTGTGGCTAGGACCTCCAGTACTATGTTGAATAACAGTGGAGAGAGTGGGCACCCCTGTCTTGTTCCCGATCTTAGATGAAAAGCTTTCAGCTTCTCGCTATTAAGTATGATGTTAGCTGTGGGTTTGTCATATATAGCCTTTATGATGTTGAGGTACTTGCCATCTATACCCATTCTGTTGAGAGTTTTAATCAAAAATGGATGCTGAATTTTGTCAAATGCTTTTTCAGCATCTATGGAGATGATCATGTGGTTTTTGTTCTTCTTTTTATTGATGTGATGGATGATGTTGATGGATTTTCGAATGTTGTACCATCCTTGCATCCCTGGAATGAATCCCACTTGATCATGGTGTATGATCCTCTTGATCTATTTTTGAATTCGGTTTGCTAATATTTTGTTGAATATTTTTGCATCTACGTTCATCAGGGATATTGGTCTGTAATTTTCTTTTTTAGTGAGGTCTTTGCCCGGTTTTGGTATTAGAGTGATGCTGGCTTTATAGAAAGAGTTTGGAAGTATTCCCTCCTCTTCTATTTTTTGAAAATCTTTAAGGAGAATGGGTGTTATTTCTTCTCTATATGTCTGGTAGAATTCAGAGGTGAATCCATCAGGTCCAGGGCTTTTGTCCTTGGGTAGTTTTTTGATTACCGATTCAATTTCGTTGCTGGTGATTAGTCTGTTTAGTTTTTCTGTTTCCTGCTTGGTGAGTCTTGGAAGGCTGTATTTTTCTAAAAAGTTGTCCATTTCTTCTAGGTTTTGCAGCTTCTTGGCATATAGATGCTCGTAATATTCTCTTATAATTCTTTGTATTTCTGTGGGGTCCGTCGTTATTTTTCCTTTCTCATTTGTGATTCTGTTTATGTGTGTAGATTCTCTTTTTCTCTTAATGACTCTGGCTACGGGGTTATCTATTTTGTTTATTTTTTCAGAGAACCAGCTTTTGGTTTCATTGATTTTTTTCTATTGTTTTATTCTTCTCAATTTTATTTATTTCTTCTGTGATCTTTATTATGTCTCTCCTTCTGGTAACTTTGGGCCTCCTTTGTTCTTCTTTTTCCAATTTCAATAATTGTGTCCTTAGACTGTTCATTTGGGAATGTTCTTCCTTCTTTAAATGGGCCTGGATTGCAATGTACTTTCCTCTTAAGACTGCCTTCGCTGCGTCCCACAGAAGTTGTGGCTTTGTGTTGTTGTTGTCATTAGTCTCCATATATTCTTTGATTTCTGTTTTGATTTGGTCGTTAACCCATTGATTCATTAGGAGAATGTTGTTAAGTCTCCATGTATTTGTGAGCCTTTTTGATTTCTTTCTGAAATTTATTTCTAGTTTTATACCTTTGTGATCTGAGAAGTTGGTTGGTAAGATTTCAATATTTTTGAATTTACTGAGGTTCTTTTTGTGGCCTAGAATGTGGTCTATTCTGGAAAATGTTCCATGTGCACTTGAGAAGAAGGTGTATCCTGCTGCTTTTGGGTGCAGAGTTCTATAGATATCTGTTAGGTCCATCAGTTCTAGTGTGTGTTCAGTGCCTCTGTGTCGTTACTTATCCTCTGCCTGGTTGATCTATCCTTTGGAGTGAGTGGCGTTTTAAAGTCTCCTACAATAATTGCATTGCTGTCTTTTTCCTCCTTCACTTCTGTTAGTATTTGTTTCACATATGCTGATGCTCCTGTGTTGGGTGCATATATATTTATAATGGTTATATCTTCTTGTTGGACTGACCCCTTTATCATTATGTAATGTCCGTCTTTATCTCTTGCTACTTTCTTCGTTTTGAAGTCTATTTCATCTGATACAAGTACTGCAACACCTGCTTTTTTCTCTTTGTTGTTTGCTTGAAATATTTTTTTCCATCCCTTCACTTTTAGTCTGTGTATATCTTTGGGTTTGAGGTGAGTCTCTTGTAAGCAGCATATAGATGGATCTTTCTTTTTTATCCACTCTGTTACTCTGTGTCTTTTGATTGGTGCCTTCAGTCTGTTTACATTTAGGGTGATTATTGATAGATATGTACTTATTGCCATTGCTGGCTTTAGATTCATGGTTACCAAAAGTTCAAGGGTTGCTTCTTTACTATCTGAGAATCTAACTTAACTTTCTTGTTAAGTTATTGTGAACGCCATCTGATGTTTCTTTATCTCTCCCTTCCTATTCTTACTCCTCCTTTCTTTATATATTAGGTGTTTTACTCTTTGCCTTTAGTTAGTATTTGGATGGTCTGCTTTCTTTGCTATGCTTTTATTTTCTCTGGTGACATCTTTTTAGCCTTAGGGTTGTTTCCCTCTAGAGCAGTCCGTTTAAGATATCCTGTAGTGGTGGTTTATGGCAGGCAAACTCTCTCAACTTTCTTTTGTCTTGAAATTGTTTAATCCCTCCGTCATATTTAAATGATAATCGTGCTGGATACAATATTCTTGGTTCGAGGCCCTTCTGTTTCATTATGTTAAATATATCATGCCATTGTCTTCTGGCCTGTAAGGTTTCTGTTGAGGAGTCTGATGACAGTCTGATGGGTTTTCCTTTGTAGGTGATCTTTTTTCTCTCTCTAGCTGCCTTTAATACTCTGTCCTTGTCTTTGATCTTTGCCATCTTGATTATTATGTGCCTTGGTGTTGTCTTCCTTGGGTCCCTTGTGTTGTGAGATCTGTGGGCTTCCGTGGACTGTGAGACTATTTCCTTCCCCAGCGTGGGGAAGTTTTCGGCAATTATTTCTTCAAAGACACTTTCTATCCCGTTATCTCTCTCTTTTTCCTCTGGTACTCCTATAATGCGAATATTGCTCTGTTTCGATTGGTCACACAGTTCTCTTAATATTCTTTCATTCTTAGACATCCTTTTATCTCTCTCTGCCTCAGCTTCTTTGTATTCCTGTTCCCTGTCTTGCAATTCCTTGATCGTGTCTTGAACCTGATTCAATCTGCTGTTGAGCCCGTCGATGGCTTGTCTCATTTCTGCATTGTCTTTCCTCACTTCCCTCACTTCCTCCCTCAGCTCTTGCACATTTTTCTGTAGATCCGTCAGCATGGCTATGACTTTTATTCTGAATTCTTTTTCTGGAAGTCTGTGCATGTCCATTCCTTCAGCTTCTTTCTCTGGGGTGGTGTTTGTCTGAAGCTTTGTCTGTATCATATTCTTCTGTCTTCTCATGACTATAGAATTGGTTGTTGGTAGCACGGAGAGATAAGAAAGGAGAGAAAAGAAAAAAAAGAAATTTCTACTAATCATAAAAAAGTAAAAGGAGAGAGAGAGAAAGGAAAAGAAAAGAAAGAAAAAGAATAAGCAGCAACACGTAAAAGAAAACAGCAACAACAACAACAACAACAAAAAAAAACAACAAGAAAAAAAACCACCAAAACGCACCCCGGGGGTGGTTTCTCTGTGAATGCTGTAGGGGGCATTATTGCTCCACTATTCCAGAGCCGTGGCCAGGTCGCTCCACACGGCCCTTTAAAGCTGTGACCGGGGTGAGAATGAATGGGAGGCTGTTGAAAGAAAGGGAAAGAAAAAGGAAAAGAAAGGGGAGAAAAAACAAAACAAAACAAAACAAAAAAAACGCCTCTGAGAGTGGGTTCCGCGCGAGTGCTGTAGGTGGCGATGTTGCTGCACTATTCCAGCGCCACTCTTTAGTTCTGGCTGTGTTGGGAACAAATGGTAAGCTGTTGATCTCCGTGGGGGTCTCAATGGCAGGCACCCTTTCCCAGTCGCCAGCCAAGGTGTCCAAAGCTCCCCAGGACTCCCAGCGTGCTGGGCTCAGTTTGCGGGGCTATCCGGCCCCTCTACTGAGCTCCTGTCTCTTTTAGACCGCTGAGGTAGAGCGCGCGCTTTTCTTCCCCTTTTTCTCCTTTCTTTTTCCTTCCCGGAGCGTGCCGCGGGCAACTTGCACGTTCCCGGCTGGGACCCTATGCCCTCTGTCTCTCCTATCTCCGCTACACCCCAGGCTGTGTGTCGGCGCTCCTGGCGCAGACTTCCACTCCCTCCCGGCTCCGAATCCTCTCCTCCCGCTTGAGCGCTGGGGGAGAGGAGCGCTCGGTCCGCTTGTGGCTCCGTACCTTACCCGCCTTGCCGGGACTCCTGCCGGATTGCTGGGGTGGAGGGGCGCTCTGGTCTCGCTGGATCGCGTTTCCACCTTGCCGGGTGCCAAGTCCTCTGTCCGGAGTGTCTGACCGCCGGAGCTCTGGGGGGGGGGAGCGCTCGGTCCCACCGGTCGCTGCTCCGTATCCCTTCCACCTCACCGGCTGCCAAGTTCTCACAGGTGTAGCTGTACGCTGTGCACTTTCCTGTGTATTCTGGTCTCTCTTTTAGGGATAGTTGTATTTGCTGTATTTTCATGAATAAATATAACGTTGGGAGGAATTTTTCTGCTGGTCCGTTCACGTCGCCATATTCCCGGAAGTCCCCCTGATTCACTTATTTCTTGATGTTAACTTTCAAAAAGTAGCACAAGTATGTATTGGCTTTAAAAAATTAGCAACTGCACTCCATACACATGCTAGGAGAATAGGAATACAAATACATAGCAAAAGCAGAAAAATCAGACAAATTAAAACAACACATTCCTGGAAACTGTTCACATCTTATATGTTAAGCAGTTCAAGTTGTCACAATCAGACGGCAGAGCTTGAAGTTTTTCATGACTATTTCCAGGATAATCTATTAGAGCAGGAAAGATGCATCTCATGCCACATATACCTTGATAATGTGAAGAGAAGGCTTAGGGTGTGGATCTTTACTACTTGCCCTGCCCCCAAGGTGGGCCGGGCCACCGTCTGCCTGCTAGGGTTGCCTATAGCGAAGTTATGGGTCCTGCCAAGGCACTCTTCCTCATTTGCGGAACACTCAAAACATTCTAGGTTAAGCTGCTTTTGGCCTTTGAGCTTCAACTCATTTCACTGAAGAAAGACTTTAGAACTTAATGTTTAACACAGAGTTTCAGTAGGCAGTTTTTTTGCATGTAGTTACATTGCTCTGACTGCAAACATTCCGCCCCGCCCTTTCTGGAAGCCCTCCTCCCACTCTGACCACACTCACAGTCTCTGTCTCATTCCTCTCCCTACAGACAGAGACTCCTAGCTGCCGCTAGGGAAAGGGGGCGACGACCGATCTGGCTGCTTCATGCTGAAAGGGGGCGCAGTAAGGGGTGCAGCTAGGTCTCTATCAATCAGTGGTCGGTCGGGAGGCCTTCGGAAGATGGGAGTTCTCATCCTGGGTTCTATGGCTATCACCATTTGCAGCTTCATGGCTTTTAGGTGAGACAGAACAAATCATGTCACTAGATTAAGCAGCAACATCTGGAGTTGTATTCTCCATTCTGGAAAGACAAACTTGACAAGATTAAGGAATGCATGGCTGAATATGAGGACTAGAAATAGTAAAACTAATTAAGAATCATACCCAGATATTTTGGGGAAACTAGAATTCTGGATCTAGTCTATGTCCCAATGACTAGTATTAGGACTCAGTATAGATAAGGCTGCATTATTGAAACAATACTTTTCTCTAAAATCACCTTCATTTTTATTAGAAGTAACCATATTAAGAAAATAGTTAACACTTGGCTTGATTATTTGCATAAGTGCAGAAAGAAGAGCAGTGATTACATAGGCTCTTTTAAATGTGCTTTGCTGGAACTTTTTATAAGGAACTTCAGATTGGACCTTTAAAGGCCTCTCAAGACCAGAAAGCCAAGCCAGACTTGCCATCAGGTTTTGCCTGCAGTACCTGTAGATTTGGGTGAATTTCTCTCTTCTTGAGGTTCCCAAGACATTCTGAGGTTCCTGCACCTGCGAGGAAGTGACCTTCTTTACTCACCTGGTAAGGCTGCTGGGAATTCTGTAAGCAAGGTACCAGGCCAGTTCTTCCAAGGGGCTCTGTTGGCTCCATGAAGTCAACCTCGTTCCTTAAAGCTGTTCATATCTGAGTTTACACACGTGTCTCTCAGGAATAGTATTCCAGTCAAAGCCTTGGTAACATAACCAGTGTTTTAACTGGTCTTCTTACAAGGAAAGCAGATTCTTATTGAACTTATGCAAATAAACATACTGCCATGAAATATAAAAGTAGTTACTGAATTTTGAATTCTGGAGGGACCAGGTAGAGAGAAAGATAAATATTTCAATTCTGCTTACAAAGGTATTGTCATTTACTAAACTGTTGTCAGCTTAAGAGAAAAAGCTTAAAACACTATCAGTAACATTTGAAACAAAAAGCCACAAAACCATTTTAATCGTATGTAATACCTGTTCTGCTGAAATCTAGTTCTTTACTAGTTTAGAAGTAATAAAACAGAGACTATAAATGACAAAGGACTGTAAATGAGAGTGGCTAACGATCTGACAGAACTTACCACAAGACAGTTGACATAAGGAAATTTGGATATTTTTGCAACACAAAACATTCAGCAACAAAGTTTAGCATCATTCTCTCCGGCAGTGTTTTCCAGGTAATTGAGCAGGTAATTATATATCAAACAAATAAGCTAAATTACCCAAATACTTTCTCTAATGAGAAAAAATTTCTCCGACATGTTCCAGGGGCCCTCTGGAAAAATATCAGAGCTACTTACAGGTAAAAATACCTTTTTTGAATTTGATTTTGGAAAGTTGTCAGAAGAAAGTTTCTTTGGTACTTGCTTAAATAGGATTATAGGTATTTAACCAGAACGACAATAAAAAGGCTTAAATGCAAATACAGGTTACTCAGTTGTTAACAACACTTGGCTTACAGTCTTTTAATATGAAGATTTCTTTTTTTTTTTAAATACTCAGAGAACTCATTGAGACTTTAAGCATGAGAAACTGCTTTGATAAAAACAATTAGAAAGTTCTTTGCAATTTGTCGACATTAAGAGCAGGCTAACAGTCTAAGACAACTTTGTCTTTTAACTGAAAACAAAACTCTAATCTCACTGTGCACTTGATATCAAGACTCACTTGCTTTAATTTCACATGGCATGACTGTATCAACTTCCACAAGGTTTCTACAACTTGCTTTTTACATTCACTGTTCTCCCTCTTTAAATAAACAGCTGCACTTCAGAAGTTACCTTCTTTATTATATTAAATAGTTTTAATTAGAACTTAAAACATTAGGTACTTTAACTCTCAATGAACACTGAAAAATAGACTATTGTAAACTGTAACACCAGCATTCCTCAGATTGATACATTTATGAACACTTTTTATCATTTCTGGAAATGTGCCTTACAGCACAATTTTTACTGAGCACAAAACATCTTCATATAACTTAGCAAAACTCTAAGAATTTTGGTTACCACAAAAGTTCTCAGGCTGTTTGCAGATATACACACTATAACACCTTATAACACACAATTATTACGATGTTCACTTGCTATACTGAGTTTACTCAGAACTGTGCTAGATTACTCATGAGACTTTTACTGAACATGACATTACACAGAGTTAAGCTTAACATAACATTAACTGAAATGACTCTAGGTGAACAGGCAGCTGATAACCATAGGACATGTCCATTTCAGTTCAACTTAAATTAGCATTAATGCTTAATATTTTTTATTAGAATTTTCCGAAGGTTTTAGAACGCCCGATTTTCACAAGCGCTTGTTTTGAAATTAATTTGTATTAATACCATCCGGAGGTAGAAAAACATTTTTTCTTTACACACTTAGACACAGAAACATACAAATTGAGATGCAATGACTACAGTTAGCAACACTTTTCATAAAAGAACATACACAGACAAACTGATATAAATATTTGAGCTGCTGATATCCAATTGCTTTCTTAATTTCTACAGATAAGTCATGTGCCCTACGCTTAACATCCGTCCAGTGGTCTAATGTCAGAGACAAGGGGGTCGTCACAGTCTGTCCTATTTCAACCGTCTCCAGATACACAAAAACAGCAAGACACAAAATGACAAAAGACGCCAACACTTTCCTCCTCTCGTTTTCCACAGACACGAGAGGTATTCAGACGGGGGAGGGTCCCTCCATTGAATCCGCTCAAACCGGACCCTTTCCCCCTCCAACAGATGGGTGGAAAAATCCCCCGTTTCACACCCAGGAGCGTCCCCCAGGGTTGCAGCTTGTGGCTCCTGGCACGTCTGCCTTACCACAGCTTTCCGTTCCCTCGTGGGAGCAGCAAGCGGCTGCCAAACCGAAAGCGCTTTTTCACAGACCCAGATGGGACTCGAACCCACCAAAAATGTCACAGACCCAGATATCTGACAGAACAAACAGGCGCCGGCACATACAGACACTTAAGGATCCTTTGCTTACCTCCAAGTGGGTCTCCGGAGAATAGGGTGGCCGCAGATCCCGGACGAGCCCCCAAAATGTAAGGCCCAGAACACAGGCCCTGCTCAGCCCCGGGATGGACAGCGACCCAAATACTCACAGGAGACCGGTCTTGATGCAAACAGCAAGAGGTTTATTGATTCACCAGCGCACTGGGGTCGAGACTCATAACTCACGCAGGAGCAGAGGAGTCCGACCCCGAGCAGAATTTCATAGGAGGTTTTAAAGGAAAAGAAACCACAACCAGGGGGAGGCGAGAGGGAGGCCTGCTGATGATTCGATAGCAAAAATATTTCAATTAGGGTCCCCCCACAGGGCTTCAGCATTATCTTTACGGCCCATCAGTTTCTGGAAACGTATGGACCCAGGTCCTGTTTTGCAAGCTATTGTGTCCAGGCCGGTTTTTATGACTCAGGCCAAGGGTCAGAGCCTACTTAAAATTTTCCTATTCCTTCAGGTGGTTTCGGGGAAACTGAAACTCAGGCCTTCTGGTTCCTGAGGCTTTCTGAGGCCTGTCATGGCGTTAGTTTGGTCCTTTCATTAGAAGTTCTTCCCAGTCAGCCATAGGTTTTTCCTTTCCTTGTGGTCCTACAGATGTGTGCCTGTGACTCTTTTGTACAACACTTTCCAGTCTTGATTGAAGGAGACTCCATTCTTTGTGTTCCTGAGGCCAAAGATATGTAGTCAGGTTGACTTCTTTTTCTCTCATAGAAAACTATCAGCAAAGCATACTGGCTGTACGCTGATAATATATACAGAATTTGAATGCCTCTTACCACTTCCACCTACCATTATGGCCCAAGCTGCTACATCTCTTGTCTAGATTACTGCAATAACCTCCTAAGTGTATGTTCTTTATCTTCTACCTTTGCCCCCAGTAATGATTCTTTCCAACATGTCAGATCATATCATTCCTTTGCTCAGAACTCTACAATGGCTTTCATCCTTTCATCTTCACCAAGAATAAAAATCAAGCCTGTGTGACAATGAGTCCTCGTCGACTTTATTTCCTTGACCTGATTTGCTCTGTCCTCCCTGCTTCCGCTGGCCTTCCTGCTGTCCCTAAAGCACTTGAGGCACTTCTGCATTTGGTCCTTTGCCTTAGCTAGTCCATCTGTCTAGAATACTTTTGCCCCAGACATCTCCATGACTAATACACCACTTCCATGTCTTCATTCAAATTCTGCCCTCTTAATTAGGTATGCTGTATTTCATTCAAAATTAACCCCCCAGCCTTCTCTGTGGTCCTCTGGACTCCTCTTACATTGTTCTACTTTTTCATTTTTCTCATAGTACTTAATAATATAAAAACATTCAGGGTATTACGTTTCTTATTTATGACTGTCTCCTACCCTTCTCAGCCACTTAGAATGTTATATACACAAGGGTAGAAATATCTACAGGTTCTATCCACTTTCATATAGGAGGGGCCCCCAAAATATTTGTTAGACTGATACAAATACAAAGTAAGTTTGAATCAATCTCAATCTAGGCTGTAAGTGGAAAGGTTGCAACCATGTTAAGTAGTATAGAGTTGGTATCTTTATGAAGCTATTTAGTTCACCTTGAAAGATTTATTCTTTCTTAAGAGAATTTATATATATACATATAAACATGCACACATATATAAATCTTATAGATACAAGGGCCATAAAGGTGTCCTTTATTATGTTAATGAGATGACTTTTTATCTGCCCCTACCTATACATATGTGAATTATAAATACACATATACACATATATATAGATATATATTCATATATGTCTAAGCATAATATATGTGCGTGTGTATATATATACATATATATGTAATATATGTGCAAAAGCATTGAATTTCTTTCTATTTAGGTGAATCAATCCAGTGTTGATAGTGGTAAAAGGAAAGAATAACTTATAAGACAAATATTAGAAAGTGTTTTGTTCTCTTTTTAATTCCTGATGATATATGTATTAAGAAGGACTTGGCATCAATAATGATAAAGTAATATTTCATCTTTTCCTTGAGATGGGTCACATATTTTTAATAAGTATCTATGAAACTGTGATTAAAGTAAGAATATATATTGGTTTTTCTCCCAGTTTCTGGCACAGTTCCTACAACTCTTGAAATTTGCCAAGTGCTGAGGGCCATAAAGGTGTCCTTTCTTATGTTAATGAAATGACTTTGGAACTGCACCTAAGAATGGGAGCTGGTTGTCTTGAGAGCCAACCTTGTGATTAGAGTTGGAAACTCTCAGTCCCACCCCTGACTTCCAGAGAAGGGACAGGGACTGAAATTTGAGTAAAATTACCATTGGCTAATGATTTCATCAATCATGCCTATGCAATGAAGCCTGGATAAAAACTGAAGAGGATGGGGTGTGCAGAGCCATGCAGCTGGTGATCACTCAGAGATCTGGGGAGAATGGTGCACTCCAAGAGAGCATGGATACTCCACACGCTTTGTCCTTATCTTGCCAGCTGCATCTCTTCTGTCTAGTGTTCCTGAGTGGCATCCTTTATAATAAATCTAATAAGTAAAATGTTCCTAAGAGTTCTGTGAACTTTACTAGCAAATTAATTGAACCCAAGGAGAGGTCACAGGAACTTCTGATGGGGAGCTGGTTGGTCAGAAGCACAGGTAACAACCTAGACTTGCAGCTGGCATCTGAAGTTGTGTGGGTGGGATGGGGGGCAGCCTTGTAGGACTGAACGCTTAGCCTGTGGGATCTGACACCATCTCTGTGGAGCCAGTGTCAGAATTGAGTTGAACTGTAGGACACCTGGCTTGTGTCCAAGAATTGCTTGGTGTTATGTGTGGAAAACGTCCCACTCCACAGTGGAATTGAGTCCAAAACATGACTATCAAATTACTCTTTTTAAAAATACCTTACTTTTTAAATCGGTAATACTTGTACATGTTTTAAAAATCAAAATTATGTACAAAGGCATACTTTCAGAAGCTTCAGTCCCTCTCAGTGTTATCATCACCTGTATGTCTTTACCCTATACATAAATTCAGTTATTACTTCCTTATATTGCCTCTGGTATTTTCTCATGCCATTAATAAGCACATAAAAATATAAATTCTTAATCATCCCTTTCTTACCTATATAATATTTTGCAAGTTGTTTTTCTTATTTAACAAAGTATTCTGAATTTTGCCTATTGGTACACAGAAAACCAGCTGTACAATATACTGTGGAGACTATACCAAAGTTATATTAAACATATATATTATATACGCTGAGTGTAAGTTTTGAGAAAACCAAAATAAAATTCGTGACTGACTGATTTAGACTATCAAGTCCACAAACATAAAAGCAAAAATCACAGAAACTGGAAACTTCTCATTACTGTTCAGAGCCTAGAGTTATATAAAGGTACCTGTTGTTTGCATTACTCAAGACTGTGCAAGTAAGATAAACAACAGTGTTATGACAGTTTTGCAGAACATGTATTTCACTTCCGTGGAAGGCTTTCTGTTCTAAAGAAAGTGGAAGTTGGCTTATATGGTGTGATTATAAATTGAACATTGGTTCACTAGCTACAAAGTTGTTGGCTTTCATATCTTTCCTTCTCAGTTTTTAACATTTTTGTAATACTGTGTTCTTTTTTAGGGGAAATAAAGTAGATCTATAAATTGCTCTAATTAGCATTTCAATAGACTGGTAATATCTTTAAAATTATTGAGATTCAATTATACAATTCTAACACTACACAACAATTGTTTTTGGGAGAAGGTCAAAGCTAGCTATACTTTAAAACATGTACAAATGGAGTTTTTGGTGTTACATGGCAGCTTCGGATTTGCCCTTTGATCAGAGAGGGGCAACTAAGACTTTAGGCTTTTTAAGAAAACAAACTGATCTTGTCTTTTCTTTAATTCTTCAGCTGAAGCCATTTTGATCAACACTGCATTTAGCAACACAATTCAAAAACTGCCCTCATTTACATTTTCACAAATGGCATTTTGCTGCCTACAAATGTGAATGTCAGTAAAGCTTCAGACATGTTGGTGAATATATGGGACAGTTAGGTCACTAGTAGACAGAGATTCCCACTATACGACAGAGCAGGGAAGATGCATTATTTTCACAGAGGCGCCACGGAACTTCTGAGGGAGTTCTGGGGTCTCAGCTCGCCAGGTGATAGATGCACGTGGGAGGCGAGGAAGGCATGGTCTTGGCATCCGCACAGACATGCTCCAGGAATTTTAGAAGTTGCCGTTTTTATGGTTTTATTTTCAAATCGGAGGTGTGCTGTTCCTGTTTGATAGAAAAAATGTACAGTTCAAAATTTACAGAGCTTCTCTTTTTCCCCGTTTGTCAGAATCCTCATAACATGTCCTGTTTAAAAGAGGGTACGGTGACAAAAATGAGCTAGCTTGTGCTTTTGTAAGAAAAGAGGAAAGA
Organism: Phataginus tricuspis; assembly: GCA_029783875.1. NCBI lineage: Eukaryota > Metazoa > Chordata > Mammalia > Pholidota > Manidae > Phataginus > Phataginus tricuspis. The sequence goes on from JAQQAC010019064.1 coordinate 682,612, forward strand.
GAAATAAAGTTACCCACGTTTGAGGCTTATTTATTTAACCTAAACTGCTCACTTATTTTAGCCTATATTGATCAGATAATAGTTTTCAAAGAATTTTAGAGATGGAAGCAACTTTATTTATATTTTCAAAGGCGTTCTAAATTATCTTCCCAAATTAGATCTGGTCTGCTTTTTTTTCTCAAGTGCCAAGATGCAGAGATACCTGGAAATTCAGGTCTGAAGAAGCTGGGTTTCCAAGATAAGCTGCATATAGAATTAACATTATTTAGCAATGCTGAATGCTAGTTCCCTTTCAGTTCTTTAAAGGCAAAGCTATAGGTCAGACTACATTCAAGAAAACTATAATAACAGCTTTCAGACTTATGTAAGGTTGAGGGAGATATCAAATTAGTACATTTTGAAAGAGTGCCATATAAACAGAAGTATATATACTATATACTTATAATAATATCATCCATATAATAGTATATATTACATACTATAATACATATATACACACACACACACACACACATACATACACACTTTATAAACAAAATCCAAAGTAAAATGCAGGTGGTTCCCGACTTACAATGGTTTGACTTGATGATTATTTTTACTTTTCCCTAGTGTAAAAGTGATAAGCATTCAGATACGTACTTTGGATTTTAATGTTTTCTGGGCTGCAATATTCAGTACACTATTTCCTTGTGATGCTGGGCGTGGCAGCAATGCACAGCTCTCAGTCAGCCACATGATCACAGGTGAACCTCCAACACACTTACAGCCACTGTGCACCCATACACGGTTTTTACCCAGACATTGTACACCCACTCTGGTTTTCACTTTCAGTACAGTATTCAGTAAATTACATGAGAGATATTCAAGACTTTATTATAAAATAGGCTCTATGTTAGATGATTTAGCCCAACTGCAGGTTAATGTAAGTGTTCTGAGCACATTTACGCATTTTCAACTTTAATGTTTTTAACTTACCATGGGTTTATCCAGATATAACCCCATCATAAGTTGAAAGAAATCTGTAAATCTAGCTCATTATGCCCACCAAGTAAGGTAGAACACAGTAAGGTTTATTCTGAGCTGGGCAGGAATAGACTGAAGTATTTTGAAGAGTGGCATGATCTGATTTTTATTAATATTTTCTCAAAAATTTCAAGTGCCACAGGAGTGATACTTAACATCTGCCAGATAGATCGTTTGCCTCAAAATGAAAAACTAATAAATCAAAATCGCATAAGAGCCCCAAAACTATTTTCTAATCTTTATTCATTCAGGGGTGCCTCCTAGTATAATTTTGTGAGTAGAAATATACTAAGAGGATGAGTGACATCATAGTTGGCTATTAAAAAGGCAATATTAATTGAAGTGCTCTCTTAATTGTTATAAAATTGATCATTTTAATAAATAAAATTATCATTTAAAATATCACTAAGTCAGACAACATTTGTTACATGAAGCTGTGTGTTTAAAAAACACATCACAGGAGAAATTGCCTGACTGAGGAATTATAGAACAAAATGGAGAGCAAGAGTCCTGCAGAAGAGAAATATTTGCAGCATATTCAGAAGACAGGATAAATTGATGTTCAGCAAACGGACACCTAAAATACCCATAAAACAATGAACCAACTCCGGCAGACCTATTCTAAACTCCTTATCACATGGAAACACTTATTCCTCCTGTCACTCTGCATTCTCAATTAACATTCTGGTTTATTTTCTTCAATGCACTTCTTGCTACCAGAAATTAACGTATTAATATTATCTCCCACCACTAGAAGACAAGTTTCATGAGAACTGGAAAAAGGTCTGTTTTCTACAGCTGTGTTTTTGTGGTCTAGAATATGTCCTTTCATGTGCTAGACACTTATCAGCACTTAGCTGATATCTAGTTGGATCCATGGGTAGGCGGAATACAGAGAAGCTGGTGCGAAGCTGGGATCCTGGAATGGCTTGAATGAGGAGCGAGACGAATTCTGTCCCCCGTGGCACAGAGGTTCCAGCGGATGAACAGGAAGCATATAAAGTTAACGAATGGCGGAAGGCCAAGTGTGGGCTGTCACAGAATAGAATAGGCCCCCTGGGTGTCCCACACACAACCAGGCAACCTCAGTCACTGGTTTTCCTTGGTCCGCAGGTACTGATGAGTAAGATGGAGGACTGCAGGAGGCTGGAGAGGACTAGCCTGTCCCTTCACACTCTCCGCTCTCTCACAGGATCTAAGCCTTGAGCCACTGAGAGACAGTCAGGAAACACTGTTGCTTAAATTAAGGGGCTTGACTAAAAAGGGAAAAGAAGGAAATTTTTACAACGACAGAAGTGTTTTATATCTTGGATTTTGTGGTATTTACACAGCTAGTGCATTTGAGACAGGGACTGTGGGGGTAGTTAGAGTAGGGGGAGGGCCTCTGGAAAATGCAAGGCAGAATATTTGCAGTCAGAGCAATGTAACTACATGCAAGGAAACCCCCTTCCAAAACTCTGTGTTAAACATTAAGCCCTAGGGTCATTCTTCAGTAAGATCAGTTGGTGTTCCCCAGATAAAGAAGAGTACCTCATGTTTTTATTATGCTAATCACTTGTAAGATTCACTTTAGCATGCTAAAAGGCCCAGGACAAACCAGGCAACTAATTTAGCATGCAGACCCAGTTGTAAACAACATAGTAAAAGGCAGGGAAGATTCACCTTAAAGATAAGATTGCATTTTAACACCCAGGAAGTTTGGGAAGCAGGATTCTTAACTTACTCTTTAGCAAACAGACAATACCTCAGCCCACCTTGGGGGCTGGGCAGGCTGCCTTTTGATATGCCCCTAGACCAGGTTGCAGGTGTTCTGGAGAGAAATCTGGGGGGAGGAATTCCTTGTGTTAAGTTAATTCGGGGTGTTCAGACACACGTGGCAGGTCTACACCCCTAAACCTTTTTTTCATGTTCTCGAAAAATCCTCATCTGCCTATAAAACCCCTAGACAACGCTCCACACCGGGCTCTCTTGTCACCTCCTGGCCTGTCTTTTCACTTTATTTATAAATAAAAACCTGTACCTTGCTCTCCTACCTTGGGTGTTTATGAAGCTTATTCTTTGGCTTCGTGAACAAGAACTCCGGCATCACATTTACCAACAAAATTCATATCATGGCACATCTGAAAAGTGTGAATTTTGCTGTAGGTTAATTATTCTTCTACAAACCTAATTTAGATTACTTTGTAACCCTACAAAGTAATTATTATGCATTTAGACTATTAAATTTCACAATTGTTTTAAACTAAACAGCTTTGGTGAAAGAGGGAATGGCTGATTTAGGGGCAGACTGAAGGCTTTCAGTGTGTGCGTGTGTGTGTGTATGTGTGTGTGTTTAGCGTGGTGGAACTTAAAAATGCCTATGTGTTGAGGAGGAAGGCAAATAAAGCTGGGGAAGTTGAAGGTGAAAAAAAGATAAATGCTACTATATGAACAGATACAAATTAAAAATAAGAAGCTTAATTCTCCCTGTCAAAATAAGGAAAGAGCTTCCCCCCCTTATGATTATGTTAGAAAATTTGTAACTGTTACATTCTTTCTCTGTCTCTTCAAAATGTACATAAATCATTTTAAAAACTAAATAAGAGACTCTTAGCACTTCTACAACCCAGAAATATCTTTTTCAAGAACTTGAGAACCATCACTTTGAATGTAATCCACAAGGAATATGCATCCCTTATTTCCCAGTCTCTGTGGGAGGATAATAGCATAATTTCAGGGGGCACCTTTCTTTCAGATGTAAAACTACCTTGTCATGAAGAAGAGACAAGTTTATTTTTCCTTTGGATTAAAAGACAACTAACTAACACAGATGGTCATCTGAATTACCAGGTCAATTTAGGATAACTATGAGTGACAAATGATGCTATCAAGTCTTGAGGATTATTTGTTGTTTCTTTTGAGAACATGTGTGTAAGGGGATGCATCCTCTTGGCTACATAAACAGGTGAGATTTCGTTCTGTCTTTGCCATCTCTTTAGTGGATCTTGTGGTGTGCATCACATTCTGATTTAATGGTTATTCAATAATAAAACTGCATTGTTTTTCTTCTACATTTATGGAGAGGTTTTCAGGGTTGAGAGAATATTTTGTTTTATTTATAATTACCAAACACTAATGTTTAAAGACATATCCAGAGACAGAAATGACAGGAATAAATTGCACATGAGAGGGAATAATTTAGAAAACAAGAAAGAATTTTTTGGACATAAAATGATGGTAATTGTCTTATTCTAGAAGCTGGTATATCCAGGATACAAGGTACAGCCAGTTCTTGGTGAGAACTCTCTTCCAGTTTACAGAGACAGAGAGAGTTCTGTGGTGTCTTTTCTTATAAAGTTTAATTCCATCAAGAAGGCCTCACTGTTATGACCTCTTCTAAACTTAATCACCTCTGATGGACCCCACCTCCTATTCCCATTACACCGGAGGGGGGGATAGGGCTTCAACAAATAAAGATTAGGGGAACACAATTCAATCCATAGCTGTTTGTAGGTAAAATTTATTCAGTTACTACAAGGGATATCTATTACATTACATTGTTATGTTTTATATTATGTTATCTAGCCAATGAATATTAGTCATGAAAATTCTCATGAAGCTGTGCAATTACATTTATATTAATCTAACAAGAATCTTCTTATCCTGAATATTTTTTTGTCTCCCTAAAAACCATCAAGTGTGTAGATAGATGATAGATAGGTAAATGTAGGATGTTTTTTGACCAATAGTATAGGATGAAATTTTTAATGTGTAAAAATTAGAGAACTCTATACTACCGTATATCAATTTGTTTAGATAACTCAGGTATACAAATTTCCAAATTTGTAGCTTATTCATATTAATATATAAGTGTATATGTTGTGATCAGAAATAGCTTCTTTTATGCACAGATTTTCCATTCTGCTTAATGAATCATGGTTAAAAAAATCAGCAAGATGTATGTATCATATTTGATATTTTTCTTTGAATTTTCATGTCCATGTGTCCACTCTCCCTACGTACACACATCTAGGGCCATTCTTTATAATCAGAAAGTCATTGAGGGCCAGCAGTGAAACTAAGAAATTAAGCTGTGGCTAGAACATTCTAGGGAAACGCTATATTTAACCAAGTCTCCCTCCTTCTCATTTTTATTCTCTTTTCTTGTCTTTTTCTTTTTTTTTCCTCACCCTGAAATCATGCTGTTAATAACATACAACGTGTTTTCTAAAAGTAACGGAACACATTTCCAGAGCTGCTGCCTGTAGCAGCTTGCAGCTCTGGGACAGTCCACAAGGCAGGATATTAGGTGGCTAGGGCCAACATGACAAACTACCGCAGACCGGGGGCTTGAACAACAGAAATTATTCTCCCGCACTTCTGGAGGCTGTAAGTCCAAGACAAAGGTGCTGTCAGGGTTGTACTTCGGTAAAGCCTCTCCTCCTGGTTTATAGACGGCCGCCGCCTCACTGTGGCCTTTCTTCTGTGCACATGCAAAGGAACAGAGATCTCTGGTGTCTCTTCCTCTACTTATAAGGACACCAGTCCCATCAGATTAAGGCCCTGCTCTTACAACCTCATGTAACCTTTACCTCGTGCAAGTCCCTATCACTAAATATAATTACATGGGGGGGTAAGGGCTTCAACATAAGCATTTGGGGATGACACAATTAAGTCCCTGACAGGCAGTAAGAAGGTTCGCCTTCCATCAGGACTGTGGAGCCTGGCTTTCTGTGATGTCTCACTCAGATTCTACAGTGTCACCTAAACTCAGTTTCAAATGGATAGAGAGAGAAGCCACAGAATCCTTCTGCGTAGCCAGTCCAGGGACATTAGTGTCAGGCTGGATGCTACTCCTGCCCACCTGATTCTGTGCAAGAGCATGAGGATTATAGAGCCCCTCACGGCAGGGCTGTGAGCAGCCAGACCGGACGTGACTCAGGGAATCAGCAGGGGATTAATGAGGTTTACCTTCCTTTGAAGTATGTGCCATGATGTTGGGAAGAATTAGGTGTATTTAGCAATATCTTGTATTTTTCCCCTTAGAGAAGTACTGTTAGATGTGATGATGACATCGTACTGTGCAGGGCTAGGATATGTTACTTGGAAGGGACCAGATGGGTTTTCCTAAAGGAAGGAATGTGTTAGGAGCAGAAATACCCATGAGAGTCTGTGTGATGATCTGCTACCCTTATGTTACACACAGACATTCAGCAGCTCTTTCCTCAGACTGACAGGCTGACAGGCAAAGGTAAGTGTGGACGTCTACGTTCTGGTTCCTCTTCTTGGCGTTACCATTGACACCTGGCAGTAGAGAGGGCTTCCTGGTCCTGCTGGGTGGAGGAGGGAAATCAGGCTTCCTACTGGGCTTTTGCTGAAATCATCCTGGCTGGGATGGGAAGGGGCCCCTCATTACTGCCCTTTGCTGCTGCCTGCAGTGGGCTGGCCTTGTTACCACTGAGTGTTGGAGAAAGCCCTGCCTCTCCACTGCACCACCTCGTACAGCACCTCACCGAAGAGGGGGAGAGAGGAAGTCCCCCGCTGTCCTGGGAGTGGGAGGCCGGCTTACCCCCAGCTGGGAGGGATGTCCTGGTTTCCCATCTGACCTTCTCTGATGCCACTCTGGCAAGGGACTGAGGCTTTTATATAGCCTGGCAAGGATGGCAGTCTAGTCTCTCCCTTCAGCCTTTGCTGGCAGACATAGGCAAGGGCTTGAGCATTTAGTTTGTGTTTGGCAGAGGAGAGCGATTATATTTAAAAGTTTTCTGTTCTGCTAGGTTTTCTTTTCCTGGTTCTTCACTCGTGAGAGCAGGCTTTTTTTTGTCTGAGCCCATTGGCACTTCTGTGCGGCCAGCCTCTCTAGCACTTAGACTGAGTACACGAGGCATGAAACCCCACGGCACTCATCAGCCTGTCCTTCCTTGGGTCCTGAGGTCCCAAGATGTGCTGTCTTCTCATTTTCACCTGTCTGAGTCCCTTTCTGTTTTATGTATAATATCCAGGGTTTTTGGTTGTATTTGACAGGAGGAATAGGGAAAGTATTTCTATGCCATCTTCCCTGAAACTGGGCCCAGAAACTGAGTTTTTGTTTCTATCCACTTATATTTTCACCTCATAATGCTTTCTTCTTAAATATGAATGAGATCTGCAACTCTCATAAAACTTTCATGTGAAAAATTAAGTGATATATATGAATTACCACTAAGAGCTAAGTGCATTTTATGTGTTACAAAAAATGGCTCGTATGAGAGAGTGAAATAAGTAGTTTTCACACTGGTAAGTTGGTTTTTGCAATTTATGTGATGATCTCTCAGAATGCAATTATTTTTTCTTACCAAAAGTTATTAAGGCAATGTCCAAATATGATTTTTACATGTCAAGCTGGCTCTATAAAGTTTTCTAAAAGTGAACAGTCTAAACCTCATGTTCTTTTACGTTAATGCAGTAGCTCTATATTAAGTTCCTTCCTAAGCCTTTTAGCAAACAAGATTCCTGTAGATAGAGCTTGACATTGTCAGGGGCTCAGGAAAATGAGACAATCAAGCAACAGCATGATGAGTCATGAAGATGGGGTTCTGACACTATAAGATTTTCTACCAGAGCCTTTTGAACATTTAGTATGATAGGAAATGCTGTCAGGATGTAGGAGTATCTGAGCACTTAATTTCAAACAGGGAAGAGGCCTTAGCAAAGGAAAAAAATGAAGATGGTTAGGAAGTAGGATGGCGCAGTGCTTAGTGTGCTGCTGGATAGAAATTTCTCGTCTTTGAATCCTAAATCCTATCACTGACTCTGAGGTCATGTGTCTTACTTAACCACTAAGAGGCTTGATTTCTTTATTTATAAATGGGATTATATAACACCTAACTCAGAGTATTTTAATGTATAAATGAAAGAATGGAGTTAAAGATTTTAGTCAACAAGACATTCTACCTTTCCTACCAAGGGTTGGAGGAGGGTTATGGGAGGTTTTCACCATTCTTTATGATGAAAATCAACTAATATTTATTAAATTCCTTCTGTTATACTCAGTAATCTAGGCATGCCAACCCTACTATTGATCTCCTGATAGGGGCAAAACCACCGTGAAGTAGATGTTATAATTAAGATAAAGAAGGCTCAGAGATGTTGAGCAATTTCCCCTGATTCCTAGTTAGTATGCAACAAAAACAGAATGGAGGAGGAGGAAGAAAGGAAAAGTAAACAAAAATGTTTAGAATCAGGTCTGTTTATTCTATTTAATATGTAAGAGATATGCTTCTAGACACTGGGAATAAAAGAGTGAATAAACATGATGTCTTTTCTGGTAGACTTTAGATTAACACCGGGCAACAGACAAATGGGGAAACAATTGCATAACAGAGAATTAGGGCCGAGGCCAGTAAGAGCCTGGGAACATACAGGAGAGACACCCAATCCGACTGAGGGTGCAGAGGGGCTTGCCGGGGAGATGTCTAGCTTGGGATCCGAAGCGAAGCAGAAATTTGGAAGGTGCCTTGGCCCCCTTGCCTGGCACGTGGTTTAGATGTCCGGCCATAGCTGTGATCTGCAACATAGCTTCTGTGCAGCCTTCAGATCCTAACTGATGTGACAGAAATTGGTTGGGGACAGTTTGGGACTGGCCAGAATGAACGTCTCTTCAGAGGAGGATGGAAGACCGTGAAAGACCACATGGGAGATCACACAGTACTTGTCTTTCTCTGCCTGACTGATTTCATTTAGCAAAATGCCCTCAAGTTCCACCCATGTTGTCACAAATGTCAGGATTTTCTTCTTTTGTTCAGGCAGAGTAATATTCAATTAAATATATATATATATATATTTTTTTTCTTTATCCATTCATCTGTCAACTGACACTTAGGATGTTTCCATGTCCTTGCTATTATGAATAAAAGATGAGCTCTTAGAAACAAAAAGTAGAATGTTGGTTGCTGGGAGCTGGGGGAAATGGGAAAATGTTGGCTAAAGGGTACAAACTTTCAGTTATAAGATGAGTAAGTTCTGGGGAACTAATAATTTGTAGCATGGTGACTGCAGTTTACAATATGCATTATTACACCACTTGAAAGTTGCTGAGTAGATCTTAAATGTTCCTACCACACACACACAGACACAAGCATAATTATGTGAGGTAAAGGATGTTTATTGTGTTAGTCATTTCACTGTATATATGTATATATATATAAAGTCATGGTGTTGGACACCTTAAGCTTACACCATGTTATATGTCAAGTACATATCAATAAACCTAGGGGGTAAAAGAACAATGATAGGTTAGTAAACAAAGGGGCAGTGGGTGGGGGGTTCAGTAGGAGACAAGAGCAAACTTCAAGCAGTTAGTTCTGGGGGGAGGTGATCATGGTCTGGCCACTAGAAACGCATTCAAAGGCAGACCCCCTGATTACTGGAAAGACTGGCCGGAAAGCAGGCAGGATTCCAGATATAGGGGGACTGAGATGTAGTCAGGAATTTGGGTTCAAAGTGGGAGTAAATGAGCAAGACTTGGTCAGAGTCCTAGTGAAGGACTGGGATAAAGCAAAAAATCAACCATCATAATGCAAAGTAGAAGAAAGATAAGGAACTGATTAACCAACTGAGAAGTTGAAGAGGTTTTAAAAAAACAAGTATTACTGGAGCAAGATCTTGAAGAAATCAAGTTTCAGACGTCATTTATAAAATTGCAATCCATGACCTCAAATTAAATCTCTGGTGTCTCAAAAGGGATACTACGGAGTCCTGCCCTTTTTGTACTGAGTTTTCCAGAAAGATGAACTCTTTGCACTGACTTATTCTGCATCTTGGCATGTTTGCCAACTTAACACTTCAAGATTCAAATCTGTACCTATATCCCAATAGTCAGAATTTTCATGTCTTGTCTTATCACAAACTCTTCCTTCAGCAATACAGGGCAGCTACCTCCCAGCTTAGACACAGGCCCATCCAGGTCCCAGCACAGCTTCTAAATGAACAGGAATTACATTATGGGCCAAATAGCCCCCTGATTTAGGAGTTCTAAATAAATATTCAAACGGGAAGGAGTCAGACCTCCAACTTCGCCAAATCCTTTCTATTTTAATTCCTGCTTTCTTGTTTATTTATGACCTCTTGTGCTTGCCTGTTTCTCCAATCCTTGCAACAACTATATAATAATAAAACTATCTGTGCTACCAGAATTCTGATCACTATGAATCTTTTTTCTTTTCTTTTTTTCTAGTTATTTTATAGAGTAATACTGACTGTTCAACTATGTTAAAAATATAAAATAAGGAGTGATTTTAAAATGTCACATATTACCCATATTTTGACCATTCAAGCCCAACTGCTAATTACTTTTTTATTATCACTTTTTCTATAGCTACAAATCTACTGGATGCATAATTTTGTATCTTGATTGACTGAGCATTTGTGACTTTTAAATTTTCCCCATGTGTCTCCTGACTACCACCTATTTTCCACTTACATGTTAATGCCCTGCTTCACAGTATGTAGGAATCTATTTTCAAACGCTGTCCAGTAAATGATGTGACGTGTAGGTTGGCTTAAGTTTTCTTATTGGAAGCTGGAAATTCAGAAACTCAGTGTTCTTTTGTAAAAATAAATATAAAACAATGTTTTAAGATTTTTAAACAAAATATGAAGGTTAATGATGGAAAATTATATGTATAAAGTCTGGGTCTTGTTGATTTCTCTCTCTCCCTATCAGCCTGGATCTAAAATCACAAAGGTCAACACACTATAACAATGTGTCCATGTTGAAGAAAAATGTAAGTAGCTCTATGCCGTTATTCCTTGGCACAAGTAAGTCTTTGAGTGCTCTTCAGTAAAGAGGGGACTGGGTAAAATGTGGCATTTATTAAAGACAAAAAAAAGTAACAACATAGTTTCCTATGATTTCTTTGGGTTTTTAGCTATACAGATCTGTAATCCAAAGGATGTTGAACTTGACAAGAAACAAAAACAACAGCATACATAGAAGAAAACCACTTGTGACTATCTATCAAAATCTATCATATTCACCTTACCCTACAATTCTATCTAGAGTTTGCGTGGCCCCAAAAGATCTATTCCAAAAAAGCTTTTAAATCTATTTACTAGATTAACCTCCTTTAAAGGAAAAAAATTACAAATATGGAATACCTCCAGACAACACTCCACCTATTCTAATACATTTAAAAATTGAGCTTTTTCTCTTTTATTCAGAAAAAAGTCAGTTACAATGTTTGCAAAAAACACATTTAGTATTTTTAATACCTAGCCATAAAAACATGTTATTTATAACTAAGTACTTTGAGGATATATATTTGAACCTACAATTAAATTACCTTGGATAAAAATCATCCCACATACACACTATTTAAATCCAGAAGCTTCATTAAGTCACAATCCCTGTAAAGCCCCTTCCCCAGTTGTTCATTTTCTTTCATTTTGCCCAGTGTTTTTAAATCTTTTCAATATCTACTCCTGAATTTCCTTTTGGTTAGTAGTTTCACAAAAATACACCTCAAATTTCCCCATTTTACTACTTGTAAGGAAGTCTAGTAAAAAGTAAAGTTAGCACACAGGTTGGAAGTATTGAAAAAGTATATTTCCCATGTTTTATCTTGATTTTTATTCTTTAAAAACTCCTAATATTGAATATTTTTAAAGAGTTAATACTGGAGTTTCCATAATTCTGGAGAACATTATGTATATCTTGAAAGGTCAGTTTTGAACATGTATTGTAGAATTCAGTTTTTAGTTGAAATAGGAAAAATGTCTTTCTACACAAACCCAGGGCAAAGGTTATCATACCAACACAAATTAAATGTCAAACATAGATGGCTCATTTAAAAGATAAAACTAGATTTATTTCTAAGTACAAAAATGAGACATGCATTTGTTGTTTAATGCTGCATTGTTTATTATTTGTTTAGTGGCTATTGTTTTACCCTAAACAACTGTGGGTTCTCTTTTCTCCTAGATTTTTTCATTTCCAGAAATGTAATGACGGGTCACAACTGTGGTGGGGCTGATTGCTTGGTTCTTCTCTCTGCAAGGACATTCTGATTTCCCCTCTTCTTCCTTTCCTTAAAGTGAGACAGAACCTTCCTGAAGTCTCCAGTCTTTATTACAGCTTATTTTAAAAAAGAGAGTGGACTGTCACGGCTTCAGGGTGTGTTTCATAATGTCACTAGGAGGAATCTAGATTCTAATGACACTAGGCTTATTTGCAAACATGACCCCAATTCTTCATATTAAGGGAAACTCAATTATACAATAATACACTTCATTGAACAAAAAATAACATTTCTTAATTTGTATATATTTTGTCCTCTGCCTTTTTTTGAAAATTTACTTTCTACCTGAGAATTTAATATTCTCTCTCATTTAGGCTTCCAAGATAAAAATCATCAACTGTGTTTTGTTTCTAATTTCTTGAGCTACTCCTTCTCATTTTCTCCAACTGATTTTAGGATTCTTCCTGTTCTTTCCTGTCCCAACAACTACAAACTTGGTCTCAGTGTCATTATGCCAACATAAAAATCAAATATGCTGTAAGTAAACTTACTGTTATGCTGCATTCTTGCTCAATATTCCCTCCACCAGTGAGAAAACTTGAGTCTTATTAAGCTAATTATTTTCACCATAATAAATATGGGCTGATTTACTTTACTCCAAGGTCAGTGTCTTCTGTCAAAATCTTCCACCATGATGTATAACTCTATGGTCTTTTCCTAAATTATTAAGTTTTGAATAATCTTTGACTGATTTCTGTTATGTTTAGCTTTTTCTACTCCTGCTTGAACTCTTGATTAAATTCAAATTTATAAATTAAGTGTAATTTTTAGCTACCTCTTTCATAGCCTGCAACAGTAAATCTTCTTTAAATGACTTCTAAAACTTCCAAGCCTGATTTATATTAATTTTCTACATATCTTTTTTAAGGTTATGACTTTTATTTAATTCTAAGAAAAAGGATTAGCAAAGTCCTATCTTTAGTAGCCCAGTTTGCTACTACTATTAAAAAAAAAACACAAAATAAAAGGGTTTTGGTTGTGCTGTTATTAAATATTTCCCCATAATAATGCTTTATCTTGATTATTCAAGAACAAATGAATATTTCCACAACAAATTAGCTATAAAGTAGCTGAATATTAATACAATCACTGGCTTTATTCTTCTTAGTATCTACTTTTTAGTGGTTTCTTTTCACTGTTGTTTGCAAGGTTCTTTTTTGTGGCACACCCAATAAATGCAGACATCCAGGTAAACAGCATTTTCGGTGTGCACATTTGCACAGGCAGTATGTTCTGTTTTCATTAGTGATATTGTGGTAAAGGTCAGTGAGCTCATGCACATACTGAGCATAGTAGATTATTGTAATATTAGGCATGATGCATTCAGCACTGACATATGTTAGCTGACGGTAATAATAACAACAAAAATAATCTTACAGTTATATACTATATGTTCATGTTACTGAAGATGAATCAACATGACAAATTAGATTCATTTTAACTTGACTAATATAATTACGATGAAACAGATAGCGTAGTAATTGGCTTTAATAAGCAAAGCAATAGACTATCAAGTGAGCTTCTCAATAACTTATTATTGCTGATGTAATATTTAAAAAGAAGCTCTGTATAATAATCAGCTCAGGGAGAAAGATAAGTCTTAGAATATTAATAGATCTAGAAGACTTTCACAACATCTCAATGTGGTTTAACAGACACAAAAGTATATCTTCCAGTTGGCAATTAAGAATTATTTGTGAGACATACTGGTACTTAAGTTGACAGGTAATTGAGATAAATTGAACAACAAACCATAGAAATGAAAAAAAAAATGTCACTGGGACAAATTGGGTAATTATGACTGAAGTAATGGGTTCCTAGAAAATCTACATACCACAGATATTCTACTAACTGGGAATTTAATGGAATTAGCTAAATAATATGTGTGACATTTCAAAATTACTTTTTAAAATTGCTTCAGAAATGTTAAGTGTCTAGAAGAAACATTTATGATCAATACAAAAGATGGAGACAGAGAGCTGGAGCTTTAAGCTGGGGTCTGCAGAGTCCCATATTTGCTTTATTGGGGTTGAACCACCTAAATAATGAACAAATGCCAGTGTGTGTACCTCAGTGTCTGAGAATTTAGGGAAGAGAAAAATATCCTGAACATTTACCTGATTTTTAAAGTATCTATACAGCCAATATATTAGAACTTTCTAATTTAGAGCTTACATATTAAATGAATCAGATATTAAGATAAAAGGTAATCTGCAGAAATGCTAAAAACTGAAGAAGATGTTCAAGGAAAATAAAATAATTAGATTGATAATTAGAAAAGTAAAAGTCAGACTTAAAGGGAGACATATGATAATACAAAGTAGACTTCATTAAGAATTCTTCTGCCCCACTCTGAAGTGGGACAAAAATCTTCTAAGTGGCATTTTATTATAGTTACAGAAAATTTCATTTGAGAGTTTCCAAATCTTGAAGGAAAAGTAGCATTTTTTAAATTATATGCCTTATAATAAACATGTATGGAAAATAATTTCTTAGGTTTCTTTTCTTTAAGAAAACATGAAAAATAAATAGCATACTTTAAGAAAAATGTAAAAATAGTTAATACGAAATTCTGAAAAGCATTTTTGATAACTGAGTATTTTATCATTAAATGGTAGACTGGTTCTGAATGAAAGGTGAAAGCAAATATTGAGTAATATTGTGGAGTTAGAGAATTTTTAAATGACAAATTTCATCAATCTTCTAGTGTTTTGGAAACTTACTTTAAAATAAATCAATCATATAAGTTTTACTATTGTCATCCAAAATAGGTTTACCAATTGTCCTTTAAGAGTATTCTCAGACTAGATTCTAAAGACCTACAGTTTCTATCTCTCTAGAGAAATAGTAACACTGATGCTATGGTTAATATCTTGGAAAGTGAGACCACCTTTTATATAACCAGGGCAAATAGTTAAGCCTATATGATGTAATTTCTGAAAGCACGTACGGATTCATCCACCATCATATTTCAGTTTTCTAGATAAAAGCTTTGTATAAGGAATTCTATAATTCACAATGGATCTGATGACATGACTTCCCTGTTTCCTTTTGCAGTAAAATTTGGTTGTAAGCACAAGAAATTGCTTCCTGTTTTCTTAAGAAAGAAAAAAAAATGTATTGGAAAGGTATAAAATTAATGATATAGTAGAAAACCAGGCTTGTAAAATTTGCCAAAACTTAAGTAGTTATAAAAAGTTTAAAAAGTGCAATACTATGTATTCAGGAAAATCATCAGTAATTATTTAGCCTGGATACCACATCACCTGCTGGGTCCTGCTCCTTCATCTCTGCCTCCCAGGAAGGAGCATAGACAAAGCTAGTTCGTGTTCTGAAACCCTGTCCGCAAGGGCATAGAGATAATTAGGACTTGTGTACGCTACCTCTGTAATGCAAAGTGGAGAATTCCTTGTATTGGTCAGTATATAATAAGGAAAAAATATAGAAATTCAGGTTCTTAGAAAACCCCTACAGAGCCTGAGATGAGAAAATGAGGGTAACTGCCTCCAGCTTTCACATTTCTATCCTTCAGACACTCAAGATGTGCCAAATATATCAGTCAGGAATGGCAACGGTGGAGTTTGGGTAGAGAATTTGTGGTGGCGTTCTTAGCTCCTGTTCCTTAAACCATGTCTATGGACGCTCACTGCTGACCTGCTGCTGCTGGACCAGGAAGAGCTTCTGGTTCCTCTCGACTTTCTAAACTTTGTGTCATGCATCTTTGGCAGTATGTAGGCAGACCTCTGCCGGAAGGAAATTCTCAAAAATGTGGTTCTCTGATGTCCTGCCCTGGTGATAAATGGGAGAGCCTGGAAAAGGGAAAAGATGTATCTGAGTGCAAACAGCAGTTCAGAAGACGTTCACGGGGTTAAAACCGGTAACTAGAGATTTCTTCAGCTTAGAAGTGGAGGGTGTCTATTGGACAGCTAAAAAAAAAAAAAAAAAAGGCAAAATAGCTTGCCACCAATTAAATTAAAAATCTCTGAGAGATATGATGTATGAAGTCATTCTCAAAGCAGATATTATAAAAAATAAAGTTAAATGATAGGATGCGGGAGACAGAGCCTGACCTTCACATAGCATGTGGAAAGTTCACCATGTTGGCTATGCAGTCAATCACAGGGACAGACAGGACCTGGGTGTTTTTGCTTATTCATTCCGTGCTGAACCAAAGAATAGTCACTCAAAGTGCTTTGCATTCAAGTAGAACCACTTCTTTATTTTGTGTGGTCCCAGAGGGCTTGTGAATGCCAAGCCCCATCAGCGACTGGAACTAGGTAATTTGGGAGTCAGTAGGGTGGCAGCTGTAACAGTTGGGGTGCTAGATGTGTGCACAACCTGCTTCCAGGGAGAAGCTGGAGACCTGGTTTTACAGGGGGTGGGGGAAAGACAGCAGGGGGTGTGCCCACCAGCTCTACTAGGCTCCTGAGAAAATCCCAGTCGGCTCCCACATGCAGGCCGATTAGAAGCCGGAATCTCAGGCAGCAGCTGGGAAAGCATGCAGTCAAATCCCTTCCAGGGAGAATGGACCCCTTAGCCTGCTCCCTGCTCCCAGGGGCCGTGGCTTCAGGAAGCGCTTGTGGCTCATTAGCAAAGTACGTTTTTGTTGTTTAATATGGTCCTGTAGGACTTGTGAACGCTTAAACCCATTGACTGTCAGTTAAGTACCTTGAGGACTCATCCCTCAGACAGCAGCCAAAAGAGGGCTGCCAGATGTGCGCACAAGCGTCTTTCAGGGAGAAACTGGAGATGTGGTTTTACTCTTGGAGGGAGCCCTGAGAGACGGTGGAGGAGGTGCCCCCTAACTCTTGTAGGCTCGCAGGAGATTCTCTGTCAGCACCTAGAAGTGGGCTACTTAGGTGGTCCCACTGGCAGCAGCTGGAAAGGGATGCAACTCCTTCCAGGGAGAAACTGGAAGACGAGTGGTTTTCCTCCTTCTGTGCTGAGCCCAGGTGTATAGCTCCATGGAGTACTTGCGTGTCTGTTTAAAAACTGTTTGCTATAGCGCTGTGGGGCTCACGAGTACAAGCCCCGTTGGCTCTCAGAGCTGGGGCCCGTCCCTCTGGTGGTAGATGAAAAGTAGGTACGCTAGATGTGTGAGCAAGTTCTTCCCAGCGGACGCTGGTGACTGGAGTTGCCACTGGACTGAGCCGGAGGGAGAAGGAGGGGCAGTTGTCTACCAGCTGTGCCAGGCTCTCAGGAGCCTCCCAGTCGGCTCCAAAGTGTGGGTGGATTAGAAGCTAGACCCTCAGGAAAAAAAGCTGGGAGAACATTCAGTTAAACTCCCTCTAGGAAAAAAACTGGGAGATGGGGTTTTTCACTGAGGGGGGATGGTGAGGGGTGAGGGGGATAGGTGTGGGTAGTGCACATGTGCCCGTTTCAGAGCTGCTGCTTCGTGTGTTACAGTCCCTTGGGACTCGTGATCACAAGCCCTGATGGCTCTCACTGCTGGTGATGTGGAACCTGTCCCTCGTGTGGCAGCTTTAAAAACTGGGGTATTGTCTGTGTGGTCCACACCTGCCCCTCCTCAGGGAGAAGCTGGGAGCTGGGGCTCCCTCCCCCCTAACTTCAGGGTGCTATGCCTTGGGGGTGGGCGATGCTGAGCATGTGTCTCAGCCTCCCTACCAGGTTTGATGTGGACAGTTTCTTGGTTGCCCGATGTGTAGGAGTCACTCTTGTAATTTCTGGATTTCTCCCAGAAGAAATTGATCTGTGTTTATCTCTATATTTGGTGCATCTGTGGGAGGAGGGAATTCAGGAGCATCCTGTGTCACCATCTTGGTGATGTTCCCTAATTTTTTTTTCATTTCACAGAAACAGAATGTAGGATCACAGATTAAAAGGCAAGACTTTCTTTTTCCTTGAGACACTGCCAAGTTATTTATTTATATTTATAAGAGCAGATGGCCTGTTTCTCCTTCACTGAGTTAATGAAAATATAATCAATTATTAAATTATACAAAGGCAAATGACTTTAAGAGATAATTTCATTTCCGATCTTGTTAGTATTTAATAAAACTTTTTTAAATAAAGCACTAAAACAAAAAACTTCCTGTATTTCATATATCCTTTGTATCAAACTTGTTATCTTGTATTTTCTCTCAAATTAAACAGTCATGAATATAATAAAACTATTATCAACAGATAAAATCCAATTACAACAAATTACAAATCCCCAAAACAAGATAACCAGGGTTATCTGATTAACTTCTGTGGTAGGATACTACTCATGTATTATCGTTAAATTTCGGTGAATTATTGGTTAATTAAATTAACTGCACATTTATCTCTGAAATCAAATCCTCAATTACTTATGCTAAAATTTTGTAATTCTAATTTCTTCCAGAAATATCAATTTCTTATGACAAATTTATGACAAAATGTGACAAATTTAATCTGATAAGAATAAGTTTGTTTTCCTAAGAGTATTAACCCCAACATTTAAAAACCAAAAAAGCTTTCAATTTGCCTTTTGGCTGCTAAAGAAATTAGGCGATACAAAATGGTCACTGTTCAAGCAAAAAGATGTAAGGAAGAATTCGTTATAAAAAATAAATTACAAAGATTCTCTTCTTTAAATCAGATTATTTTCTTCTAAATAGGTTTTTTGAGACACTAATCAATTTATCCTTACTTTTTCTCTGAAGGCTAATCATCCAGATTTTATCTTTTACTCACACACTTAGAAATCCAGTTCACGCCCAAATTAACATGTTAATTAATGTGCCTTAGCATATTTTTCAAAGACATGTTCACAGGTGTGCATAGTGTGCCTCATTAACATAATTCACCTGTTTATGACATTTGGCATCTCAGTAGCAAGTGATAAAATCTAATTAGGGTTAAAATAAATTCATGGTCCATAAGCAATACCTCAAAAACATTTGAATCTGTGTATCAGGCTCTTTTTACATGTTTAGTCTTGATGGTTAACTTATTCTCAGATTTCTGAAACATACATCACTACCTAGAAATGTGTAAACATATTTATTACCTGGCAATACTTCCCATTCTTTGTCATATTAACCTTCTGTCTCTTAACATCATCCTTCACACATTCCTGTTGCTAGTGTTGCCACAGATAGAAACACCACCTGGAAGTGCAGAAATCGTCCCCACCCAAGACATCTGTTCCCACCATATTAGAAGTGACTTGGTTTTTAACTAGATCCTCAATCCCTAATCATAATCTGTGAGCAATTTATCGAATACAAGGGGATGAACATGTTTTCTGAACTTCATAAATATTGAATTTTTCTCAAAAATCCTCTTATTAGAAAACAACTAATCTTCCTCTTTTACAATTTTTAGTAATAAAATACTGAGCACATTAATTAACCTAAATATGTGGCTTTCCAATGAGTCTCACTAAATCCTTCTCTCCTACATGTTTCCACCTGATATCTACTTCTGTTAGTGAGTGGTCAAGGTAGGGTCCAATTTCATTTTTCCTCATTGGTTAATCAGTTTTCCCATCACTCTTCAGGCTATCCTCACTGAGTGTTCTTGGTTCCTTTGTCAAATATACGTGTGGGGGTTATTTATGGGCTGTCTATCCTTCCTGTTCCTATTGGTCTGTGTGTCTGCTGTCTACATGCCAGTACCATCCTGTTTTACTTATCATAGCTTCTTTTGTTATAGTTTGAAATTAGGAAGTGTGATGTCTCTGGTTTTTGTTCTTTTTTCTCAGGACTGCTTTGGCTATTCAAGGCCTTTTGTGGTTCCATATGAATTTTAGGATTGTTTTTCCATTTCTGTGAAAAATGCCATTGGAATTTTAATAGGATTGCATTGAATATATAGATGGCTTTGGGTAGTATGGATGTTTTTAAATATTCATTCTTACAATCCATAAACACAGTCTTTTTCCATTTGTTTATGAGTTCTTATACTTCTTTCATCAAAATCTTGTAGTTTCCATTATACATATCTTTCATTTCTTTCTTTTTTTTAACTTATTCCTAGGTATTTTATAGTTTTTGATGCTATTACAATGGGATAGTTTTCTTTATTTCATTTTTAGATATTTTATTAGTATAAAGAAATGCAACTGATTTCTGTATTTTGATTTTATATGCTTCAACTTTACTCAATTTTTTGTTTATAACAGGTTTTAAAGTCTTTACGATTTTCTGTGTATGAGATCATGTCATCTGCAAAAGAATAAATGTGCTACACCACATTAATGCCATGAAAAATAAAAATCATATAATCATATCAACAGAGAAAAAGCATTTGACAAAATATATCCTTTCTTGATAAAGGAAAAAACCCTCAGTAAATTGGGTATAGAAAGAACATACCTCAACATAATAAAGTCCATATATAAGAAACCCACTGCTAACATCATATTAAATGTTAAAAAAAAGAAAAAAACTTTTCTTCTAAGATCAGAAAAAGACAAGGGTACCTACTCTCACCACTCTTATAAAGAAATAAAAGGCATACAAATAAAAAATTAAGAAGTAAAATTGTCATTTTTTGCAGATGGTATTTTTCTTAGTCTTAATTCACCTAATAGATAAAGCAAGAACAATAAAAATGTCTTATAATTACAGAAACGCATCTGGAAATTCCCAAATATTTGGAAATTAAACCACACACTTCTAAATAGCACTGGCTCAATAAAAAGTTCTTGAGAGATATTTTAAAAAATATTTCTTATTGAAGGAAAATGAAAACATAACATCAAAATTTAGAGGATACAATGAAAATAGTGCTTAGATGGAAATTTATAGCATTAAATGTCTTTGTTAGAAAAGAAGAAATCTTAAAGCCAGTAGCCTAAGCTTCCACTTTAGGCAACTAGGGAAAAGGAGTAAAATAAGTCTAAAGCAAGCAGAAATAACAAGAAAGGAATAAAGGAAGAAAATAAAATACAAATTAGTAATACAAGAAATGAAAAAACGATCATCATTATTGATTCCATGGCCGTTAAAGGATAACAAATAAGTACTATGAACACCTCTATCCCAAATATAATAATTTAGATTAAATGGACCAGTTCCTTGAAAGATGCAAACTACCAAAACTCACACAAAGAGAAATAAATAAATTAACAGCTCAATTTTTATTAGAAAAATTAAGTCAATAATTAATAATAATTAATAACCTTCCAGAAAAGAAAGTGCAAAGCTCATATAGTTAAATTAGTGAATTTCATCAAACATTTAAGGAAAATATAATACCAATTCTCCACAATATCTTCCAGAAAATAGAAGCAGAGAGAATACTTTGTAACTCTTTCTATGTGGCCAGAATTACCCTAATACAAAAGACAAGGAAACATCAACAGAAAAAATACTGCAGACCAATATCTCACAGAAATATAGATACCAATATCTTCAATAAAATATTAGTGAGTTGAATACAACAATGAATAAAAGTATTTATATGCCATGACTATGTGGAATTTATTCCAGGTATGCAAGGATGGTTTAACATTAAAAAAATCTACTGCAATCCACCCTATCAACAAGAGAAAGAGGAAGTCATATGATATCACTTAATAAATGCAGATAATACATTTGACAGTATATTTAATAATATATTTTATAATACATTTAATAGATACACATCAAACAATTGAAAAAATCCAACACACATTCAAGATAAAAATTCTCAGCAAACTAAGAATAGAGGTAATATCCTTAGCCTAGTAAAAACACATCTATTAAAGAACTGAAAGCTAATGTAATACTAAATGGTAAGAGTCTGGATTCTTTCTTTCTATGATCAGAACAAGGCAAGGATGTCCTTTCTCATCATTCTTATTCAGCATCATAACTAGGAGTCCTAGTTTATACAATAACACAAGAACATTTTTAAAGGCATGCAGCTTAGACAAGAAAAAAATAAAATTGTCTAATAGCAGTGATACAGTTGTTTATGCAGAAAAACTCCAAAGAATCTACTAAAACGTCGTGAAAATAAGCAAATATAGCAAAGTAAAAGGATTCAAGGTTCATACAAAAGTCATGTGTTCTTCTATATACCAGCAATAAACAATTGATATTTAAATTTTAGTCAACAGTATCTTCTACAATAGCACCAAGAAAAGGGAAGCATTTATGTATAAATATAACAAAATATGTAACATGAAAAAATATGATTAGGTTCTGTGTGCAGAAAAATATAAAACTGATGAAAGTAACTAAAGAATATCTAAATAAATGGAAAGATACTTTATGACCATGGATTGGAAGGCTCAATGTTCTTACGATGTCAGTTCATCCTAGTTTGATCCATAGATTTAACACAAACCTAATAAAAATCTTAGAAATAAATTTCATTAAAAATTTAAACGGGAAGACAAAGAACCAGAATAACCAACACTGTACTAAACACAATAAGGATGAAACACTCATACTGTCACTATCAAGACTGACTATAAAGCTACAATAATATTATGATAGCATTGAATTGGCAGAAAACTAGAAACCGTCAATGACACAGAATAGAGACCCCCAAAGCAAACACACACAAAAGTAGTCAAATAATTTTTAACATCTGTTAAAACACATAGAACTTTGCAGCACAAAGAGTACAACAATATATGCAATTTTAAACATGTTTAGGAAGTTGGAGGAATCCCAGTACTGAATGTAAACTGTGACAAAAGAGTCTGACTGATTAAAAATGTATGAAAGTCTCGCTGAAGACAGTGATGGAAAAAGGTGCTGACTTAAGCAATCTTGGGAATCAATGGAGTCTATAAGACTTCAAGCAGAAGGCAAAAGGTACATGAGCACTTTAATTGATAAAGGTCCTTCACATGGGGTACAAGTTAATAATTCTGATAATGCATCACTGAAATTTAAACAATTAAGTAAATGAATGGAGGTTGGTGGGACTAGGTTTCTCACTACTGGAGTGGGAAGTCATAGACCAGCAGAGGGAGAAGGCTTAGGGCTGGAAATATCAGAATGAACTCATGTTCAACATAATACAGATATGGATAGATAGATATATTTAGCAATATTTAGAGCTATGTGCTTATACAGGTTAGTATAAAAATATATTTACTTTCTCTGTCAGCTGAAGAGCCAAGAAACTATAACACCCATATCTTCCTATAAAAGCAACCTGCAGAGAACAGAGCTGACTGACAGCATCCATGTCCATACCTTTACAGCCAATGAGGTCTCACATCAAGGCCACAGATTCCCCATATGACATACATATATGTTATAAACCAAGTATATGTACATTTACGTACAAGTATAGAGTACATATACAATATATATATACTTGTATATATACTCTATATACAATAAGAGCCTATATACAATATATACACTTGGTTTATAACATGTATGTATATGTAAATACATATATACATTCCAATTTAAAATATTAGATTTAATGCAAAAACAAAATAACATATCATTCCAGAAGTAGTTAATAAGCTTATCAATTTTTCCAATCCAGAACAATTAGAAAATCTTAAAAATCCTGAAAAGAAATGTTTAAAGTCAAGGAACCTCAAGGGGCCAGAATCCTGCAGTGAAAGGAAGCCCTGAGGGATAAGTACAGTATTTGGCACTGCTTTTCATCTTGAGGAATTTGCTCTTGTGAATTAGCAACTGCGACACCAAGAATATGAACAGGGCTTAGCAGTCTTAGGGGGCTGGTGGGAAAAGTAGGAGGTCCAAAGTTGTTAAGTAGGAGGCACCGTGATAAAGATGCCAGGCTTCCAGGAGGGAATCCCGAGGGGTTGTGCACTAAGAACACAGGAAAAACAGAAACAGAGCAGCCCTCAACATGGAGCTTAATGTTCAAGCCCCCTCAACCACTGATGGAGTTAGGTTGGTTTGTTCCCACCCTTACTATACTTGGTTTGCAGAAACAAAAAGAGATCATGTCATGAAAGATAACACCCATAGCCTCAATTTATGTCTACAATTTTTCATAAACATTATGTGGCATTCAATAAAAAATGATCAGGCTTGCAAAAAAAAAAGAAAGAAAAGAAAAGAAAATTGATCGTATCCTGTTCCTGTCCCTGTAGTGGCCATGCAATTGGACCACCCATTTCTCTCCTTGAGAGCGATCTGCAGGGAACAGAGCTGACTGACAGCATTTATGGCCAAGCCTTTAGAGCCCCCGAGGTGGAAAGGCCAAACTTTCCCCAGGCTTTCCCAGCAATAACTGAACATGGCAAGTCTATCAACATTTTTGCTGATGCACACAACAACTTTTGCACCTAAACCTTTTCAGAATCAAGAATTGATGGTTAAACAAAATATTTCTGGACACAAAAGGAAAATATTATATCCAGTTAGTCATCTTATAGCAAGCACTTTTTCATGTGTTTTATGACCAAATTCCCAATTTGTTTAAAGAATGTGTGACCATATTCTTTTATTTTTATGCTTGTCACCTAAATATTACTTGGTACTGCTCATAGACAGACAAATATTAAAGCAGGTGTATATACAAAGGTGACAGAGGGAAACTGAAGATGTAGAGAATGTTAAAGAATTAATTAGGTAGGCCTTTTAATTAGTGTTCCTAAATCTGAAACTGAAAATGTTTTGTAATTATGGCACAAACATGGCTGTCATCTCTTCAACAAAATTATGAGGTTTCAGCACTTTCAAAAGTGTTCAATTTTGGTGATGCAATACAAGGAAAAGAATTTGAAGTGAACAAAACCTGGAACCTATTAGAGATTCATTTAAAATCTGTAATAAATATTTATCAGATGGATATATCCCAGCTGATAAGCATTAATTGCATTGAAGTATCTTGTTAAAACTAAGATGATATCAAATAAAACTTTTAATGCTATGATTAATACAATTTCCAGCAAAGTTAGTTTCACTATCCCCTTATTTTTACTTCCGTAAATTATTCATGAAATAATTTAAAAGGTCCTTTGGATCTAAATGGTAAATATTGATGGCTATTTTTCCTGGTAACTAAAGGCTAATAAATCTATCTGCATTTAACTAATTGCCCTACTCTTCTTGTACAACACTTCTTTCAGGGACCAGATCCATCAAAATATATGTTCTGATTTTGAGCAGCCTGAAATAGTTCTCCTTATGTTTGGATAAACAGTAATGGAGTATTTACATTCTGATAATTCTCAATGAGTTGTTCTATTTCTGAGTTTTCTGGAAAATCACAAGTGGATTTCAATCTCAATTACAAAATATCAGATATCTTAGAAATATTAACTGGCACATTCCAGCCAATTAAAAAAAATCTTGCTTGTTCCCATGAATAAATGACAGGTGATGTAGACAAAGCTGACAGGAAACTTCCTAGGTATGCATATGGCATCCAGCATTTATACGGAAATTTCATCTCATATGGGAGAGAAATATGATAAAATCATTTTCATCTTTTGTGTGCAAATCCAAAACTTTAATACTGAATGAATCTCTTAATTCATCTCTGCGTGAATATTTGACTACATACACTTAAACACACACAGTGGGGATTGGAATACATTTAATGTATTAAGATTTTCTGCTTTCAACATTCCAGCAGTGAAGAGCTATCTTTTTAAGACCAATTTTCCCACCAAGAAAAATTAGAAAATTTAGGGAAAAAAAGGCAAAACAAATCTGTTTGCAATCAAGCCTAGACTTGAGGGGCAAAGACCATGGAGCACAGGAAAGCCTAGAATGCTGAGACATAATTTACCAAAGCTGACACAATTCTTATGTCTAGAAAGAAATTGAATTGATAATTTGAAACCTTTCCACAAAGAAAACTTCCAACTATTACGACACTGGTGAATTCCTTAAAACTTTTGAAGTATAAATATTACCTAAATTATGACCTTCAGGATCCAGAGGAGGAAGGTTGTCCTGTAATTATTTTATGAGAACAGCATAAACTTGTTATCAAACCTATAAAGGACATTTCTAGGAAAGCAAAACATAAAACAACATCCATCATAAATATTGACTCAAAACACCCTCAACAAAATGTAAGCAAATCAAATACAGACTATAATAAAAATTATATTAAAAAAATTAATATGTAAAAAAATAATGTAACATGACCAAACGGATTTTCCTGGAATTAAAGTGTTTCTTTACATTCAAACATTAGTCATTGAATTCTGTTTTTCACCTGGGAATATCGAGGGCAAAAACGGCTGTCGTTTTTACCCTTATAAAAACAACTTAGATTGTCATCCAAGCAGCCTGTGAGTCTGTGCTTTTTCTTGAAATCATCTGAGAGCTGAGGTTGAGGGGCAACCCAGACCAAAATCTAAGGAGAAACAGAAGCCTGAGGGGAGAACTAGGTGGCAAACCCGATAGCCCAGAGCAGGTACAGCTAGATGCCAGCAAGAATTCAGTTAGAATTGTTCACCTGGAGGCCTGGTGTGCCATGACGGGAGAGGATGGAATCTCTAAGGCCTGAAGCTCTATGGGAAGTGTGCAGGTGGTCCCCCATTTAACAAGAATCGTGAGAAAACAACCCCTCACAGTGCAGGCCTGGAGGAGGGGAACAATAGTTGCTGCAAAAGTGCCATAAAATTCTACCCATAATCTCACCTATGGGGCAAAATGACTGTCAATGGACAATTACTTTGCCTCCTGAAGTTTCTGAAAGTGGAATTTGGATCATATCTAAAACAAGATAATCTAAAAAGCAATGTTATTAACCTTTTTTTAAATACCTTTTTATTTTTTAATGCAGAAAAATGTGTGCGTATATGCACAGGAAAATGCACAGGATATTTAAGGATTTTTTTAAATTAAGGTATCATTGATATGCAATCTTATGATGGTTTCACATACACAAAACAGTGGTTCAGTGTTCACCCATGTTATCAAGCCCTCATCCCCTCCAGTGTGGTCACTGTCTATCAACATAGTAAGTCATTAATTGTTTTCTCTGTGCTTTACTACTGTCCCAGTGACCTACCTATGTTATGATGGAAAATGTTACTGCCCATTAATCCCTTTCTCCCTCCACACCCACCCTCCCCAGCCCCTCCCCTTTGGTGATCACTAGTCCCTTCTAATGGTTTATGAGGCTACTGCCTTTTTTGTTCCTTCTGTTTCACTTTGTTTTTATACATCACAAATGAGTGAAATCATTTGATATTTGTTTTTCTCCACCTGACTTATTTCATAATACCCTCTAGATCCATTCACATTGTTGCAAATAACAGGATTTCTCTTCCTTTTATGGCTGAATAATATTCCATTGTGTATATGTACCACCTCTTCTTTACCCATTCATCTATTGATGGACACTCAGGTTGCTTCCATATCTTGGCTACCGTAAATAGTGCAGCAATAAACAGAAGGGTGCATATGTCTTTTCAAATCAGGGATTTTGTTTTTTTCAGGTAAATAAATAGGAGTGGAATGACTGAGTCAAATGGTGTTTCTATTTTTAGTTTTTTGAGGAACCTCATTGCTTTCACAGCAGTTGCATTTCCCTGATGATTAGCGATGTGGAGCATCTTTTCATGTGCCTGTTGTCCATCCATATTTCTTCTTTGGAGAAGTGTCTCTTCAGGTATCTGCAGATTTTTTAATCCAATTATTTGTTTTTTGGTTGTTGAGGCATGTGAATTCTTTATATATTTTGGATGTTAACCCCTTATTGGATAAATCGCTGACAAATACATTCTCCCGCACTGTAGGAAGTGCTTTTGTTATTGTGATGCTGTCCTTTGCTGTACAGAAGCTTTTCAACTTGATATAGTCCCATTTGTTCATTTTTGCTTTTGTTTCCCTTGCCCGGGGGGATATGTTCATGAAGAAGTCACTCATGTTGATGTCCAAGAGAATTTTGCCTATGTTTTCTTCCAAGAGTTTTATTGATTCATGACTTACATTCAGGTCTTTGATCCATTTTGAGTTTACTTTTGTGTGTGGAATTACACAATAATCCAGTTTCATTCTCTTACATGTAGCTGTCCAGTTTTTCCAACACCAGCTGCTGAATAGGCTCTCTTTTCCCTATTGTGTATCTATGGTTCCTTTATCATATATTAATTGACCATATATGTATGGGTTTATATCTGGGCTCTCTACTCTGTTCCATTGATCTGTGGGTCTGTTCTTGTACCAGTACCAAACTGTTTTGATTACTGTGGCTTTGTAGTAGAACTTGAAGTTAGGGAGTGTAATCTCCCCAGCTTTGTTCTTCTTCCTCAGGATTGCTTTGGCTATTTGGGGTCTTTTGTGGTTCCATATGAATTTTAGAACTATTTACTCTAGTTCATTGAAAAATGCTTTGGTATTTTGATAGGGATTGCATTGAGTGTGTAGATTGCTTTAGGCAGGATGGCCATTTTGACAATATTAATTCTTCCTATCCATGAGCACAGGATGTATTTTCATTTATTGGTGTCTTTTCTAATTTCTCTCATGAGTGTCTTATAGTTTTCAGAGTAAAGGTCTTTCACTTCCTTGGTTAGGTTTATTCCTAGGTATTTTATTCTTTTTTGATGTTATTGTAAATGGAGTTATTTTCCTGATTTCTCTTTCTGCTAGTTCATTGTTAGTATATAGGAATGCAACAGATTTCTGTGTATTAATTTTATATCCTGCAACCTTGCTGAATTCAGTTATTAGTTCTAATGTTTTTTGGTGGAGTCTTTAGGGTTTTGTATGTATAATATCATGTCATCTGCAAATGGTGACAGTTTACCTTCTTACTTATCAATTTGGATGCTTTTATCTCTGTGTTGTCTGATGGCTAGAACCTCCAGTACTAGTTTGAATAAAAGGGGTGAGAGTGGGCATCCTTGTCTTGTTCCTGATCTTAGAGGAAAAGATTTCAGCTTTTTGCTATTAAGTATGATGTTGGCTGTGGGTTTGTCATATATGGCCTTTATGATGTTGAGGTACTTGCCCTCTATACCTATTCTGTGAAGAGTTTTTTTCATGAATAAGTGTTGGATTTTGTCAAATGCTTTTTCAACATCTTTTGACATGATCATGTGATTTTTGTCCTTTTGCTGATGTGATGTATGATATTGATTGATTTACAAATGTTGTACCATCCTGCATCCCTGTAACAAATCCTACTTGGTCATGATGGGAGATATTTTTGATGTATTTTTGAATTCAGTTTGCTAATATTTTGTTGAGGAATTTTGCATCTATATTCATCAGGGATATTGGTCTGTAATATTCTTTTTTTGTGGTGTCTTTGTCTGTTTTGTTATTAGAGTGACGCTGGCCTCAAAGAACGACTTTGGAAGTATTCCATCCTCTTCTACCTTTAGCAATACTTTAAGAAGGATGCATATTAGCTCTTCTTTAAATGTCTGGTAAAATTCAGCTGTGAAGCCATCTGGTACAGGTGTTTTCTTTTTAGGCAGTTTTTTGATTACCAATTTGATTTCATTGCTGGTAATTGGTCTGTTCAGTTTCTGTTTCTTCCTGGGTCAGTCTTGGAAGATTGTATTTTTTCAACAGAGTTGTCCATTTCTCCTAAGTTGTCCAATTTATTGACATATAATTTCTCATAATATTCTCTAATAATTTTTGTGGTATCCTCTGTGATTATTCCTTTTTGGTTTCTGATTCTGTTTGTGTGCACTGTCTTTCTTTCTCAGTAAGTCTGGCTAGGGATTTGTCTGTTTTGCTTATTTTCTCAAAGAACAAGTCCCTGGTTTCATCGACTTTTTTCTATTGTTTTATTCTTCTCGATTTTACTTATTTATGCTCTGATCTTTATTATGTGCCTCCTCCTACTGATTTGGACTTCATTTGTTCTTTTTCTAGTTTCTTTAATTGTGAGTTTAGACTGTTTATTTTGGTTCATTCTTGTTTCTCGAGGTAAGCTTGTACTGCTATGTATTTTCCTCTTAGAAATGGCTTTGCTGTCCATACAGGTTTTGGGCAGTTGAGTTATTATAATTTCTCTCCAAATATTGTTTGATCTCTGTTTTAATTTGGTCATTGATCCACTGATTATTTGGAAGCATGTTGTTTAGCCTCCATGTATTTGTAGACTTTTTTGTTTTCTTTGTGTAATTTATTTCTAGTTTCATATCATTTTGGCTTGAGAAGCTGCTTAGCACAATTTTAATCTTTTTGAATTTATTGAGGCTCTTTTTATAGCCTAGTATGTGATCTATTCTGGAAAACGTTCCATGTGCACTTGAGAAAAATGTGTGTCCTGCTGTTTTTGGGTGAAGTGTTCTGTAGATGTCTGTTAGGTCCATCTATTCTAATGCATTGTTCAGTGCCTCTGTTTCCTTACTTATTTCCTGTCTGGTTGATCTGCCTTTTGGTGTTAGTGGTGTTTTGAAGTCTCCTAAATGAATGTGTTGCAGTCTATTTCTCCCTTTAATTCTATTAGTGTTTGTTTCACATATTTAAATGCTCTTATATTGGGCACATAGATATTTATAATAGTTATATCCTCTTGTTGGCCTGACCCCTTTATCATTATGTAATGTCCTTCTTTGTCTCTTGTGACTTTCTTTGTTTTGAAGTCTATTTTGTCTGATACAAGTACTGCAACTCCTGCTTTTTTCTCCCTATTATTTGTATGAAATCTTTTCAATCCCTTCACTTTTAGTCTGTGTATATCTTTGTATGAGTCTCTTGAAGACAGCATATAGATGAGTCTTGTTTTTTATCCATTCTTCCACTCTTGTCTTTTGATTGGTGCATTCAGTCCATTTAATTTTAAGATGATTACTGATGCATATGTACTTATTGCCATTCTGGGCTTTAGATTTATGGTTACCAAAGGTTCAAGAGTAACTTCCTTACTATCTAACAGTCTATCTTAAATCACTGATTACTCTATTTCAAACACAATCTAAACATACTTTTTTTCCTCCTTCTTCTTACTCCTCCACACTCATATTTGCTTGGTACTTAATTGGTCTACTACCTTTACTATGGGTTTATTTTTTCTGGCAATAGCTATTTAGCCTTAGGAGCATTTCCATCGAGATCAATCCCTTTAACATATCCTGTAGGGCTGGTTTAGTGGTGGTGAATTCTCTCAACTTTGTTTATCTATAAATTATTTAATCCCTGCTTCAAATTTAAATGATAATCTTTCCAGGCAGAGTATTCATGGTTGTAGGCCCTTCTGTTTCATTATATTAAATATATCATGCCACTCCCTTCTGGCCTATAAGGTTTCTACTGAGAAGTCCTTGCTGATTGTCTGATGGGGTTTCCTTTGTTAGTGATCTTTTTTCTCCCTAGCTGCTTTCAATATTCTCTCCTTGTCCTTGATCTTTGCCATTTTAATTATTATATGCCTTGTTTTTGTCTTCATAGGTTTCTTTTGTTGGGGGATCTTTGTGCTTCCATGACCTGAGTGTTTATTTCCTTTCCCAGATTAGGGAAGTTTTCAACAATTATTTCCTCAAAGAGACTTTCTATCTCTTTGTGTCTCTTTCTTCTTATGGTACCTCTATAATGCAAATATTGTTCCTTTTGGATTGGTCACACAACTTTATTATTCTTTCAATCCTAGACATCCTTTTTTCTGTTTTTCCACTTCACTGTTTCCTTGCACCCTAATTTCCAAGTCACCTAAAACTTCAACCTTTGAAAGCCTGCTATTAATTCACTCCATTGTATTTTTCATTTCAGATACTGTATTCTTCATTTCTGAATGACTTTTTTAGAGATTGTCTATCTTTCTGTTGAAGCCCTCCCTGAGATCTTGAATATTTTTCTGTAGATCTGTGAGCATGTTTATGACTTTTACTTTGAAGTGTTTGTCAAGAAGATTGGTAATTTCACTTTTACTCAGCCCTCTTTCTGGTAATTTGTCTTATAGTTTTGTTGGTCCAAATTCCTCTGCCTCTTCTTTTTTTTCAGTGTTTCCTATTCCATAAAGTAATAGCTTTATTAAGGAGGCGCCCTCTAGTGCCCAGAAGCTCAATTTCCTGTGCAGGAGCCTCAGCTGTTGGCATTCGTTTGGCCTATTGTGATCTGATTTCAGATGGGCTGTGAGGGCCTTTGGCTGATCATCGGAGCAGGCAGAGTACTCGGAGTTGTGCCGCTGGAGGTGCTGTGGTTAGAGCTGCCCTCACCCGGCCTGCTGCAATGGCAGGGGCTGCAGGGGAGTGGGACAGTTGTCTGCCATGAGGAAGGAGCTCCTGGGGTTGGTTCCTGCACGCAGTTCCCATCTGGCCCCAAATAGGGCTGAGCAGGCTGGGGGGTCTCTCCCTGCCTACCTGGGAGGAAGGTATGATTTACTGCCAGCCGGCAGGCCATGTGCCACTGCCCATAGCCTCTGGGCTGTGTTGCCAGTGAGCAGGATGGAGTGTGTGAAGCTCCTGAGGGCTCTCAACCTGTTGGGCTGAGGGTGGGCTGGGGAGGTATTGTCCACGTGACCTTTATCCTAAGCAGAGAGCACTGTGCAGTCATTGCCCCTCTGTCACCCCTCTCACTGCCTGGAAGTCTTTCAAACTGCTCTCTCCTCTTTCTTTCTCAGGAAGGCCAGTAGAGCATGCCTGTTCTGCACAGGAAGCTGGGATCTCAGCCTCCCCAAGTGTTCCATCCATCTTTGTTTTCCAGCCCCACCAATCACCACGGCTGTGTGGGCTCATGTTCCCAGAGCATATTCCCAGGGTCAGGTATTCAGTGATCCTGGGCTTCTACTCCCTACCCTCTCCTTCCCACTTCCTCCTGCCCATGGGATAGGGCTGGGGAAGGGCTTGAGTCCCACTTTGCCACTTTACCCTTTTCTGTAGGGTCTTCTCTTCTTTCCCACATGTAGGTAGTCAGTTCTGTAGTCTTCAGGTTGTTTTCAGGGCTAGTTGTATTTGCTGTATTTTCATGTTCTATGTGATTTAGGGAGAAGGTTTTTGCCTTGCCTTCCTATGTTGCCATCTTTTACCCTGAATCCTGTTATTAACGTCTATGGGAAGAAAAAGTGTAAAAATTTTAAATTGATTTTATGCATGTAATAAGTAAGAACAAAAATGAGAGATTTTTATCTTGTAGTTTCTTTCTGTGAAACTTGTAGCTGTGTCCCTGTGCTAATAATTAATTTTATGACATTAAGTCATT
This sequence comes from Phataginus tricuspis, assembly GCA_029783875.1. NCBI lineage: Eukaryota > Metazoa > Chordata > Mammalia > Pholidota > Manidae > Phataginus > Phataginus tricuspis. The sequence continues at coordinate 715,655 of JAQQAC010019064.1, forward strand.
AACTCCATTATTCTTCTTGCTGGAAATTTCCTGAGGAAAGTCTTACTTCTGCCAGGAGCCTTTTTGTACCAGGAGGAATTCAGACCAGTATAAGTTTAGGGAAATCTGCCCTGCTATGATACTTGCCAATTATTAATTTCTATGTTCCTTAAACAACTATTTATTTAGTTCCACTTTGTGTCAGTCACTCTCTTATGCAATGAAAATTCATGGAACTTACATATTTACTGAGGAACATAGAATTTATCAAAAAATGAAAAGAATAAGTTTATCATACTTGATATTAGTGTAAGGGAGAGACCAGCCATTCTCTGACAGTTTATTACAGAAGACTCTGATATAGACTGGGATGTCACAGAGGCAATGTCACATTCTTCCCAGAGAAACAATATCTGTTGCAATCAAAAGAATAAACAGAGGAAGGATGGAGAATGGGGTTGGTTGGGTAATGTTCTGTAGAGGATGCCAAAGGCCTCCACAGATGTATGTGCAATAGCCTTGCAGTAAGGGGGCCGTGAGATCAAAATGCTAAAACAAAGCATGTGATGAACCTAGAAAGAAAAGAATTGAGAGGGCTGCAGAGAGCCAAAAAGGGAAAGCCTGACCTGCAGAATCTTAGTGACTCTGTGAATGAACTTGTTTTTTGTCCTAAAGAAAATTAGAAGCTATTGTAGAGTTCTGAGCTACGCAGAGCTGGTAACAGCTTTGTCTTTTCACTAGCTCCTCCTAGTGGCCAAGATGGGAACAGCTGTGAGGGGAGCCAAAGAGAAAGAAAGTTCTGACCTCTGCTCTCCCCCAGGCTGGGCATTATGCAGCCCAGCAGCGTGAGCCCCTAAGATTGTGGCTGTTGTCTGCTGGCTTAACTGACAGCATTTCTCAGCTGATTCTCAGCGTGACTGAATTTTGAGCTGACTCAAAATCAGTATTCACTTTTTTTCTATTTCAGGAAAAACATACGTAGAGTAATAAAAGTGATGTACAAGAGTTAGTAGCTATCCAGTACTCCCCAACAATGGTAATTTTAATAAGGAAAATCATTTCTTTTCCTTAAGGGAACTTGTAAACATTTGTTTTATTATCACACAAGAGATATTTGACTCTCCAGCACTGAAACAGAGTCAAGAGAAACACTTAGTTCTTTAGAACTGCCTTTTCCACACTGCAAAATGGCCTACATTGTAATCCCATAGCCTAGGCAAGGGCTTCGTAATTGAATTGCTGACCTTTGCTCCTACCTTCAGAAGAAAAAGCCCCAATTCTTAATACATAATCTATTCTGTGAACATAAAGCAATCTCATTGCAGATGCATTTTAAAATGTCTTAACAAATACATAAATGAAAGCAAGGGCTGCATAACTATTCAGTGTCTGTGATTTGTTTCTTTTGAGGTCTGGTAGGATTTGGGTCACTTAAAAAGAATGACATGTCATGTTTGTTTCATATTGGATGGAGGATTTGGAAACTAGATCACTCACTTGGGAAAATACTTAATTTTGCATTAACATTTAATAGGCCATGACGTATGCTGCTGACGGTTAAGAATGTGAGGGACCTTGTAGAGTTCCTTGCTCATGTTTGCATTGGGATGAAAGTTGAACTGTCCTTTTCTTTCTAATCCAGCAGATACAATGACAGTCGCTGCATGCAGAGAGATGATGGGACCATTTTGGTTACAATAAGGGCAGAAGTCCTTAACATTGTTTGTTGTCAATCCATATTTTCTTGAAATAAATGAACCATCTAAAGCATTTACTGCATCATATGCTTCTCAGAAGCCCCAAGAAGACTTTTTTTCCCACTAATCAGGAATATGGGTGTTGCAGTTGCAAAAATAAAAATGAATGACTTTTTAAATAAGGGTTGACTAGTTTATTAGCACAGAATAATGAAGAGGCTGAAAGGACAAAAGAGAACTCCCTGAAAGTCACAGAACCATTGGCAAGGGTGGCCGTGATGGACCTATGAGTTCAGCAAGCTAGAAAAAGGGCAGGCTGGACAGAGCTGAAAAAAAGGCCTTGAGGCGTGACTTCCAAGTCAGGGCTTTTGGAAGCACAGTTCATAGAACAGCCCTAGAAGTAACTGGTGACCAATGTTTTTCTCTCCACATCATTTTATTTTCTGATCATTATACTTTATTTGGAAGCAAAGTAGAATTAACAAAATATCTTTTCAGGCAATCCAGGAGTTTCAGAAAACTTGTATCCATCCAGTTTAAAGTTTCTTTTAGGCATGGTAGCAAGACTGGGATTTCATAATCACACTGATATCCAAGAGGACGATGTGGGTATCAATAAACACAAACCAACTCAGTTTCCCTGCATTGAGCCCACGTGCTCCAGTAACAGGCATTTTCATGTCCTTTGCTTCATCTCCTTCTTTACCCGTCACTGATGAGGTGGTCTTGCTTTGATAAGAAAAGACAAAATATTCTTTGGGGGTGCTGTCGTGTCCATGGATGTTCAAGGAGTTCTAAGAGGGCTTCTGAACAGGAAAAAACAGGGAGAAAGAGACGCAGAGGGAGAGGGTGGGAGGGAGGAGGGAGAGGGAGTGATATGCAGACGTTTTGCTGGGTAAAGTGATGGAAAGTTGCCTTAGATGTTCTATTCCCTCCTGTCCCTTTTTTATCTTACTCTCTTCTGTTTACTGAACATGTGTTAAAGAAACAATAAAAGTCTTTTTTTAATTAAACTTCTGATGCTAAACTTTTATTAAAATATTTTAAAACTGTAACAGTACATGTGGAAACATATCAGAAATGATTGGGTCCATCTACATGTGGAGATAGGTTCCATCGGTGAGGAGCCATGGATCAGCAGATCAGTAGCAGCCACTGAGGCAGCAAGTGGCCTCATATGAAAACAAGCTAGATGCAAAACTCAAAATATGCTAAGAGCAGTTCTTTCTTCCATTGTGGAGTGAGAGTAAATTAGGTTAACATATTTACTGGAACACCTCTTGTTTTTACTGGCTGTTAGTGCCAAGTGAAAATATCCTGTAACGGGATCATTTGCAGAGAATTAGTAAAGTGCAAGTATGAAAAGTGGGCTGAAATGATATCTAATTTGCACAACAGTATTATTTGCTTATTTCTACAGAAGCACCCCCTTCAATGTAAGAGCAGTTTTCTAACTGGATTAAAAACCACTCTCCTTCCTCAGACCACCAGATGATGTGTGAAACACACTAGCAATAAGATTTTAAACTGGAAAAGCTCCTCAGCCTCTGGATATTGAAGGGCACGTGTGTTTCTCTGTGATGAGACCCGTGAGTTCTAGAAATCTCAGTTCTCGGCCTAAATAACAGGCATTTCCCGTGGCTGGAGGTGTTTGAATAGAGTGCTGGGACACCGTATACATGGGGAAATGTCTGTTCACCATCTTTAGCTTTTAAGATTCTTTTGATAGATGTGAGTTTTTAGAAAAGATAAATATCCACCTTTAATCCTCTGTTTATATTTTTCTCAAGGAAGAGAACCCTGAAACTGTCTGGGGGAAGTAAAAAATGCTGGGAAACATACTAATAGGTATTTTCTAAAGCTTGATTGCCAGGCATCTATTAGCATCCACTTAAGAGCTGAAACAAACTTTTCTTACCATCCTCCAGCAAAAAACCTTCCTTATGATTTTTAAAAATTGAAGTATAGTTGATATACAGTATTTTATTGGTTCAGGTGTGTGACATAGTGATCTGAAATCATATACAATACTAAGTGCTCACCCCGTGTGGGGCTACCCGGTCACCATAGCCCCCATTCTGTCTATGCTTTAGAGAAGGTTGCCAGTCTGCCCGCTTCAGCGGAACTATCCCGCTTGTTCCGCCATCCTCAGAGTTCATACTAAAGTTTGTATGGCATCATACACTCATTTTCCTCTCCTAATATAATTATTTTTTAAATATATCTCCATAGACTATACTTTTAAAAGTTCTGTACTGAAATATGTATTTTTAAAGAGGCTTTCTTGCTTTTAAAAGTGACAGATGTCAGAATAATCTCAGTGTTGCATGTTCAAAGTTCCTCTAAGTCAGAGAGAGCCCAGTAGAGCCGCTGTCAGAATGAATCCACACCGAGCAGCCGTGTTGCTCATGCCCGGTGGCTGGGCCACTAGATCTTATCCAAATGTCTTACTTTCATTGTTCCTAAAGGGCTCTAGGCACCATCCTTGAGCTGCTGAATCAGAACATCCTTGATGTTAGGGCCTTTCTCTCAAAATACCCACCGGTAATTCTGTGGGGCGCTCCTGGTTAACCTACTTTAGAGACTTCAATTCTGCTACTGGCATCCTTTGAGAGAGATCCATGTTTTGTATGCCAACCAACTGACTTCCCCAATATGACTTGGGAAAGCCATTAACCAATCTTATATATAAAAATTACTTCTGCTTTTGCACAGTTTGGAGAGTATCACATGAACTCGTCCATGTGACAAACAGGTAAATGAGGAATCAGCACCAGCAATGCAAACTGCTGCCCTTGTGACTGGTGACGGTGGGTCCAAAAACATACTGTTGGTTTTTTTTTGGTTTGGTTTGGTTTCCCTCTGTCAACACTGAATATTATCTCACTGTTCCTCGATGTCAGCAGTTCAGAGGAATGGCTGCCAATCTATATGAGGGGATTTTTACAAGGACTTCTCAAAGGGAGTTTGGTATAAGCCATGGAACCAATTTTAAGGTACAGCATACGAAGAATATTCTTTAAATTTTAGGATACTCTGTCCTCAGAGGAAAATGACCCACACTTGGCTGCCACCAGATGTCCTGATTGAATTTTGGGTCTGACCATGTGCACAGATTTCAAATCAAATCATTCCAAATACCCCTTCCAAATTTTGTGAATATCTATCCAGTCATATGTTTCTGGAATGTGGTAGTAGACAATTCAAAAACTTTATTTCTGTAATTAGGCAATAGAGTAGTTTTGTTAATGAGCAGGGCAATGATAGAATAAAAGAATGCTTTAGAAAGACTATCTTAGAGCGAACATGACAGATCATTTGGATTTGGAACAGAGAGAAATAGGGAGCACAGAACAGTAATTTATGTGTGATTTCATGCAGACAAACAGATTAGGAAGGTGAAAAATGTGAATCCCAGCTGGAGACACTGTGAAGGAGTCTATACTGTGGGAAAAAATCCAACATCTAAAACTTTGGGCAAAAATGTACAGTTAAGGCTGTCCTGTATTAAACACCTGCCACATGCAATGACCCCAGAAGCACTACCTGCCCTGTGACAAATGTGTGGCATGTGACAGGGTAAGTGAGTGTTGCAATGGTACAAATCTGGTTATCAGCAGAGCCAGAATTTGAATTCGAATTCATTTTGCCTTTTTCTCCTTCCTCCATCCTGTGCCATTCAAGGAAGCAGCTGCTAATGAGCATTCGTTACGGGTTTTCCAACAAGAGCAAATGAAATGCAGCACATCTGAAAAGCCACAGCCCAAAGAGCAATTGGCATGAGAGGAGTGTGTCATCAGCTGACAGGAGAACGTTGGATACAGCCAACAGCCCCAGGGATAGGAGGACAGAATTAATATTATAATTATTAAAAGATACAATTCCTTTAGTTTGTATTATGCTCTAGCTTGCTTTCCAAGCACTTAATGTACTTTCACTCATTTAATCCTTATAACCAGGCTGTGAACTCGAATTATTATTAATATCTTACAGAGAGGTTAAGTAACTTGTACAAGATTCCACCGCTAGAAAGAGGAGGAGCTGGAATTTGAACACAGAGACTCTTTTTAAAGAAGCAAAGATTTTAAAAGGAGAAAATGAAGATTTTATAGACTGGCTACACAGCACCAAGCCCGGTGTCTCTTGCAATGAAGTCCAATAAATCTTTGTTGAATGGGTGAATGGATAGATGCCCGAATGAAAGAAGATGAAGGTGAGATATACATCAAAAATGAAAGGAGATGACATGAAGTGGGAAAGGAATACTCCTGTCAAGGAGTATTTATGAATTCTGATCAGTCTAGTGGAAGTATTTTGCAATAATTTTGAAATAGCCGAATGGCAGGTGACAGAGAAGACTAGAATATTTTCTGTACTGATGTTTTTTTCTGGTTATAAAATGTATATATAATATAATTTACATATGTGATATATATAACAAAATGCATATTTATAAAGTATTTTATAAAAATTTATATAGTTTTTATAAAATATGTAATAAAATATTTAGAAGATAAGTGAAATTTATCTTCTAAGTAATAAAGCATACAAACCCATACTCTTTTACCTAGAGATAAACATTGTTATTAACATTTTTATACCCATCCATAAAAACAAACCTTTGTCGAGAAAAATTGCTGTTTTAAACCAAATTTTATTGTGACTCCTTTTACATCCTAAAGCACATCGCATGGTTTGTATCAATGGACAATATGAGTGTATTTCCTATAGGCACTGGTGGGAGAATATGAAAATGTCTAAGCCTTTCCATTTTATTTGTCTGTTCTTTGGGGTTTTTTTTTGTTTGACTAAAAATGGAAAGCTAGATGGCATAGCATAGTGGAATCTTTTGGTTTGCAAAGTCAGGGTTGTAGTCGTGAAGAGACTTCAGAGCTAAATTGCCCAGGAAAATAAAACGGGAAGGATGGTATTTGGAGGAAGCCAAAGGAAGGAGGTTCCCAGAAGAAATAAAAGCAAGTCTTTAGAGAGCAGTGAGACATGATTCTAGGGTGGGCTGAAGGCATTTTATGAGATGTTTTACATAACATCTTTGTCATTGCTCCTGTTGGACATTGCAAAGCATAGTCACCTCCCCTAATGTTTAGGAAAGCATACATTCTGAGAGTCTGTGTCTATGGAAATCAAGTAAACAGATGAGTTTCCCTGTCTCTGATAACATGAGACACAAGAGGGACACCATTCATTGGATAGTGAGATAATTCATTTACTGAAATGCTGAAACTGAAATAATGAGTTGTGGCTTATAGCTGGGGAGGACCATGAAAAACAGGAGGCACCCTCCCACAGGAACCCGCTCTCCCTGTTCTACTGGTAGCTAGGTTAGTACTAGTAGAATAGTTAATACTAGTACTTGACTACAATAGTAGCTACACTATAAATTGTGTAATTATATTTTCTCTGAACAATAAACGTTATTTAAAACCTCCATACATAGACCTTTGTCAGTGTTATGCTATCCTGCCAGCACATTGTAAACACCTGAGTAGCTTTAAAAATACACGATGCTCAGGACTTACCTGAGATTCAGATTTGGCTACTTTGTAACTGATTTAGTTACACGTTGTGGAGATGTAGATTTTGGGGAGATCACGTGAGGAGAAGGCACAGAGAAAGTGAAACTACAGACAGAAATGCCCAGCGCAGAGGAGACAGCGTGTACCACCACTTACCTAGAGTGAGGGAATGGAAAAGGAAACAAACTAAAATTAGAAAGAAGAAAAATCCGGGAGAGATGGTATAACCTCTGGAAAAGGGACCAAGAGTGCTGAGGAGGACATAATGGCAGATCCTGCTCGCAGGTAACTCAAGGACAGAGCCTCTGAAGTCAGTGAGCAGAGGGGCACAGATGGTCTTTCACAGAGGCAGCTACTTAGGTATGGGGGAGAGTTAAGGAGGGAGAAAGAGATGGGGTGGGAGGAGGAAAGGTTGGACATAGGAGGTGAAGCGGGAAAAAATGACTTCTATGCTTGAAGGAATGAGGGCAATAGGGGGGCAGCTCCCATATAGGTGGTGGATTCAAATGAACAGTGTTTTTAGAACTGGGGAGAGCTGAGAGTATTTGAGAGCAGATGGGAAGCAGCACTTGGAAAGAGAGCTTGAAGAGCATTTTAGATAAAAGGGATATTTTGAGAAGTGATAATGATGGAAAGCATGAATTCCAGAGTCCTGGAGCAAAGAGTGCAAAATCCGGAATCAGATGCCTGGGATTGACTCCTGGCCATGCCACCTCTCAAGGGGCATTTCGTGAATGCCACCTAAGATGTGATTTTGTGTGGACAAAATGGGTGATTCTGATGTAAGTAACCTTCTTATGTGTCAATTTTCACTTCTATAAAGTGGACATAATGACAGTATCATTTTTTAATAATTTATTTTGGTATCCTTAATCTACAATTACATGTACAATACTATGGTTATTGAACCACCCCCTTCATCAGGTCCCCCCCACCAACCCCATTACAGTCACTGTCCATCAGCGTAGTGAGATGCTATAGAGTCACTACTTGTCTTCTCTGAGTTGTACAGCCCTCCCCATGCCCCCCCAACATTATGTCTGCCAGTTGTAATGCCCCTTTTTCCCCCTTGTCCTTCCCTTCCCACCCATCCTCCTCAGTTCCCTTCCCTTTGGTAACTATTAGTCCGTTCTTGGGTTCTGTGAGTCTGCTGCTGTTTTGTTCCTTCAGTTTTTTCCTTTGTTCTTATACTCCACATATGAGTGAAATCATTTGATACTTGTCTTTTTCGGCTTGACTTATTTCACTGAGCATAATACCCTCTAGCTCCGTCCATGTTGTTGCAAATGGTAGGATTTGTTTTCTTCTTATGGCTGAATAATATTCCATTGTGTATATGTACCACATCTTCTTTATCCATTCATGTACTGATGGACACTTAGGTTGCTTCCATTTCTTGGCTATTGTAAATAGTGCTGCAATAAACATAGGGGTGCATCTGTCTTTTTCAAATTTGGCTGCTGCATTCTTAGGGTACATTCCTAGGAGTGGGATTCCCGGGTCAAATGGTATTTCTCTTTTGAGTTTTTTGAGGAACCTCCATACTGCTTTCCGCAATGGCTGAACTAATTTGCATTCCCACCAGCAGTGTAGGAGGGTTCCCTTTTCTCCACACACTCGCCAACATTTGTTGTTGTTTAATGGTTATTGTGAAGAATATATAAGTACAAATAAAGACCTCAAGCACTGTGTATCAGCAGTGTTGATTTGCTGTTATTATTGGTTATATCTTTGACCCATACTACTAGCTTCCAGGTTCATAGAAAATCATACAGAAAAATCCTTACTTTTCCTAAGAGGATTTTTCTGAAGACAGAGCTGGAGCTCCCATAAACTGAAGCCGGTCACTGGATGAATGGGGAGGAAAGCCAGACCAGTGGAGACCCAAGTGACTATGAAAAGTGAGGAATGTCCTTCTTTTCACTGTAAAGTTGAATAGATTTTGGAATTGATGACTACAGGGACTCCTTCCTTCAATAACTACTTTGCTTCCTTTAATTTAGATTTGATTATTACCCTGTGGGTATAGTCATCTTCAAAATACAGAGCACCTCACATAGAAGGCAATACAAAGGGACCTGATACTGCCTGTGCTTTCAGAAAAGGGAGAGAGCTGGGAATACAGAAGGTTATTTTCCCAATGTTTAGATAGCAGGCTATTAACATTACGTAACTCCCTCAGTCTCACAGGCGAGCCTTTCATTTTCTCTTTTTCCAAGTAATAACAGGGTGTCAGACATGAGCGCCATTATTTTCCGATTGTGGTTGTTCTTATATTGCACAGCCTGCTTCCTACCTCTCGATCCTATTTTCTGCAGGAACCCAGTGATTCGATTTCCCTGATGACTCCTCCAGTGGCCTTCTCACCAGCCGGGCACTAATTGGAGCACATTCTTTCCTCCTCTCCAAAGTTCAGTCCTCTTCCTGTGACTTAGTAAATAATAGAGCTTTGTATTCATATAATATTTATAATGTTTCTGGGCTCCTTACACTGTACTCTGCTTGTATTGTCTGACTTCAAACATCTTTATTATTATTTCAAATCCAAAATGTCTTCTATGAAGATGAGTCCATTTAAGGAGCCTCTCTATCAAGTGTGGTCGCTTTTCCTAAATCATGGCTGAAGATAACTGCAAGGATGCAACAGCCTGAAAATCTTTCCTGCTGCTCCCGCTGACATCCTCCTAATCCTCCCTTGGCAGCAGATGGACAGTCTGTCAAGGCCCCCTGGGAAAACAGACGGCGGAAGCAACATTGACATCTAATGACATATGTATTGCAGAGCATGTTAGGAGCGGACAGGAAGGCCACCAGCCTGCAGGCCACTGGGACAGAAGTTGCTCTCTGGTTAACAGAGGCAAAAAGTAGGAAGAACAACAAAGATGCTGAACAGCAACAAGGGAGTTAAAAGGCCTTTTTCTGGCAACCTGGAGATGATTCTTAAAACTCTCCAGCTCAGTTACATGTGCAAATATTTTTATTAGAGGAAATTTCTATGGGGAAGGAGCTGAGAAGGGCCCGGCAGACCTGTGAAGCAAGGCTGACCTGGAGGGAAGGAATTAGAGATGGGAGGATGGATGGACGTGCTCTACACTAGTCTAGGCCCCTCCCACTGCTAGGCAGTCTAAGGAAAACTCAGCAGGCTCTCTGGAGAGCCCTGGAGCCGAGTGCCGTCATCAGGGGGTCCCGGGGCTCCAGAACTAGGTCTGCCTCAGGTTCCCTGGTGCGCGTCACCCTCAGGTGGAAAGTGTGGTTTCTGCAGGACACAGTGACATTTCTGAGCGCAGCCGCTGCGGCCTTGGCCAGTGACTCTCAGCAGTTAGTGGTCTGCAAGGCATATTCGCACCGCAGCCACATAAAGTTCACACATTTGATTTTTAAGCTTTTTTTTTTTTTGAGAATTATACTGCTCATGTACTGATGGTAACAGCAGATCTCCAGCATTTCTGATGTTTTTCAGGAATAATGAAAACAAGGAATAAACCCCTGGCTATATTCCACTGGAGTAAAAAGGAAAGTTATGTGGGCATGACACTCTACCCACTAGTGTGTCTACAGAGCAGCTTCTCTGGGCTTTCCTTTCTCACATGGTGATCTCTAACAGGGCAGGGTCCACGCCTGGGTCTGCGTGACTCGTCACAACCCAGACCAAAGAGAATGAATAAATGCTGATCACTGGCCCTGGCTCTGTCACTCACACACTAATGGTGAGACACTGGAAAAGCCACATCATGCTCCTGGGATTCGGGTTTGTCCTTGATGAAATGCTGGGGCTGGATGAGATTATCTCTGAGATCTCTTTCAGCTTGAAAATGTTTAGTTTCTAATTGCTCTCCATTTGAATATCAAGCAACAGCTCAACAAATTAATGTATGCATCAAATGTACTTATAATTTGGAGAGGCACCAAAAAAATTTTGTTGCAAGTGTGTGGAGGAAATGAAACATGTTGCCTTAATTATCCATGAAGCCCACAGGGTTATGTAGGGTTGGGAGGGACAAACGGAAATGAAGACTACTGTAAATTGTTCAAGGGGTCTCCGCTTGTTCAGGCTGCCCCAGCCCTGAGCAGCTCGGCCAGGAACCACAGGTCTCTTGAGGTCCCTGCTGACTGTGTGCAGGCTGCACTGCCCTTCGATCTTTGATTTGCTAGTTGTCTTCCTAAAAATTGTCTTTCTCAATACAGGAGGCCTGACCACTGGCCACATCATCAATATAAGAGGATGTTTGTTGTTTATAATGGAACAATTAAAAAAAATCTGTCCCACATTTGAGGATTTTTTCCTGGCACATTTTTAACTTAATGCAGGTATTTGGTTCTGAAGCTGTTTTGGCTTCTTCCACTGATTGACTGCTTGTGATAGGAGTTCAGGGGTCAAGAAGTTTTCTTATTTAAAGAAATCATTACAAAATCAACCTGAATTGATATTTGAAAGTTTGTGTCCTTTTTAAATCATCAAATATGATAAAAATTTAGTAAGCCTTAACTAAAGCAAAACACACTATTATAGTTTTAAGTAGTCTAAATGTTCTTTAGAAAATTTCTTAGAAAATCAAATGCTTCAAAGGAGAAGAACTGAGTGAACAGTAGCAACTAGAAAGAACAGATCTAACAAAGGCAAAAGTATTGTTAGCAAATGTTGCTTTGCAGGCTTTGAGACAATAGTGCCTAAAAGTTTTAGGCACAAATCTCATAACATAACTTACTGGTGCAGGAACATCTAATCAATATTCCTCAATGTCACTAAAACACTCCTTCATTATGAATTGGAGGAAGAGATAACTGGGTGGGGAACAACACAGTAAATCAAAAGATTTTGTGTGTGTAGTTTGCAGTTCTGCAACTACTAATGGAAGTAAAGAAAGAACAACATTTAGTCAAATCAGTTTCTGTGATAAAACACATAACTTATTTAGGCAACAGAGATAATGGGGAACATACCGAGATAAATTTAATATCACTGAAAATCTTACTAGGAATTAGATTCCGAAAGGTATTTGACTGAGAGGCCACAGAAGTGTTTGGAAGGCATTGTTGGAGGTCACCTGTTACTGGCTCACATGTCAGTGGGTATAATATTTCTCTAATGCATCCAGAGCAATTAGGAACAAGGTAAAGAAAAAAGAAGAAGGCACCTCCCTGTTTTCCAGCATTCACCGAAAGAGTCACCTGCTGCCGACAGACCTCAGTATGTCCTGGCTCCAAGCAGCTGGCCAATAAGGCAGCTCTTCATGACAAAAGGGGGAGAAAGACCCAAGTTAATGAATGACTTTCATAGACACTCATTGAAAGTGAGTTTCTTCTTGGTAGAAACATAAGGGAGAGCAAATTTATATTCCAGTCTCTAATATCAAATAATAAGCTACTGTAAGACATGTGATAACTGGGTTCTAGACCTGGTCCTTCTGCAAACTTACTGAGGTTCCTGGCACATAGCACTTAGACTCAGACTCTTTGGGTTCCAGCAGCATCTGTAAAAGTGAGGACCTCGTGTGTAGAGCTCTCTATCCTTCATGTCACCATATCCTTTCTACTGTAACACTCTAAGACCATCACCATACATTTGAGTACATGATCAACAACCCTTAGAACAGCTAACTGGAGAAAGCAACAGTAGCTCATTTAGCCTCTTGATTCTCAACTATTTTTATTGAGGATTTTTTGCTATTTCTCCACCTTTGTCAGCCTTAGTCATTTTTTTCCTGCTAGGCAATTCCTCATTTTATCTCTGGGAAGAACTAAATATTAGAAACCATATAGTTGCAAACCAATGACCCTTAGGTCAACCAGCCTTCAGAGATACTTCGTTTGGTCCTGTAGGCCAGCACAGAGTTTGAAAGTCACTAGGCAGGTGCTTTGAAATGCAGGCAGTTTAGCATCTGTTGACATACAGTCTGCACCCTTCACGCACCGATGCTTTGTGCTTGACCATTGTAGACCTGAGTTTGCATCCCTTACACTGATATAAATTTGCTTTTATATAAGCTAGGAATAGTAAAATTATACACAGAATCATGTTTTAAAAATGAATTTACATAATTAGTACTTTTTCTTTCCCCCACAAAACTTCAGGGAATCGTGTTGCTTAGGGAAGCTGCTAAGAAAGGATACACACACACACACACACACACACACACACACACACACACACACGTGCGTGCACATGCGTGCATGAGAACAGTACTTTGAATTTATTCAGTCTTGCATTAGAAAAATCTAAAAAAAGAACCTCTTACTTTTTGGCACATATGTATATTTATATAATTTTGAAGAATAAAATTGTATTTGAACTTTAATAAATATGGGAGCATAGGATGACAACTGTTAACTGGGGGAGACCAAAATCTTTCCAAAGCTTCAGGTCAACAAAGTCCCTCTCTAGTCCTGGAATCATGACATTGTGCTTCTCACTGAGTAGAAGTTCAGTGAGGCTCTCTCACTGTCTCTCTGGAATCTCCAACTTTCTCTTCCACGCCACAATTCCTAGAGTATTCTGCTCATAGAGAGCCTGATTCTCTGAAGTGAATCACTCAAGACTCTGTACACAACAGAGTGGTCTTAGTTCTTTTACTTGGTTCTAATTGTTTGCTGTAAGCTCGTATCTGTGGTTTCCATGTCTCCTGAGGATAGAGATTAAAGTCCTCCTTTCTGTAGAACCAGGGCACAGCAGTTCAAATATTTTCTTACATTAATGAACTATTTTTGGAATCCTAGCATCTGGGAGTGGAAAGAGTTCTTAAAAGTCATGTAATCTAACCATCCATCAGATACTTAAATCCCATCTACCTCTCATGATGACTGTTTAAACACAGCATGTCTATTTAATTCTACTGAAAGAGCACCCATTCCTGCCATACCAGCTCTGCACAGCCTGACTTGTTAGAAGTTCTACTTTGAGTTAAAATCAGTCTCCCCATTTTCTACTCATGTTGTCAGTTCTGCACTTGGCCTCATACATAACAATGACATCCTTAAAACATTTCAATGCATCTGTGATGTCCCTGCATTACTGTCTGTACCTGTGTGCAAGAAGTTTCTAATCCCTTCAACCACTGCTTCACCAGCCTGATAGCTTTTAAGTGACTTTGGTCCAGTAGATTTTTGCTGAAGGGCAGTGCAAATCAGAACCATTGCCTCTTTAATTTATGGGCAGATTCCAGCTGGATATGCTAGCATCTAAAGCAGCTTTCCGAGCAACGGCCCATCCTTGACTATTATGTGAGACAGGAAGGTTGGCTTCACATGAAGCAAGACATAGCTGCTAACATTTCCTAGAAATGCTCACCCAAGGTTTATATCTCTGTTTCCAACTCAAAAACTTAGCAAAACTATTAAGAAACAGAAAATGAAAAGTTGACTCATTTATATTCTGAGTTTTAAAATTTTTTACTCAATTTTTATATATTCAATTTCATGCCAATATTTAGTTCAAAAATGAGCAATATGTGCAGTTTTCTTTGAGTGTGTTGTTTCAGATACTTTTATCTGCTGGAATGTTTGGATTATCATCTGTTTCCTTATTACAATATTTTCTATGAATCTTGTCTCTGTAGTCTGCTCATTTTGTATTCTCATCCCTCCCAGACTAGCCTAGGACAGTTGTATGCAGAAACAGCTGACTAGGTTTTACAAAGTTAACTAGGTTTTTTGTTCAGAGCACCATCGTACAGTGTTTTTGTTGTGAGGTGTGTGTCGGGGTGACTGTCTTCCTTTCCTGCAGGATCTTTAATCTCCCATCTCACATTCTTCTTTTCCTTCACCACTCGGAGAGTCTTCCTCCTCCTTGCATGTCACAGCCACCCTCTTCTCTCCCTGAAACGAGGGCACCACCTCATGGCCCAGCACTTCTTTGTCTTCCCCATAGTCAGGGCTGCCATGCCCAACCTTTTCTCAGCACCTTCCCTTCCAGTATTGCACTTTGCTGGGTTGGAAGGTTGATTGTACCCGTGCTACACAACTTCCCCCACCCCAGGCTTTCCACACCTGCCTCCTCTTTCCCAACATTCTGCACATTTTCTAATGGCTTTCTGTGCAGGTGTGAGATTGGGCCTGGATTGGATAGATCTGAAATTCCATTCACTGCTTATAGGTTATTTAAAGTAGGTAGTATGTTTACTTTCCTAGTTTGGCTAAGGTCTGAATGAAGATGGTTTTATTTACTCTCTTTTTTGATTTGTATACATTGAAGATGTTAGGTGGTACATACAGCAAACAGGAAGTTAAAAATGAGAACTCTGAATAAAAATGACACAGAGAAGAAAAAGTTAGAAAATGTATTCATTCAAGATAATTTATTGATTCTTCTTTCTTTACCTTCTCACCTTAGGATCACCCTGTGCTTTCTGAGTTAGTTCTATGATTTCCCAGACTCCCCCCTAAACAGAAGCCATACTTGAAGCATATATCTTCTGCTTTTGGCTTACCACACTGGAAGCATAATTCATCCAATGAAACATGGTTGATGGAGAAGGAAAAAAGAGGTGAGCACTAATGTGGGAATAGCTAAACATCAACTAGAAACTTTCTTACCTTAGATCAGGACTCTTCAAACTTTTTCTCTCAGGAGCCAGATAATAAATATTTTAGACATGGCTGGCTGGCCGTATGATCTCTGTTGCAACTACGTAACTCTGATGTTGTACGGTACAAACAGCCATAGACAATAGGGTAACAAATGGAAGCAACTATAAAACTTCAGTCACAAAAGCGTAGTTAGAAAAGCAGGTCTGAACCTGACCCTCCCCTAAGCGATCCCCACAACTCAGTGGGCTGCTCACTGAGACCTCTGTCCTCCCTGCCACTTTGCTCCTAGGCCACCCACATGCCCAGTAAGATCACCACTTTTAGGTGGGCCAGTAAAACTGAGAAGTCTATTTAACACAAGTCAAGTTTAACAAAACAGAATTAGCTTCTTCAGCTAATGTGTGCTTTTCATAGGTTGTAAATATCATTTTCCAAACTTCCATGGATAATATTTTTTGGAAGTTTTTTGAGGAAAACAAAGAACTAAATAAAAAGTAAACATACTGTATTCTAATTGATTTCAGCAGTTCCCTACCCTAATCAGAAATTATTTGCATAACTTCAGGTGATCTGAAGGCCACCTTCATACAAGTTTTCCCCTGCATCTTTAGGTAACTTTATTTTACTTTATTAGATTTTCAGTTAAGCTTGGCAAAGAGAATCAACTTCAGGGAAAAAAAACCATGATTTCTACTTTTTTATTTTTAATTTAACAAATATAGGTTATGATCTGTATAATGTTTTTATTCAGAAAATTTTTTAAAAAATTAGTTAATATTGGGAGAAAAGGCAATGAAACAGTAAATAGCTGTCACTGTGTGGGAGGTTGACATTTAAAGGATTTAAGTGTAAAATTATGTTTTTGAAAGGATATTATTTCTTTAGAATATTAATTGAACTACTGACAGGAAACAGCTCAAGATTCAAATTTTATCAATGTTTTATAAAATATCCATGACTACGATTAACTTTCTATATTTGCAATGGCATAACCAGGCTTATAATGGGCAAAATCTAGCAAATATTCAGTCTTTCCCTTTCTTACCAGAGCAATGGTAAGGTTTAGATATCCACCCCTCTCTCTAATTAAATCAATATGACTAAACAGAATGATTCTCATCTCCACACCAGTTCTATAGTAATTCATTCCTCCATGCTTAAGAACCTAGGCTAATGCTAATCAGAGCATGGTATTTCCCATTTTTCTAGACTGTCCTACACTTATGTAAAGGTCAATGTCATTATTTATGCATTTGAGCCAGGTTTCTATTACTTGTGTACAAATGCATCCTATTGTCAAACTATTTATTAGCAATTCTTTGATACGTTCTTACCATACCTATTTTATAGTTAATGAAACTGAGGTACTCCAAGACCATACAATGACACCTAAAATTCTGAAACTGTTTTATTACAAACACAAGATCTGCTCTTGGTGGAAGGTTTCTCCTGTTCTGAGGAATTCCCCATAAGGCTATGTTTATTTTCTTCCTGCTATTAGCTTTTTTTATGGGGTACCCACTCAGGATACAGTGATTATTTTCTAGACCAGAAATATAGATAATAATGCAAGGTCCCCAGGATTTCAGAGTCCTTTGGTGATCATAAAGCTCCTTTCATTTGTCTCTTGTGTGGAAAAGAACATCTATGATATTAGTGGACTGACTTCGTTGAAACTCTAACAGGGTCTTCTCCTTTGAGAAAACATTTTATTTATTTTCTTAAGTATATATAGACATGTGTCAGGGAGGTTTATTTCTCAAGAATTTTTAAAAATAACATCACTAAGTAGTAACACTGAGTCTTCTGGGAACTTTTTGAAAGTCCCATAGTAGACATGCAAATGTGTCACCTTTCATACTATGAATGGAGGTAAGCTGGAGGCTTTGGGGCTCTATTTTTAAGACAGACTAACATAATGGAAAGAGCATTGAACTAAAACTTAAAAAAAAGAAATTCTGATTTGGATTCTGATATGAATTCTTGGGACCTCATCAGCAAAATCAGGATGCCCCCCTAAATAACTTCCCAAGTCCTTTCTAGCTCTAAAATGGCATATATTAACACGCTCTTTTCTACTGAACACGGGAAAGATGAGTCTGAATCTCAAAAAACTGTTCCCTGACCTAAACTGTTATAAGACATCAAGTTTTTTGCCAAGGGAAGTTGAAAATTCTTCCTCACAAGAGTTTTAAAGACCTCACAAGTAGTCTTCCCTCTAGCCTGATTTATGTGCAGACTTGCGAAAAAGCATGAGGATGAGGCATTAGAGGAACTTCCAAGATCTCTGACCAGAAGATTCTTGATTCTACTTGCAAGTGTTCATAGCAACAAATGAAAATCATATTCTGGAATACTGGGTCTGCTGGGTGAACAAAGTGCTCAGTGTAGCAAGCTCTATAGATGATGGGACAAAGCCTCTCTCTGCCTGATGCTCTCTGGGAATGGTGTGTGTATTTGGACATTCACTGAAACCATGGAAGACAGTCCTCTGAATTTGCTGCATGGTCATTAAGATGGATAATAAACAACACATAACAGAAGTTTTTGAACATTTAAGAGGTAAACAATTTACTAGATTATTTTTGCATCTAATCCTCAGAACAACTATATGAAAAAACATAACACAGTGATGCCTTAGTTTTGTCTATAAAATGGAGAGAAAAATGGTGGAGTTTTGTGGGAATCGGTGAAATTTTTAATGTTTGCTTCATGCTGGGCCCTACACATATTTAAATTTCTATCTGTGACTTTATAACTAAGGGCCAACAGGATCCCCAGAGGTCACACAAAGGTAACTATAGCTCCTGTTCCCATCAGCCTGAGAAAAAAACGGCATTGTCACGCACACAGCAAAGCGTGTAGTCCTCAGAAAGCTCAAAAGTGATCCTTTAAAGATTCTAACAAACCTGGTTTAATATAACATAACTAAGGAATGCAAAAGCAAAAGGAAAAAAAACCAGCACCAAAATGTAAAATTTTCCATGTCTGGCATCAAATAAAGAATTATCAGGTATGTTATAAAGCAGGAAAATACAATTTATAATCACAATAAATATCAATAAGTAGACGCAGGTCCAGAAATAACTGCACTGATAGAACTATAGACAAAGATAGCAAATGGCTATTATAAATGTGCCCTGTAAGTTAAAGATTAAAGAAAAAAGAAACAGGAACATAGACAATAGGAAAATTGTAAGTTACAAAAAAATAAACAAAGGAACCTCTAGATATAAAACGTATTGTATCTGAAATGAAAAGTATACTGTATGGGGTAAATAGCATATTAGATATTTCAAGAGAAAAAAATCAACGATCTTAAAGACATAGCAATATAAAGTATGCTAAAATGAAACACAAGGAGGCAGAAGACTGAAAAAAATAGAGCCTCAGTAATTTGGGGAACAATATCAAAGAATATGTGTAGTTGGGACCCCAAAAGGGATGGGGGCTATAAAAAATATTACAAAACCAGTTACCTAAAACTTTCAATTTAATGTAAACTATTACCACACCAATCCAAGAAGAACAATGACTCTGAAGCAGAGTAAAGTAAAACTACTCCAAAGCATAAAACAATCAAGTGTTGAAACCAAATAATGAAGAGAAAAATTGTAAAGCTGTCAGAGAAAAGAGACACATTTTATACCGAAGAACAAATATAAGAATGACAGTGGCCTTATCAGAAACTAGGCAATTGCAAAGACAATTGAGTGGCATCTTTAAAGAACATTTAAAAAGCCTGTCAATCTGGAAATGTTCTACATCGCAACTGTAGTAGTGATTATAGGAGTGTACACATTTTTCAAAAATCATGTAATTGTGCACTTAAAATGGTAAAAATTAAGCCTCAAGAAGTGGATTTAAAACAACACATTAAACAATTATGCACAACATTGGAGAACTAAAGGCATATTGCTCATTACCTATTAAAAATTGAGATATTATGGTTTCTGGAGCAGTTGTGGAGTTGAAGTGCATGGCTGGCATAAAATTTGCAGTGGCTTTTATGCAAAAGTATGTTACTTGGGGCCACCATGAGTTTTTAGTATCAAAGGTTCATAACTTTTCAGTCAATTCTGATGAAAGCCCCTCTATACAAAAAAAATTCTAAATGCATATGAGAAAATTTTCTTTCCATTTTCGGGGGTTCTTGGTTGCCTCTCCCATCTACATACTCAAGTTAAGAATTCCTTGCCCACTTGCAGAAGTTAACCATTTTACGACTAGGCTTCAAGCCCCGAGAAGGTAGATAGACACCTTGATCATCTGCACTTCATAGATGTGGTAGAAGACTCCACAGTAGAGTCAACTATACGCATCATAAATGCCCCACACTTCTACCCATGCACTGTGATCTCTTGATTGGTGACCAAGGCTTTCCAATTGTTTCACTAATTTTTGTAATTATTTTAACTATCAATAACTGCCAAAGAGTACCTTCAGATAAACAATGAATCGCCTTTTTTACTTTCATTATTGATCTGCATCCAAAGCTTACGCCCTCCTATTTATCTGAATGATCTTGGTTTCTGTGATGACCAGCTACATAAGGGTTTTTATGAGCAGTGATGGATGGATCTATTGGCATGTGTACCTGAGCATGCCTGGTCTCTGCGTTCTCCTTCCCCCTTTTTTGTATGGCATTCATCTGAACATAACAAAATATGTTTATTTATTCTTCTGTTGAGGGACATTGGTGTTGTTTTCTTTGGCTAGTAAGAAGACAGTGACTATGAATTCTTTGTGGTATATGTTTTCATTTCTCTTAAATATATACCTAGAAATAGAATAACTGGGTCATAGTGCAGGAATAAGACTGATTTTATGAGAAACTATCAGATTGTTTTCCAAATTGGTTATAAATACTACTATCCCACTAGAAATGTTCAGCTTTTTAAAAAATGTTGCTTCTTACAGAGGGTAGTAAGAGGTGACTTATGCTATTTGTTTGAATTTCTTTGAGAACTGCTATTTTAAGTACATTTCCATTTGAATATTGTATTTTATTACATCATTTGTGAAGTCTATTCATGTCTTATGCCTTTATTTTTAAATTGGCTTGTTTGACTTTTGATTATTTATTTGTAAGTGTTCTTTGAATATTTTTGATATGAGTCCTTTTCCATTTACATGAAATATAAATCCTGTGCTACCCATCAGGAAGGATTTATCCCTTCAGACAATTTGTAAGAAAGCATTAAGGACATTTGTGAGTCATACATATGGAATAATCTATTAAACATTAACACTACAAAATGTACCCAAGAATTATTTAAACAAGCTGCACTATAAACAGAATGAGGGAACTAAATTATGGACATGATTGTCCCTAGGAAAGGCCAAATTTAGAAAATGTTTTTATTAATAAAAGGAAAAATAATAGACCAAACCTAGAAAATTAAAATAGGTAATGAGGAAAATGATGACAAAGGGATAATAAACTATGTTAAGTAAAAATGTGACAATAAGGGGATACAGTCTTTAAGAGAATATAATTCCAATAGTTTTGAGTGGGAGCTATTTTGTGCAATTGTCCTCTTATTCTGAGAATCATGAATTAGCAATCACTGAACTCTTTACTTCTACAGTTTCTCTAGACAACTTCAGTTAAGATCTTCATTGGGTTTAACTTCCCGAATCTTGTTATGTGAAGATAGTTGATGGCATTTTAGATGGGAAACATGGGCCAAAGTCAATTCTTTGTGATTTAAATGTTATACTGGTTGTCAAAATTACCTCATAAATTTTCTCTTTTTACTCAGATAGTTGATAGAGACAGTGAATTTCTATTCAAGGAAAAAATCTTTATGTAATTCACTAATACCTGTCTAAGAAAATGTATTGCCAATTATTGTGTATATAAATCAGAATGAACCAATAGGGATAGGAACTCTAATATATATTTAACCATTTTGAAAAGGGTGTGTTTTAATCCATCCAGAAAATAAACATATGCTTACAAGTATATATTGATAACCAATAGAAAGAGACAATTGCATAAAATCTATTGGAGGTGCTCAAATTCTAATCTTTTACCCACAGTTACAGTTTTCCAAAATTAATTAAGGTACAACTGCAGAATGAAGTGCCACTTTCTCTGTTCTCCTAGAAAAGTTGTAGTGTTTAATAGCCCAGCCAGTGGAGATAGTCCATTGAGGATTTTGGCAAGTACCTATTTGCCCTTATCTGGGGCCATCAGCTGACTGTTCTGGCTCTTGCCAATCTGATCATCATAAATATATTCTGTTGCAGTGTATTAGTAACCAATATTGTTTAATTAAAAATTTTAGTATTATTTATTTTTGTTTTAACAGGCAATATTTTATTTTAAAATTTCCCACTATAAATGAAAAACTTCTGCTTTTTTGAGATATCTAGGTCAACTATGCTAGTATTTTTTTCATTTTCCTTCTCTGAAAAAATGCAGACTTCATTTTATTAAGGTTTGCTTTACATAACTGCTTATATAATGTTGACATACAAAAATCTCTAAGAGAAAAAAAGAATAAGTAATTGACAAAGATTTTTTTCTAGGTTACAATATTATTAGATTTTCTTATTTATATTTTGACAGAGGGATGGTGCTTCTTAATCATGAGAGACAGTAACACAAAGAAATGAAGCCAAGATATGAATCATGACTTCTTTATAATACTTACTGGCTTATGTTTTTTATTTCACTTAGGCCTTAATTTTTTTCAGCCATAAGTCTGCTATTGTTGCTAGTTTAATTGTTGGTGACTATTTAGTAAAGAAAGGTAATGGTTAAAACATTTTCAGTAAAAAAAAAATCACCATTCCCATTCCCGGAGTATATTTTTTAATTTCTTTGCTCTTGGTTGTACTGAATTATTTGAAATGAGATATTTAAAATGGGTACATTTATATCCTTACATAAAAACAGTTTAGCAATTTCAAAATAGTAAAAATATTCTTAATTGTAACTTTATTTTCTCCTCTGCTATTTTGGGTTCAGAATACTTTATCAGTCAAAACATATATTTTATTAATCACAAATGTATTTAGAATTTGAATATCTTAAACTCCACATGACACAATGTACCTCTTCTTTCCCTTTTTCTTAGAGTTGAAAGTGGAAATTTTACTTTATTTTTAGCATCTATTTTAGCAAGCTGACATGAAGGGTAGATTTTTTTATATATGTTTTATATAGTCTGTATTGCACAACTGTTATCACAAACTGACCAAGGATGAATTGCCTTTATTTTATTTTATGCTTTTAGCATGAGGGCTATAAACTTATTAAAAGCAATTAGTTCTCATATTAAATACACAGATGGCTTGTAAGGACTTGATAGAAGATACTTGTGATGGACAGAGTTACTCCTGTCTCAACTGATCAATATTCAGCCTAATAACACTTTGTATTTATGTAACTACTCATTTGAGAACCATGGTAGTTTTCTGGGATCAGCGTTAGGTAATTGCAGCTGCATCTTACTGAAACAAATTTAATGACACAATTTCATTGTATAGCGTATATGACTTAGAGTAGAAATGTAATTTGTTGGCTTTAAATATTTTATCCTCAGGATGTCTTAAAAATACTTAAGGAAAGAATACAATTACTAGGAAATTCATTAGTTCATGCTTGTCTTTTGAAAGCAAACATTGACCCAACGGTTCAAATAGTAAATAAATCAGTTTGAAGAAAGTTTGCCACATCCTTTTGGGAAAATATGCTATAAGTCTTTAGAAGAAAGACCCTGGTAATTCAAGTTTTTCATATTCTCTTGCCAACATAGTATTATATGTGTTATTTTACAGTGCTTCGGTTCCCCATTTTAGCCTGCATATTTCTAAAGGACTGATTTTATTTTAATTTTCATTTTTTTCTCAAGAGCTTGGAGGAAAAGCTTAATTGCCTTAGTAGCACTTTTGGGGGAGGTGGGATGAAAATAGATTGCATTCCTGCCAAGCTCTGTGCCCAGTGTCTTCATTCTTTTTGTTCATATGGCAATAAAGTATTTCCCCATGATTTCCCAACTAATATATAAATTGATGCTATTCTTTTCAGCCACCTGGAATGTTTTAGTTAAATAGGAATCTACTCAGCACTAAGCTTTGCATGTTAGAAGACTGAGGGTAAAATTGGAATTTAAAAAGCATCATGAATAACTACCTAATCCTGTGATTTAAGAAAATAAACAAACCAGTAAGTCCCTAAATTCATCTGCAAATAATGCCTGTAAAGAATAATTTATAAATCTTCAAGACAGAGCTCCAAACTGAAATCAGCTTCTAGAGCAGACTGTGAATTTGTCAAAACACAGTTTTAGCATGTTTTCTTTGCCAGCTCTTCAGAGCCCCTTTTCCTGGGCCCACTGATCACAGGCTAATCTCTGGATGTCCAGAACCTTCCATGTGATATCTGCCTCATTCCTGTTCTCTTTGTCACGGTGCCATGATCCAATGTTGCCAGACCTTATCACGTGAAAACTTACCAGGCCTGTTTCATTCTCAAGATCTTTTCAGGAGGAATTAGCTAGCTCTCCTGGGAGATTCATTTACACTGATATGTAAAAGGACGACAATTTAATTACCTAGTAGGTAATGTATTTGTATTTTAAAGGGTATCACAACAGTCACATTACTTAATATCAATGGTTTTCAAATATTTATTTTTGAAAAATCATTATTTAGTAACAAAACCTTGCTTTCAAATAAGATTTTCTACAAAATAGATACAAGTGAAAATGCTCTGGTTGAAGTGGGAGAGTAAGATGAGGAGCTCTCTTCCTTTCCCTCCTATTTGCTCTCTGAGTGGCCATGGGTCATCCCTGAGGAAATTCTGCAGTTCCAGAGTCTACAAACTGCCTCATTAATGCAGAGGGGCAACTATGGGTGAGAATGTTAGGTATAAATCTAGCACTTTTAGACCAGTGGTTTTGGACAGGGGTTGATTCTGTTCCCCATGGGGATGTTAGGCAAGTGAGGACGCTTCTGGTTGTCATAACTTGGGAGGAGGAAAGGAGTACCACCTGCACCTCCTGGATGATGGACAGGGATGCTGCACAGTGTACAGGACAGCCACTGCGAGAGTTTCACCCTCAGCTGTCACAACACTGCTGAAGTTGAAAAGCCTGCTCTAAAGAGGGTAGAGCACCAGGAGTTGCTGGAGGCCTTGCAGGGAGGAAGGAGGAGCTCAGCTGCTGGAGCCAGAACCTTAACTAGGGAACAACCAAGCTTGCCAGGGCTGGCAAAGGTAGAGAAGGCAGAGCTTTGCACAATTGTGGGATTTAAAATTTTGTTATATTTACATGTTAACTTGCATCTACCAGTAGCTAGAACCAAACAAATAAAGTTAGCACTTAGCAAAAAAAAGTTAGTACCTGGGGAGGCTGTGTGATTATAGATGGTACCATGACTGGGGCTCCAAGGATGCCAGAGTGGGCTCTCTGAGAAGAGGCATGGATTTCTATTGAAACATTTTTACTTGACCCTTTTCTCTACCTGGAAGCTAATAAATAGTTCCTGTGTGTTTGATGCAGTCATGTGGTCCTCTTTTCCTTTCAGAATCCTTAGAAGGGCTCAGCAAAAGTAAAGCTGGAAATAATGCAGATTTTCTTACACGTATCTGTGGAAAGAGCTGCATGGGGTAGCAGTTCAGTGGTCAGCATCTGGATCCAGAATGCCTGAGTCCAAATCCACTTACCAGCCCTAAGTGATGGGGCAAGTTACTTAGCACTTTTGTGCCTCAGTTTTCTGATTTGCAAAACTCAGGGTAATAATACTCTTCATTTCATAAGGTTGTGATGTGATTAAGTGAATTATTATTTTTAACTCACTTGTACATTTTAGCTTTGCATAGAATAGTTCCTAGAGATCTATTCTGTAAGCTTACTGGTCACCTGCTTAGTACTCTTTTCTTAGTAGAATTTCCTTTTGGAGATCTTATTAAGTAAGATGGCTAAGTGAATTGTATCAGAGGGAGGCAGAGTAAGATAGGGATAGATTTGTTAAGATAACTGTGTCTGACACATCTTAGGTCTGGCTGAATAGATGTATTAATATTTATGTATCCAGAGAGTAAATAGAACCAAGTGCCACCTTAAAAAAATAGCCCAAAGGACTCTTCCACACATTTTTCTACTTATGGGAGGTACAGTGCACTCAGGTAGTATGCACTCATAAAAATGAGCACAGAGTGACAGAAGTAAAAGCAGAAGGTACATAATCAGGTAAACAGAACGCAGTTGTGCAGTTTGTAAACCTATTATGTGCTAGGCTAATTAGTGTCCCCAAACTTGTACCAATCTTTATTATGTCTAGTTCATAAATCAGTATTTGATAGTAACCATTAGCATGAATAAAGAAAAAAGAAACATAGGGACTAATCATTTAGTTGAAGTCAAAATTTCTTTGCAGGAAGATGAAGTTCATTCAATAAAATCTAAGTAGGTATTTGAATACCCATAGAATTTTCTTTAAATGAAAATACCAGACTTCCCACTTTTATATGTTTATATGTACTGAGAAAAAAAGTAATTGCTTCCCAGCTTAGGGGTTTGCCTTAACTGTGAAAATGGCTACCTCTTGAAATAAGTTCTTGGTGAACTGAATGGCCATGCTTATGAAAGAACCACTATAAATGGCTTTCTATTTGGAAAAAAAATAATAGATCAGTCAACTAGGAAATACATTTTCCCCCAAACTCAACATTAAAGGAATAAAGTAGATTATTTATGCCTAACATTTTAATTCCCTAACACACATGAATGGTCCAAAATATTTGAAGAAGTTTTCAGGACATATAAACCTGTGGTGTCTAACACCAGTCACAGTCACACTATTGAACACTTAATTGAAGCTGGTCCAAATTAAGATGTGTCGTGGGTGTAACATACACACCAGATTTCCAAGATTTAGTATGAAAAGTAGAATGAAAATAAAAATCTCAATTTTTTGCATATTAATTTAATGTTGAAATGATAAAATTTTTGATATATTAAGTTAAAATCTATTATTAAAGTTAATTTTACTTGTTTCTTTTAACTGTCTTAATGTAGCCTTTAGAAAATTTAAGATTGCACTTATGCTTCTCATTATATTTCTATTAGGCAGACACTTAGTCTAGAAAGATGAGTTGTGGTTTGTATTCAAATACAGGTCAGCCAGAAAATTAAGGGATAGCAAAGAACTTGTTTAAGTTTTATGTGACCATCAAATGTCCGTTCCCTTATGAGGATATACTCAATTAAACTATGATTTTCACTCATTCTGTTCAGTTCTTCAAGCTTTCTTGTTTGTTTTTTTTTTATTTCAAATTCATCTTCATTCAATCCAATGCCCTGGATTATTTGTAAGAGAGAAGCATTTTATCTGTACAACAAAGGACACCATCAACAGAACAAAAAGGCAACCTATAATATGGGAGAATATATTCATAAATGATTTATCCCATAAAGGGTTAACATCCAAAATATATGAAGAAGTCATATAAATCAACACCAAAAAAACAAATAACCTGATTAAAAAATGGGCAGAGGACCTGAAAAAACATATCTCCAAAGAAGAAATACAGATAACCAACAGGGAAATGCAAGTCAAAACCACAGTGAGATATCATCCCATACCAGTTAGAATGGCCACTACCCAAAAGACCAGAAATAACAAATGTTGGTGAAGATGTGAAGAAAAGGGGTCCCTCCTACACTGTTGGTGGGAATATAAATTGGTGCAACTGCTGTGGAAAGCAGTATGGAGGTTCTTCAAAAAACTAAAAACAGAGATACTATACAACCCAGTAATTCCATTTCTAGGAATTTACTGTAAGAAAACAAAATCCCTGATTTGAAAAGATATATGCACCTCTATGTTTATTGCTGCACTATTTAAACTTGCCAAGATATGGAAGCTATCAAAGTGTCCACCAATAGGTGAGTGGATAAACAAAAGGTAGGACATATACACAATGGAATATTATTCAGCCAGAAAGAAGAAAGACTGCCATTTGTGACAACATGGGTGGACCTAGAGGGTATTATGCTAAGTGAAATAAGCCAGGCAGAAAATACAGACACCATACGATTTCAATTATTTGTGGAATTTAGAAACAAAACAAAATTAACAAAACAGCAGTAGACTTATAGATACTGAGAAGTGACTGGTGGTTACAATGGGGGAGGGGTTAAGGTGGGTGGGTCAGGAGGGTGAAGAAGATAAAGAGGCACAGAAATTCTCAATCATAATATAAGTTGTTTACAGGGATGATAGTACAGCATGGAGAATATAGCTAATGGTTCTGTAATATCTATGTTGACAGATAGTAACTGCACTAGTTGGGGTCATGATTTAATAATGTATGTACCTACTGAACCACTTTGTTGTGTACTTGAAACCCATATACAATTGTATATCAAGTATACTTCAATTATAAAAAAGGAGCATTTTAAGTAAGGTGGTACAACAATGAAGTTATTTAAATAATGTGTATACATCCATAAATTTAAAACTATGGAGTCCTTTAAAAATTTTTTGTGATTGGACCCCATAGTCAAAGATAAATTAAAATAAGATTTGATACCCAAAAATTATATGTGTGTAGCACACAAATGTGTATAAAAACTGATCTGAAATTACATAAATACAAGTATATAGAAGGAAATCTGACAAAAATATACCATGTGATATTAACAGTGATTATGTCTACAGATGAGAGTATATGTTTCTTATTTTGTTTACTTGCCTATGTTTTCTGATTCTTCTCTTAATTAACTGTTTTGTAAAACAAAGCACATCAAATAAATCAAAGAAGGAAACAAAACTCTAAAAGAAAAAACATATTTAATTTTTTTCTTTAGCTTTTCAAACACTGCCAGCATTGTTATAGATTTCATGAATAGCATGAAAATTAATTAGGTAAAAACATTCATCTTTGATTTTTTAACTTCTTTGGCCAAATTTACACCTTAACCATTTTTTAGCAGAACCGCATGCTAGAATTTAGGAGAATAATGCAATTTTATGGGTTGTAATGATGAGAAAACAGACGGTAAACACTAAAGATAAAACTGATAGGGACAGTGAAGAGTGAGAGAGAATGGTTGTTTGTCTTGGAAGCCACTGTCATCCCGTGCAGAAATGTCAAGAGGCATGAGGACTAATATGGGTTATACAATCCTTTTTTTAAAGGGTTATGTAGGGTCTTGTGGATAGGATTCGGATTACAAATGTTTTA
Organism: Phataginus tricuspis; assembly: GCA_029783875.1. Classification (NCBI taxonomy): domain Eukaryota; kingdom Metazoa; phylum Chordata; class Mammalia; order Pholidota; family Manidae; genus Phataginus; species Phataginus tricuspis. The sequence continues at coordinate 744,592 of JAQQAC010019064.1, forward strand.
CAAAAGGACACCAGGTTTCATTAATACAGAGGGGTCTTCTGTTTCCTCTCTTTATTCACTCTACTTTCTCAACTATTGAAAAAAATCAGAATAAATGGAGTCCAATTTGATAGTCCCTGAAATTTCAAAAGGATGCATATATAGTCTGGGAGGAAGGATAATCAAACTAGAGGAAACACAGATGCTTCCTGCCCTATCATCCAAAGGCTTTTACTAGGTGCGAAGAAAAAATTCTCATTCCAAATATGGGATGGTGGTAAAATCCTGTATTTCAGTTACAGAGGAATTCAAAGGAAGAAATAATCCTTGAAATGCAAGCCCTGCTCTTTTGCCAAAGCATCTGCAAAAGTTTGTCAAATAGTGGGATAAGAGTAGCTTTTTAAATTTGGGAAACCCATGAACTATTTAATTACATGCTCAGCAGCAAACCTGAATATTGCATGCTGTTCTTTGTGAACAAAATGCTAAATAGATCAAAAACATACCAAAGGGAAACTTTTTTTTTCTTTTAGAACCAGGTGCTGGTTATGAAAACTCAGCTCAAGTATTTTTGTTTTTAACAAGATGAGGCCAGCGGCAAGTTCCCAGGATGTTTGTTCTGACATGCAATTATTTTTACTCTGCCACATTTGTAGCCATAGAGAAAGATGCTGTCAGGTTGACTGACTGAAACAATTCTCCAGAGTTGGAGAAAGTAGAAATTTTGATAAAAGACTAAATAATGAGTAAATTGCTTACAGCATTTGAGAGGCAAAGAGTTACTTTAGTAAAAGTTACATGTACTGATGAGTTTCATGAAAAGCCTTTGAGGTAGTAGAGGAGGAGAAGGACATACTTAATCAAATGAAAGGAGAAAAACTGAAATATTTGATTCATAACAAATATACATTGGTAACATCTCAACCTTACAAGAAATGTGCATTTCACACAAGAGAACCATTTGTGATACATAGATACTGGTTATGATCCCTCACAAATTCATATCAGATGTCAGCCAAATTATAGTGTCAAATTAGAGAGGGGAAAAGGTGAATGAAGAAAGAGTAGATTTGTCTGCAGGAATTCAGAGTTTATGTATCTGGTTAAACTTTGTAGTATATGTACCTATTTATATTTATTTATACATCTACTTTGTGAAAAATGAAGGCAGTAGAGCATTTTCAAAACTACTTTCTCAGAAATTCTCAGGTTACTTGCACACTGCCCTCAAAATACCCAGCAGTGCGGAAGAGTCCTCAATTAATCATACATTCTTTAATTTATTTTAAAAAAAGATATGTCTTTCCCATGTCCTGTCTTCTATTGTGCCTACGTGCTTTGCATTTTTTTAAATGCCATTCCCAATTATTAATAGCTAAGCTCCAACTGGAATACCCCCATGTTAGTGTGGTGTGCTTTAGCACAAGTTGTTGCATGGTATGGTGACGTGAGACCGGTCTTGAGAGTCAGAAGCATCTGGCTTGGGCTCTTTATTCCTCCATGCACAGACATGTGGCTTTGGGCAAACTATCAAACCTTTAGAAGTCTTGGTTTTTTGTGTCTGTTCAATGGGGAGAGTGAGATATGGCATGCCTTTGCCTTGTATAGCGTGAGAGGTAGACTTGGTGCTGCATGATTTATGTGTCTCTCCTATCCTCACTGAAACTGGCTGCTCTATTTACCTCGATTTTCATAGCAGAGCACTGTTTGTTCCGTTGACAACATTAAGAAAATCATGGTTTTCAAAGCCCGCTATTTCCTCATCAGTCAAATGAGGAGATTGAGAAAAGTGAAACAAACCACCTATCATAGTATCTGGCATGTAATGAATGCTCCTTTGATTTTCTTATTTAAGGGGACTGTACTCAAGACTGATCATTAACTATACCAGATTTACAAAGCATACCAATATAAGCTTTCCATTATTGCTTTTATTTATTAAGTTGCCACTGAAAAATAATAAAGCAATAGAAAATAACAGAAAATCTTGGTTCTCTGAAATTCAGTATGTCTCCATTACATATTGATAAGATTATACCCAATGCCTTCCTAGTTTAACTCTATTAGTAAGTTATTTCAACCTATAAAGCATTCTTACAATCCGGGTTTATCACCCATTGATAAAGTTTCGCCTACTCTGGTCTTGTTCTTTGTCAGAAAGGAAGCTGCGCACTGGAGGAAGGAGGGACCCAGGGAGTAGATGGGGAGCATCTGACCTGAAATCTTCTCCAACCTGAGAAGCAAACCTGTGGTGGTGGTTTTGTCTCCTTTGCTGTAGGTGCGATTACAGTAGGGCCCCTTTATCTGTGGTTGTGTGACTCAAGACCCCCAGTGGATGCCTGAAGCCACGGATAGTACCAAACCTCACATATGCTATACTTTTTCCTATACATACATACCTATGATAAAGCTTAACTTATAAATTAAGCACAGTAAGAGATCAATAATAATAAAATAAAACAGTTAAAACATATATACTTTAATAAAAATGATGTGAGTGTGGTCTCTCTCTGTCTCAAGATATCTTATTATCCTGAACTCACCCTTCTTACTGTAATGACATGCGATGACAATGACAGAATGCCTGCCTGGTGAGATGGCATGAGGTGGATGATGTAGGTGCTGTGATGAGAGTTAGGCTGCTGTTGACCAGGTGATAGAAATTTCTCTTTGAGGAACCAGGAAGGAGACTCTAGGTAAAAGACTGCGTATCCAGTGAAAGGAAACAGTTTCTCTCTAAGTGTTAGTCTTGACTGAATACAGAGAAACTGGGTATTTATTCCAGATTTTTTGGCACTCTAAAAGAAAGATCTCTGAACGTCACCAGGATCTTTGTAGTCTGTTCCAATGTCAGGATCAAGGGAAAGAAGTGGTAAGGTGGGGGTAGTGCAGAGGTGCCCCTAGGGGAAGGTCTGATGATTTCTAGAGTGGTACTCCAAGTTACCATATTTTATTCAGGTAAGTTTTATGCACACTATCAGTCAAATGTCAAAAGGAGAAAATAGCATCATTACAGAAATAATTTGTATTCATATTCCCCATCAACCACTCTTTTCCTCTCTGAATTTTCTGGCAGTGTGGTGCGGATGTGTACTGACCACTGTTGTGAATATCCACCACCTAGTATCTCCTTCTTCTTTCTTATAAAATGCAAATTGTATTCATGTGTTCAGCCGTCTTCATGTGCTCTGTGATTCTCAGGGAGGTGATCCCATCCCCAGCTCAAAAGTGGACACCAGTCCTAAACCAATCATGTTAATCCTGCTTGCCTATTTCATACAGGAACTCAGCTTTAAGCCAGACAGATCATGACAATTTCCTGGTGGCTGACACCAGAGGAGATGCACATAACCCAAACTCAACCACACTAAAGAAAACCTGGTTTTTCACTGTTGGAGTAAAAGCTTTTCCTTTGTCCTGCTGGGTTATCGGAGTTGCTGTTTTAGTCATCTTGGAACCTCACAAGTAGGTCTGCTAAAACTTGAGAAGTCCACTTTAAAAAGCCAATGCATGAAGGAAGGCAGAGCCAAGAACACTGCAGACGAGCCAGAACCCTACTTTAACCATGCTTGGAGACTGTCCCCTCTCTGAACTTCCTTATAATCTAAGCTAATTGGACATGGAGTTTTTGTTACATGTAACCCAAAGCACAGGGAAGGACTGAAGCAGGGAAGGACTGATTCTATCTTGAGCTCCTGAGAAGGTCATGAACTTAATCCAATTACATTTTCCCAAAACACAGACACTAGGTGGTTGAGATTTGGACACATGACCAAGTCTGACCCATTATTATGGTTGAAGAGCTTCAGATTTGCAAGTTGAAAACCTGGGGGGATGAATTTTCTTTTGATCCCTCACTGGATAAGAACGAGAATGAACATAATAACCCTGGTATCCACCCTAAACCAATGATCCTCCATTTTTTCTTATGTCAGTTTAGATAAAATTTCCTGTTTCTTGCTACTGAAAGCACCTGACATGAGAATTAAGCCTAAAAGAAATACTAGTTAAGGCATATTTCTGGTTGAGTTTTCATTATTTGTGTCTGTGATGAACTTCCTAATGACTGCAGTTATTTTTCAAAAAGATTTGTAGGATTTGAAAAGGACAGAAACCCTGATTAACCCTTCATAAACCTTTAAGTAGGAAATTAAACCAATGTGAAGAATGGGCAACTTACCTTCTCCCTTTTAAAGTGTGCATCAGAGCTCCCTGTCCTTGAGACCCCTCCCTTACACAATTCATGTGCAGAGAATAGCAAACTGGTCATCTGTCTGTTTTGTTTTCCAAGAGGCCATGAGACGAGCTGCAGAAAATTAGAGGTTATCCTGATCGTGACTGCTCTGCTGTGCTTTCCCTTCTCAGGCCACACACCAAGTCCATGTTCTATATATGAAAAATAACAAAAGTTGATATTTGTAAAACTTTTATTTGTATAACACATGATTCATACTTTAAACAAATAGTTTAAGCACTAGCATTAGTGCTAGATTTTTCAAAGTAGTTCTATTTGGAGGTTATTCACCTATTATTCAGGAATATTTTTGAAATTATTCTCTTTTTGAAACTCTGCTATAGCATTTCACATATTCTTTTGACAGTTTTCCATAATAGCAAATTTCCTATTCAGTGTGAAACCGGTTTATTCATTGGCACCAATGATTAAGGGGCATGAATTAGCTGAGTGACTAAATTGAGCAACAGGTTTTTTGCAATGCATTAAAAATGTATTCCTTTGCTTATGTAAGTTTCTCCCTCTTTAAGAATATTTTGTGGAGAAGTTCCGGGAAGATGGCGGCGTGAACGGAACGAAAGAATTTTCCTCCCAACATTATATTTACCCACGAAAACACAGCAAATACAACTGTTCCTAAAAGAGAGACCAGAACAAACAGGAAAGCGCACACCGTGCAGCCACACCTGAGAGGGCTCGGCAGCGGGCGAGGCGGGTAAGAAACAGAACCGCGAACCGCGACCCGGCAGAACCCGAGCACTCCCCCACCCCAGCGCACCGGAGGGAGGAGAGGATTCAGAGCCAGGAGGGAGTGGAAGTGCAGATTGGAGAGACGGAGGACGCACGGACTCAGCAGGAATACCCCTGCTTGCTCGCGGCTGGCTAAGGGAAGAAGAAGAGGGAAGAAAAAAAAAAGGAGAAAAGGGAGTGCTTTGTTTTTCAGAAGTCTTAAAGAGACGGGAGTGCAGCAGAGAACCTCCATTCATTCTCACCCCAGCCACAGCTTTAAAGGGCCGTGTGTAGCGACGTGACCACGGCTCTGGAATAGTGGAGCAACAGCGCCACCTACAGCATTCACACAGAAAACACCCCCGGTGGGCGTTTTTTTTGTTTGTTTGTTTGTTTTCTTTTAGGTGTTGCTGCTTTTTCTTTTTCTTTCCTTTCTTTTCCTTCTTCTCTCTCTCCTTTTACTTTTTGTATTATTAGCAGAATTTTTTTCTTTTCTTTTCTATCCTTTCTTCTCTTTCTTTTTAAAGTCATAAAGAGCCCAGCTGACATATGTGACAACTACCAACAACCAATTCTATAGTCATGAGAAGACAGAAGAATATGGTACAGACAAAGCTTCAGACAAACACCACCCCAGAGAGAGAATCTGAAGGAATGGACATGCATAGTCTTCCAGAAAAAGAATTCAGAATAAAAGTCGTAGCCATGCTGACAGATCTACAGAAAAATGTGCAAGAGCTGAGGGAGGAAGTGAGGGAAGTGCGGAAAGACAATGCAGAAATGAGACAAGCCATCGACGGGCTCAACAGCAGATTGAATCAGGTTCAAGACACGATCAAGGAATTGCAAGACAGGGACCAGGAATACAAAGAAGCTGAGGCACAGAGAGATAAAAGGATCTCTAAGAATGAAAGAATATTAAGAGAGCTGTGTGATCAATCCAAACGGAGCAATATTCGCATTATAAGAGTACCAGAGGAAGAAGAGAGAGAAAAAGGGATAGAAAGTGTCTTTGAAGAAATAATTGCTGAAAACTTTCCCACACTGGGGAAGGAAATAGTCTCACAGTTCACGGAAGCCCAAAGAACTCCCAACACAAGGGATCCAAGAAAGACAACACCAAGACACATAATAATTAAGATGGCAAAGATTAAAGATAAAGACAGAGTATTAAAGGCAGCTAGAGAGAGAAAAAAGATCACCTACAAAGGAAAACCCATCAGACTGTCATCAGACTTCTCAACAGAAACCTTACAGGCCAGAAGAGAATGGCATGATATATTTAATGTAATGAAAGAGAAGGGCCTCGAACGAAGAATATTGTATCCAGCACGATTATCATTTAAATATGACGGAGGGATTAAACAATTTCAAGACAAAAGAAAGTTGAGAGAGTTTGCCTCCCATAAATCACCGCTACATGATATCTTAAACGGACTGCTCTAGAGGGAAACACCCCTAAGGCTAAAAAGATGTCACCAGAGAAAATAAAATCATAGCAAAGAAAGCAGACCATCCAAATACTAACTAAAGGCAAAGAATAAAACACCTAATATATAAAGAAAGGAGGAGGGAGAATAGGAAAAGAGAGATAAAGAAACACCAGACGGTGTTCACAATAATTTAACAGGAAAGTTAAGTCAGATTCTTAGATAGTAAAGAAGCAACCTTGAACCTTTGGTAACCACGAATCTAAAGCCAGCAATGGCAATAAGTACATATCTATCAATAATCACCCTAAATGTAAACGGACTGAATGCACCAATCAAAAGACACAGAGTAACAGAGTGAATAAAAAAGCAAGACCCATCTATATGCTGCTTACAAGAGGCTCATCTCAAACCCAAATATATACACAGACTAAAAGTGAAGGGATGGAAAAAATATTTCAAGTAAACAACAAAGAGAAAAAGCAGGTGTTGCAGTACTTGTATCAGATAAAATAGACTTCAAAACGAAGAAAGTAGCAAGAGATAAAGACGGACATTACATAATGATAAAGGGGTCAGTCTAACAAGAAGATATAACCTTTATAAATATATATGCACCCAATATAGGAGCGCCAACATATGTGAAACAAATACTAACAGAATTGAAGGAGGAAATAGACAGCAATGCATTCATTTTAGGAGACTTCAACACACCATTCACTCCAAAGGACAGAAAAACCAGACAGAGAATAAGTAAAGACACAGAGGCACTGAACAACACACTAGAACAGATGGACCTAACAGATATCTACAGAACTCTGCACCCAAAAGCAACAGGATACACATTCTTCTCAAGTGCCCATGGAACATTTTCCAGAATAGACCACATTCTAGGCCACAAAAAGAACCTCAGTAAATTCAAAAATATTGAAATCCTACCAACCAACTTCTCAGATCACAAAGGTATAAAACTAGAAATAAATTTCAGAAAGAAATCAAAAAGGCTCACAAATACATGGAGACTTAACAACATTCTCCTAATGAATCAATGGGTTAACAACCAAAACAAAACAGAAATCAAAGAATATATGGAGACTAATGACAACAACAAGCAAAGCCACAACTTCTGTGGGACGCAGTGAAGGCAGTTTTAAGAGGAAAGTACATTGCAATCCAGGCCTATTTAAAGAAGGAAGAACATTCCCAAATGAACAGTCTAAGGACACAATTATTGAAATTGGAAAAAGAAGAACAAATGAGTTCCAAAGTTACCAGAAGGAGAGACATAATAAAGATCAGAGAAGAAATAAATAAAATTGAGAAGAATAAAACAATAGAAAAAATCAATGAAACCAAGAGCTGGTCCTTTGAAAAAATAAACAAAATAGATAAACCCCTAGCCAGACTCATTAAGAAAAAAAGAGAATCTACACACATAAACAGAATCACAAATGAGAAAGGAAAAATAACGACGGCCCCACAGAAATACAAAGAATTATAAGAGAATATTACGAGCATCTATATGCTAACAAGCTGCAAAACCTAGAAGAAATAGACAACTTCTTAGAAAAATACAGCCTTCCAAGACTCACCAAGCAGGAATCAGAAAAACTAAACAGACCAATCACCAGCAACGAAATTGAATCAGTAATCAAAAAACTACCCAAGAACAAAAGCCCTGGACCTGATGGATTCACCTCTGAATTCTACCAGACATATAGAGAAGAAATAACACCCATTCTCCTTAAAGTTTTTCAAAAAATAGAAGAGGAGGGAATACTTCCAAACTCTTTCTATGAAGCCAGCATCACTCTAATACCAAAACCGGGCAAAGACCTCACTAAAAAAGAAAATTACAGACCAATATCCCTGATGAACGTAGATGCAAAAATACTCAACAAAATATTAGCAAACCGAATTCAAAAATAGATCAAGAAGATCATACACCATGATCAAGTGGGATTCATCCCAGGGATGCAAGGATGGTACAACATTCGAAAATCCATCAACATCATCCATCACATCAATAAAAAGAAGAACAAAAACCACATGATCATCTCCATAGATGCTGAAAAAGCATTTGACAAAATTCAGCATTCATTCATGATTAAAACTCTCAGCAGAATGGGTATAGACGGCAAGTACCTCAACATCATAAAGGCTATATATGACAAACCCACAGCTAACATCATACTTAATAGCGAGAAGCTGAAAGCTTTTCATCTAAGATCGGGAACAAGACAGGGGTGCCCACTCTCTCCACTGTTATTCAACATAGTACTGGAGGTCCTAGCCACGGCAATCAGACAAAACAAAGACATACAAGGCATCCAGATTGGTAAAGAAGAAGTCAAATTGTCACTATTTGCAGATGATATGATACTGTATATAAAAAACCCTAAAGACTCCACTCCAAAACTACTAGAACTAATATCTGAATTCAGCAAAGTTACAGGATATAAAATTAACACACAGAAATCTATTGCTTTCCTATATACTAATGATGAGCTAACAGAAAGAGAAATCAGAAAAACAACTCCATTCACAATTGCACCTAAAAAAATAAAATACCTAGGAATAAACCTAACGAAGGAAGTTAAAGACCTGTACTCTGAAAACTACAAGACACTCCTAGGAGAAATTAAGGAAGACACTAACAAATGGAAATGCATCCCATGCTCTTGGCTAGGAAGAATAAATATTGTCAAAATGGCTATACTACCTAAAGCAATCTACAGATTCAACACAATCCCTATCAAACAACCAACAGCTTTCTTCAATGAACTGGAACAAATAATTCTAAAATTTATATGGAACCAGAAAAGACCCCGAATAGCCAAAGCAATCCTGAGAAGGGGGAATGAAACAGGGGGAATTACGCTCCCTGACTTCAAGCTCTACTACAAAGCCACAGTAATTAAGACAGTTTGGTACTGGCACAAAAAGAGACCCACAGACCAGTGGAACAGAATAGAAAATCCAAACATTAACCCAAACACCTACAGTCAATTAATATTTGATAAAGGAGCCTTGGATATACAATGGAGAGAGGACAGCCTCTTCAGCAGCTGGTGTTGGAAAAACTAGACAGCTACATGTAAGAGAATGAAACTGGACTACTGTCTAGCCCCATACACAAAGGTAACCTCAAGGTGGATCAAAGACCTGAATGTAAGTCATGAAACCATAAAACTCTTAGAAAAAAACATAGGCAAAAATCTCTTGGACATAAACATGAGCGACTTCTTCATGAACATATCCCTCCGCGCAAGGGAAACAAAAGCAAAAATGAACAAATGTGACTATATCAAGTTGAAAAGCTTCTGTACAGCAAAGGACACCATTAGTAGAACAAAAAGACATCCTACAATATGGGAAAATATATTCATAAATGATGTATCTGATAAGGGGTTGACATCCAAAATATACAAAGAACTCATGCACTTTAACAAACAAAAAGCAAATAACCCAATTAAGAAATGGGCACAGGACATGAATAGACACTTCTCTAAAGAAGAAATTCAGATGGCCAACAGGCACATGAAAAAATGCTCCACATAGCTAATCATCAGAGAAATGTAGATTAAAACCACAATGAGATATCACCTCACACCAGTGAGGATGGCCAACATCCAAAACACAAACAACAACAAATGTTAGCGAGGATGTGGAGAGAGGGGAACCCTCCTACACTGCTGGTGGGAATGCAAATTAGTTCAACCATTGTGGAAAGCAGTATGGAGGTTCCTCAAAAAACTCAAAATAGAAATACCATTTGACCCAGGAATCCCACTTCTAGGACTTTACCCTAAGAACGCAGCAGCTCAGTTTCAAAAAGACAGATGCACCCCTCTGTTTATCGCAGCACTATTTACAATAGCCAAGAAATGGAAGCAACCTAAGTGTCCATCAGTAGATGAATGGATAAAGAAGAGGTGGTACATATACACAATGGAATATTATTCAGCCATAAGAAAAAAACAAATCCTACCATTTGCAACAACATGGATGGAGCTGGAGGGTATTATGCTCAGTGAAATAAGCCAGGCAGAAAAAGACAAGTACCAAATGATCTCACTCATATGTGGAGTATAAGAACAAAGAAAAAAAAACAAAAACTGAAGGAACAAAACAGCAGCAGACTCACAGAACCCAAGAACGGACTAATAGTTACCAAGGGGAAAGGGACTGGGGAGATGGGCGGGAAGGGAGGGATAAGAGGGTAAAAGGGGCATTACGATTGGCAGGCATAGGGTGGGGGGGCACGCGGGGGACTGTACAGCTCAGAGAAGTCAAGTAGTGATTCTCATCTCACTACACTGATGGACAGTGACTGTGGTGGGGTTGGTGGGGGCGACCTGATGAAGGGGGTAGTTTAATCATCACAATATTGCTCATGTAATTGTAGGTTAATGATACTAAAATAAAATAAATTGTAAAAATATATATATATACAGGGAAAGAGGCATTTAAGTCTAGAACAAACCATATCACATTTCAAGTAAACAAAACACACTTCAGTCGAGTAGAGCTAAAGCCCTTTAGGGCACTGAAGTAATTGTTTCTAAGTTCTCTGGCATTCACTGCAAATAAGGGAAACATAATGGGCTGGGAAGCTTTGATTTTCTGACAATATAAAGTGGGTTCATTCATCTCTAGATGTAAATTTTTACTTAGAGTGAAACTCCAGCTTAAATTTACCATGGGTCCCTGTAAATCCAGGGAGAGGAAATCCTGGGGCAAAATATCTCTAAAAACCGAAATCGGTCAAAGGGAGAAATAAAGTTTAAAACCCGTTTATTGCTTACAAACAGCAGTCCAGGGCCATCTTTCTCCTCTGCTCCTGAAGCAAGCCGGCAAGCAAGCAAGCCAGCCCCTCCCTTTAAACTCTCAGGTTCAGACACACTCTCGGTTGCCCACTGATATGGAAATGAACTTCTCTCCACCCCTGAGGATATGAAGATGCACTAAAGCCAGGCAAGATATTCTGGAAATGTTACAATTTTACCCACAGCCCCTTGTTTACAAGTGGAGGGACTTAGTGCTGGGGACGTGTAGTCAGGAGGTCGCTTGGTGGGAGCAAGTGGATACTGTCCTTCATCAAGTAAGATCATCTGTGCTGAGTTACAGCACATGGAAACTAGAAAAAAACACAGACTAACTCGTACAACTCAATAATAAGAGAAACAAATAACTGAATTAAAAATGGGCAAAAGGATCTGAATATATAGATCCAAAGAAAAGTATGGAATGATGTTCAACATCATTAGCCATCGGAGCAGTGCAAACGGAAACCCCCATGAGGTAAGACTTCACACTCACGAAGGTGGCTATGATTTTAAGACAGGTAATAACAAGTGTAGGAGAGGAGGTGGGGAAATTGAAACCCTCAGACATAGTGATAGGGATGGTGTAAATAGCACAGCTGCTTCAGAATACAGTCTGGCAATTCCTTGAATAGTTAAATACAGATTTACCACATTACCCAGCAATTCTAATAGTAGACATTTACCCAAGGGAGATGAAAGTATATGTCCACATAAAAACTCGCAAACGAATGTTCATAGCTTTATTCAAAATAACCTAAGATGGAAGAAGCAACCCAAGTGTCCATTAACTGATGAATGGATACATAAAATATGATATATTCATACAATGGAATATTTTTCAACAATAAAAATAAATGAAGAACATGCTACAATATTGAAAATATTATGCTAAGCAAAAGAAGCCCGGCAGAAGGGATCATCATATATTATATGATTCCATTAATAGGAAATTTTGCTACCAGATAAATCTATAAAGACAAAAAGTAAATTGGTGGTTGCTTAGGGGGAGTGATTCAATGGTATATGAATTATATCTTAGCAAAGTTGTTAAACAAAAATACAGAGGATAGTTTTAGGGTATATGGTTCACAGTGCCACAGGCAAAATAATCTTAGAATTTTTAAAACCAATTTTTTCTTGCTAATAACTTTCATTGATGTCCTGCTCAACAATAGGATTTTGTATTTGATTCTTTAGCAGCAAAGTTGCTAAAAAGATAATTTTTCCAAACAAGTGGATGTGCAGAACTTATAACTGACTTCCACAAAGTCCTACACAATCAGTAACAGATGTTCAAACAGAAGCTTAGTTTTCTGATTTTCAACCTAGGAGTTCGTCTCTTAGCAACACAAGCCGTCAAGTTGCTGCTTCCAAACACTCAAGCCCAGAAAAAAGAAACTATTAAAAAGCAAGGAAATATAGTCAGAAAAAGCAGTACAAACAAGTCAGAGCTCATTCAAGCCAAAGTTAAATGGAATCATTTTTCACCTCAAATTAAGAGGGCCTCTTTCTTGTTCTTCCTTGCTGATTCCTAGAGAGAATACAAATCTATTCATTGACAAATTTTTCCCTGACTTCTCATTCACTGATTTAAAATTATATTTGGTGTTCAGTATATTATTGCTATGAAGAAATACTGATGGAAAATAAGAGGACAGAAAGCGTGCTCTAAAACAGACTAGTAGAAGCTAAAGGTTGAAGAGGTCTTTTGGCAACCCATTTAAACTCTTATTTCAATTAGCTCTGTCCTTTTTAATAGCTCAAATCCAATGAATTATTTAAAGTCATCTCTGTTCCACAGGTTAAATGAAATGTTCTCCAGTTGAAAGGGACAAAGAAAAGCAAATACTTTCCTAAAAGCTTTCTCTGTTTGGTCTTCCATACCTCAAACTTCTTATTTTTCTTGCTCTTATTAATGTTTCTGTTCCTTTTTCCTTAGAGGCTCTGAACTAAATTTTACTCTTTTGGTCTGTCTGGTATCTAGAGATATGCTCTAAAGAAAGGGACTCAAAAATATCCTGGTTGAAGGCGCTGGTGTTTGTTCTCGTAATGGGCAGGAAGTTTTTATACTATTGCTTTCATACTGTTAGCACCTAAACATCCTAACTTGCCCAGATATACATATTTGTCTTCCTCATTTCTCTTCACAAAATGATTTACATTTCTAGGAATGAATACCCACATCTAGTTTTGGACCATGGTTTGGTCTTTATTAAAATCAACTTAAAGAGAAGAGTAGAGGCGACTTTGTGGTTGACCCCACATTCTGTGACTGATGACAGGAGGGGCCAAAGAAATCAGACAGGTAACCAATAGAAAGGACAATCACTAACCTTTCAGAAGAAAATGCTGAGCTTCAAATTGTATTTGTTGAAAGTCGTTTCAGTTGGCTGTGTCTTTATTGTGCACTCCACCATGGAGCTGATCAACAACGTCCAGGGAAGTATGGCTGGCCTCTGCTAATTGGAATTAAAAGGCAGCTGTGTATATCTTCCTCCCAAACCCAAATCTCTTTCATGTGGTAAGGAGGTAAAATGTGGCTGAACACATTAGCAAGCAGACAAAAAAAGGAGGGGCTGATAACTGAGCTGCAGTAGACAACAAAGCATTTAGTGGTACATAGCAAAGCTTCTCACAACAGCAATCATTGGACAAAACAAGCATTTTGTGGCAGAAAATCTGGTCATATGCCTCCATTCTTGATTCTCCTTTTTAAAAACTTGAATCCTGTTTTTCCTGTTGTTTTCATATGTCCTTTTTTAGTGTTTTTTTTTTTTTTTGGTATTCCAAGTCTCACTTCTATTTTAGAAATGGAGTATAAATTTTAAATTTAAAAACGTGTGAGATGCCATACAGCAACAAATTGCTCCTTTAAAACTCTGCTGTGCCCCTTTAAGCCTCACCTACATGCACTAATCAATGTTTTGAGCTATTCACTTGCTGTTATTACTACCTAAAATATCCTTTACCCTACAGGCTGCCAAGTCGTTCCAACTTTCTCCAAAACCAGGTTTTCAAAGGCTATCCCTCATCCCTCCATTTACTCAACATTTAAAAATACAAAACCAAAAACAAACCTCTTGGGTTATGTTTGACTCCACTTCTTTTACTATTCCACATGTAACCTTCCTGTTGGCTTTTTCTTCAACTTATATCACCCATAATCGTATCACTCCTCATTAGCTCCATTACTTGCACACTGCGCTGAACCCGCCTTTATCTCCTGCCTGGAATACACAATCTCTACTCATTTTCTTCTACAGTCTATTTTCAACACAACTGCCAGTGTGATCCTTTTATAACGTAAGTCACATCACATTCTTTTCTGCTAAAACTTCTGCTGAAGTGTTTCTGTAAGGGGAGCATTGTGTATTTTCCTCGGCTATTGTCCCTGCCACAACAAAGAATTGGAGGGCAAAGACACAGTAGTGAAGCAGAGTAAAAGTTTTATGTAAAATTACGTACTGAAAGAGAGAAAAATTGCAGGTGACCTTAGGGAGGAGAGGAGCCCTGAAGGTTTAAGTTTTATTTAAAGAGAGAGAGTTTAAGGCTATGCACTTACAAAGTGTGGGCAACCTCAGAGAGAGGAGCGTACCTAAGGGTTTAGGGTCTGGGATTTTATAGGTGGCTGAGGATTTTTAGGAAAGCAACAAAGGGACAGGTACGGATGGGTCAAATTGTCCCAGAATGTTCATCTTTGTCAAGACATTTTCTTTTTTTTTTTAACTTAACACTAGAAATTTACTGCTTTTATTCCTTGCCAGAACATCAGTTTCTGTCTGGAAGCATATCAATCAGGATTGTCTGCTCTGCCTCCAAGGTGGGCTGAGCCCCTGCCCGTTTGATTAAAATGCAGTCTTAGTTTTAAGATAGCATTCTTCCTGAATAAGCTGGGCCTTTTAGCAGGTGCTAGAGTAAATCGCACAATGGTGTGTTCTAACTGACACAGTGAAAACATAGGTTATGCTGAGGTGCTTTTCTTTATCTGGGGAGTATTCAACATTCTAGGTCAAGTTGCTCCTGGCCTTCTGAGCTTTCTATTTTTAGTTGGTCAACTCTTTTGAGTCCCGTCTAGTGGGCTTTACTGGCCTTACTCTCTTTCCACCCCACTCATATCTATTTTCCTGCCTAAAATATCCATCAGTCAATAAAAGCCCAAGTCATTATTGCAAGTTTAAAAGTCCCTACATGCTCTCACTCTGTTACTCCTCTGGCCTCTTTGTCTACTTATTTTTCTCTGAAACACTTAAACTGAGTAAGCCAGCATGCTCTCACAGGTTTTTCTCTAGTTGTATCCTCTGCCTGGTTTGCCTTTCTCCAGGTATCTTCTTGACTAGCAATTTCCTAATCTTCCAGTCTGCTCAGATATCACTTTCTGATATCCCATTTCATCCTGCAGTCTCCTCCCAATTCACCTCCTGCCCCAGTATAACCAGTCTCCATTATTCTAGTCTACTTTTCCTTTTTTAACCCATAGACCATTCCTTCCACTAAAATATGATAAATTAATTATTATTGTGCCCTGTCTTCACCTACTAGTGAAAGAACCAAACTAGCGCCATGACAGGCTTCAGGAATCCTTAGAAACCAGAAGGCCTAAGTTACAGTTTTCTTGAAACTACCAAGTAGTTACATATCACCCAAGGCATGTAACCACCCCCCCTTGCCATCCAATCAGGAGAGGCCAAGAGCCCTCTCCCTACA
>JAQQAC010019064.1:760506-793920 GCA_029783875.1 Phataginus tricuspis
CCCTGGTGGTCTCTGGTCTCTGAGGATGCTGCGATCCGGACATAACACTAGAATTAAGCTCTATAAAGATATAAGCCTTTGTTTTGTTCATGGATGATCCCCTTGTCCATTTGAACAAGGCCAGGTTCAAGAAAATTTAACAAATGAATCTATCGAAGATAGTCACTGAAAGGGACATTTGAACTGTGATATTCACTAGAGTTTTTTTTGTCAGACTACATGTTCTTCATGGAACCATATGGATAACAGGATGTGGGTGGTCGACACATACTTACCATTCCTAAGATCTCAACTTAAATAGAATGTCTAATAGAGGTTCATTTATGAACCAGTGGGTTTTTAAATGAAAACACCAAACTCATGACAATCATTTGTAATTAATCTTGATGCAAAATAAGAGAAATGGATGAATAAGCTCCATGATTCATTCATATTTTTCCTTATCTACTTAAATGTTCCTTTCACTCTTTGATCTCTTTCTATTCCATGAGTCATTTCACTTTTCATAGTTTCCCCATTTCTCTCCCTTGTTTTTCCTTTAATCCAAATTTCAATAAAAGTAATAAAAATATTGCAAATAAAATGAAGATATAAGTAAAACAAATCAAATCAAAACAAAAACCTTTGATGCTGTGGTTTGAATTTTATATGAAATACTTTTTTACTTCTTTTTTGCATATAGCTATAATGTAGGGATTTTGGATGTCTAGACCAGTATGTAGGTGGTGTTATGCATGTGTATATTGTGTGTGTTGGAAGGCAACATTCATTTTCATATATATGTATTTTAATTTCAAGTATCACATGCTGTTAAAGAAATTAGAGGAAATAAGTATAAATAAGAAATTAAATCACAAAATTTCACCACTGAGAGACAATTATTGCTTATATTTTGTTAGAAATAATCACTTCTTTACATACCTATGTCTTAAAAAATATGTTATTTACTTGTGGGTAAAATTGTAAAATTTCCAGAATATCTTGCCTGGCTTTCGTGTATTTGCATATCCTCAGGGGTGGAGAGAAATTCATCTCCATGTCAATGGGCAATTACTTGGGCAACTGAGGGTGTGTCTGAACCTGAGAGGTTACAGGGAGAGGCTGGCTTGCTGGCTTGCTTCTTCAGGAGCGGAGGAAAGAGATGGTCCTGGACTGCAGTTTGTAAGCAATAAACGGGTTTTTAACTTTATTTCTCCCTTTGACTGATTTTGGTTTTTTGAGGTATTTTGCCCAAGGATTTCCTATCCCTGGACTTACAGTCCTCAGTTTTTTTAATAAACAAAATTATAGTTTTAATTAAAGTGGTATATATTTTTTGTTCTAAATTTTTATACATATATGTGTTATATAAAACTGTATACTTCACATCAAACAATGTGGAAAAGAGCAAAGGAAAAGGTTTCAAATCCCTCAAGTAACAGTAATAAATTTTAAATCATTAGGACTTGTTTCAATTTAACCAAAATCATTTTTCCATCTACCTTTGGTAAAAAGTGCAAAAGAAAATATACTTGAATTTATCAAAAGAAAATTGATGAATAGATAAAATTGCTTTTCACCCCAACGTTTTAGTTCCTAAAGTATCTCTCTCACTTTAAAAAATAAAGTTATCGGTGACCTGTGTCACTTAGGAACATATTTCAGCAAGATCATTTAACCAATTGAATCTATCTCCTTATGTTAAGATACACAGTCACTGAAATGGACATTTGAATTGTGATATTCATTAGTTATTTTTGTTAGAATAGATGTGCTAGCGAAGGAAAAGATTTCAAATTCCTCAACATTAATACATTTTAAATCATTAAAACTTGTTTCAAACAAGTCTCTTTATTCTAAAAATAGAACGTATGTATAGAAATGTTTTTTAACTATGCATTAACTACTGAACCCCTACTATGAAACACTAAGGCAATTACTGCACTTACAGTTTCCTCCCTATCCTTTCTGTAATTTTATGATTTTTATATTTTCAAAATGTTTTAATATGTATATTCTATTCTACCCTGTAGCTAAAATTCATGGTTTCATACCTTATTTCTTTGTTTGTTCAGTATTTACATCAGTCCTTTATTGCGGTTTCTCCATGACTGACAAGGTAGGCAGAATAATGAACCCCAAAGATACTGACCTTTTAATTCCCAGAATTTGTGATTATGTTTCCTTACATTGCAAAGGAAACTTTGTAAGTGTGGTTAAATTAAGGATCTTGAGATGGAGAAATTACCTGGATTATCTGTGTGGGTCCCACAGAATCACAATATAACATTCAGTCACAGGATCTTTAAGGTAACAAAGGGAGGCAGGAGTGTGAGAGTCATAACAACATTTTAAAATACTATTCTGCTGGATTTGAAGGTGGTGCAAGTGGCTGTAAACCAAGGAATGCAGTCAACCTCTAGTCTCTGGAAAAGTCAAGAAACTTGTTTTTCCCTAGAGAGTCTGGAAATCCAACCAACACTTTGGTTTTAGCCCAGTGAGACTCATTTTGGACTTTTGACCTGCAGAACTGTAAGATAAGAAATTTGTGCTGTTTTAAGTCACCAAGTTTGTTTTATTTGTTATAAAAGCAATTGGAAATGAATATACCATATACCTGAGTTCTTTATTCTGATTTATTTCTTGAATATATGGATTTGGTCAAATAGGCTTTCATAAATGTTCAAAGTGCTACATTCCTGAGGTCTTAAATGTTTGAAAATATACATCTCTTGTCTTTATGTCAAAATATATAAAGCCATCTTATTACTCAGATCTTTTATAAACTGCTCCACTCTCTTATGTTATGAATATTCATAGAGAAGTTCTTTCTCCTTTATGCATGACTAAGTTTTCCTACCTTTATATTTTAAGAGTCTTTTTTTATACATGAATTTTAGTAAACTTTACAAGTCTATCTCTTGGCATTGATTATTTCACATCCATATTTTCACTGAGAATTGGGAAGCTTTTTGATCTACAGACTGACTTATTTATTTTTGGGAAATGTTTCTTCCACTATATTTTTGGTTTATAATTCTTTATGTATGTACCTTAGGAAAACAAATTAGGACCTTCTTTATCTTTTAAATACATAAGCTTTGCAATTTTTTTTACATGTTCTTTACCTGATTGTGTTGTGAAATTTCTTCATTCCTGACTACTCTAACATTTTTTCTAAGATGGCTTTGTCTCTGGTATGCTTTCACTTTACATCCCCCTTCCCCACTGAAATTATCTTTTTTGCCCTTTATATCTGACTTTTCTTCTTTTCTTTGAAACTCATTGCACCTCTGTTGAGATTTTTCTAGATGGTTGATTTGTCAATATTTCATATAAGAGTATGGATAATTATTTGCATAATATACATATATGGTGTAATATACAGGTAGTTGTACATGTATACAATACAGATGTGTTGTCCATAACTTCTGGGATGTGGGAGAGGATTTTAAATATCTTCCTAGGGGTATGAAACTATTTCTCACTAGCTCCATATCTAGATTAGATGTAAAAATATGCCTATGCTTATATGGGTAAGTTTGAATATGCTATCAGGTATTTCACATCTTGTTATTGTGCTGAACTTACTAGAATTAAAGTACGTTACTGGAGATGAACTTGTTTAAATTCCAATACTGCTTAGCAGATACTGAGATATATTGGTTTTTTTGGAAGTTATTAAGTATCTGAAATGCATTCAGCCAGAAAAATATTTATTAAACATCTACTATATGCCAGGTGCTATCTGGGGCATTTTAGAGGTATCAGCCAACAAATGGAAATAAATCTCTTTCTTTATAAAAGCAGACCTAAGGACTAAGGTGAACCTACACTTGCATGACCCTGAGAGCGTATAGGTCCTTAAATTGTGTAACTTCACTACCTTGTTTATCTAACACTAGGCCAGCCCTGTGACATGAGCCTTACATTCTACAAGGAAAAACTGACAACAAACAAGATTAGCAAGGAAAATATATGATTTGATATGATTAGATTATAATAAATGCTATAGAGTAAAAGTAGGAAGATGAGATAGTAAAGTTTTTGTTTGGGGTAGGAGGAAGATTTGGACTTTCAGTTAAGGGTGTACAGAGATGGTCTACTTGAGAAGGTGTCCAGCAAGTAAGCCTGAAGGAGGAGAGGTAATGAATTGTGTGGAGACCTGGGGGAGACACTCTAGACAAAGAGACAGCAAGTAAAAGGGAATGGGGAAAAAATACCTAGCACTCTAGAAAGGAGGCCAAGAGCTGGAGCGGAGAGAGCAAGGAAGAGAGCTGGGAAATCAGTGGTAAGTATGGGTTCAGATCAGGAGGGGAATTAAGACCACTGTGAGGACTTTGGCTGTGTAATCTATGGCCTAGAAAGCAACAGAGAGTTCTGAGTTAAGGATTGCCATGGTCTAACATAATAACAGTAGTACTCTGTTGCTGTCTAAAGAAATGGCATCAGAGTTGCAAGGTCCAAATGATGAAATCAGGTAGAAGTCTACTTCAACAATAAAGGAGATGTATGGATTCTGGATATATTTTGAATCTAAAGCTATAGGATTTGCTATAGGTTTGATTCAAGGTAGGAGCAGAAATAAACACATCAGGATTACCCAAGGTTTTTGGCTTTTGCAAGTAGATGCATAGTGCTGTCATTAATTGATCAAGGAAGACTGTTCAGTTAGGAGATGTTAAATTCAAGATATGTATTCCATTAGCAAGTGGAGATGCTAAGTCATCAATTTCCTCTAAGAATCTAGAGTTCAGAAGAAGGGCTAAATTGCAAATAGAGTCATCAGCACATAGGTAATATTTAAAGTCATGACATGGGGAGAGTGGGGGTAAATACCAAAGAGAAGATTTCCTGGGCCACTTCCTTGGCTACTCCAATGCAGAGAGGCAAGGGGGTGAGGGGAACCCAGCACAGGAGAGTGAGGATGAGTGGACAGGGGTTGGGGAGAGAGGAGGGAAGAAAACCAGCAGGAGCTTATCTTGAAAGCCAAGTGAAGGAAGCATTTTAAGTGCGTTGAATGTCAATGGTTAGTTGGATATGCCTAAATCATATGAAGGTACCATAGTTCATTAAAACCCCATTTCATTGGGACAAACACTGCATTTGTCTTTTTGACTACTTTTTGTACTCCTTGGATTTCTTTTTTAGCATTTTATTTAGTACTTCATTGGTGCAAGCAGAACGGATGCAAATATAATTATGTATGGTGTCCGCTGTTGAGATCTGCAGTCTGATGATCATTTTAGGGTCCTTTCATTTTTCATCATATTACTTTGTAATATATGTGAGAACAGAGTGAGGCAGAAGGAGAGAGAGCAGCATTCACGGTTGGGCCACCTGCTGTAAGAGCCCTAATCTTACGCAGATAACATTCTGTGACATTTCTTGACCAGTTGAGTCAAGATAATTCTATTAGAGTTGGACAGCATCGTAAACTCATAGGGATGAAATTTCAGATATTTCTAGTGTTCTCATTTCAAAAAAGGCAAGCATCCATTAGAGGTGAAACTCAAATTTGTATAGATTAGAACAACACTAAAATACTGAATTTTAATATGATAAAGAGTTACTTTAAAAATTTTTTCTGGGATTCAATAGCAGGTGAGGTTTTTCTTTTTTAGCTTTTAATTAAACCTTAATTTGGTCATGACATTTTGATAGATTTAGACAATTTTCAGTCTTTCCACAGTGATTTGTTTTTCTTCCCTCCTGACTCTGAGTTCTTCCCACACAGAGAATTTCAGGGACCTCAGCTGAACAAATATAATTAATAATGATACGCCTTCAAGTTCATGTTTAAATACATTTAAAAGAATTATTAATGACTTTGAAATCATATTTCTAGTGTTCATGCTTCAAAAAAGACAAGCATCCATTATAGTTGAAATTCAAATTCAAAGAACTGAAAGAAATTACTTTTCAATACGACAAAGAGATTAAAAGTTTCAGTGAAGTCCTTGGGAAAAGTGAAACAAGGAGAAAAATGTGAGGAAAGACAGTGGAGAAGAGGAAGAGCTAAGGTGGAGGGTTAACAATACCTGATTTGAAAGAGTACCATGACCAACAGTGTGGTGTTGGCAAGAAGATAGATCCACAGAGGAGAATACATCCCCAAAATAGACAACAGTCTACCAAAAAAATATTTGAGATCTTGGGTTAGGCCAAGATTTCTTAGATACAATACCAAATTGGGGTCCATAAAAGAAAAATATTGATAAAATGGACTTCATTGAAATTAAAAATTAACTTAATTCAGAATAAAAAGTTAATCATTGTTACCTTAGCTAGACTGCAGGGAAGGAAGAGAGGAAGGGTTAGAAGAGAAAGCCTGAGGCTCACCTTGCTCCTTCCCTTTCTGAATGCCAGCGGAGGGAACCCGTTTCCATAAGCTTGGGGAACTCAACCACTTTCCACCAACTTGTGTTCTCACAGTCTTCCAGTCAGTTTAAACTCACCCAGAATTTCTTGGTGAGGAGGCTGAGTTTGTTCAGGCCATTATTCCCACTCACTGGGACATGAAATCTTCCTGTCCATGAGCAATTTTGTTTTTGTTTTTGTTTTTTCATGGCAGCTACCTCCAATAGAATAAAGTCAGTATTGGGGCTTGGGAGCCTCAGTCTATGAAGGATGTAACAGGAAGCAGTAGATCCTAAAAACAAGCTCAAGGTAAGACCCATAAGATTCAGGTGGAAGATGTTAGAAGTGGCCCTCAAAATGTTTCAGGGAGAGAGATTCAGATTAATATTTCCCTATTAGATACTGAGGAATAAGGTCATGAACAAAAAATTCCATAACAAATATTAGGGCTATGCTGAAGCAAGCCCACACACTCTGGGAAGGGCAATGATTCTGTAACTGGAAACTGCGTGATTTTGTCTTAAATTTCAAGCAAGTTCCTATTTCTCTATCCCTGCTGGCTAGTTCTTGTCTGTGTGAAGTTTTAGTGCTTTCTTTCTTGGGGAAAGATGTAAATAGAAGACATTGTGCTTTTGCTGCCTACTTTGAAAGTAAAGGTCTGTGTTTATCATCATTCCACCCATGCTGAAAGCCAGAAAAACCAGTCATTATGCTGAAAGAAACTAGCCTCAGAAAGTCACATCATGATGATCGTATTTATATGACATTCTGGAAAGGCAAAAATATAAGACTAGCAAACAAATCACTTGTTACCAAGGTTCACTGGTGGGAGAAGGGTCTGAATACAAAAGGGAGCACAGGGGAATTCTTTGGGGTGTTGGAATTGTTCTGTATTGTGGCGGCAGTTACAAAAATCTATGCATGTTTTAAACTCTTAGGACTGTATGCTAAGAAAGTGAATTCTGGTGACTGCACTTTCTCATAATTAAAAATAAATAAATTTAAAAGATAGTATAACGAGATGTACACAAGATAGGATAAGGGTACACCTCGGGTCCAGAAAATATAAAGAAACTTCAACATAAAGAAAAAAATCTCTATAGAGAAATGGGTAAAAGATTTAAAGCAAAGAAACTAATGTTCAGTAAAGGAAACATGTTTGTATTCATTAGTAACCAGGAAAATAAAATCATAAGATATAACTATGCACACAAATGGGTCAGAATGTTAAAAGTCATTTTAACACGTGTTTGTGAAAATAAGAAGGAACAGAACCCTGACAAAATGAGAGATGGAATGAAAATTACTACAACCACTTAATGGACAGTTTAGAATTAGTAACATCTGCCCACCAGTTCTGATACTACTAATACATGTACCTAAAGAAATACATACAGAAAAGGTTTCTTTACCCCCTAGTAAGTATAGAAACAACCCTAGTATCATGAATAATTCATCTTGCTACAGAGTGGCTTTCTAATTTTTTCAACTAGGGCCCATATATAATGATACATTTGGGGGATGGCCTATCAGTACTCACTCCTGCTCTTAGATTGCTTCAGGAAGGCAAATGAGGTATGGAGAGATTTCTAGATATTTCTTAGAGTTTCGATTTATGCCCAAAAGAGAGCCACAGAAGAGATGGACAATATGATGCCTTTGGACCTTGTCATATAGGCTGTCATGCTTGGAACAACTGCAGTCATTCTACAGTCAGCCTGAGGAAGAAATCCTTTACATACGGATGGCACAGCCTATGGACAGACACAGCCAGAGTCCTTGAGGCCCTTATTAGTCTATTTTTATTAGTAAACTCCTAAGTCTACCATACCTCTGGACTTATTTATGTCTTCAGCCACAAAATCAAAGTTTGTTATTTTGGATGAAACTATTCAAACTGCTACAACAAGCAGGCCTATAAATGCCAGTTTTGACCATGTGCATAATGTCTATCTAGACAATAATTTGTTACTATGTATCTGATCAAAATATCAAGGTAAGCTTTTAAGGATAGATCCCTCCATTTCCCTTAGAATGATATAATGTATTTAGGGGTATCATAGTATAATTCTCTTACTATTTTAAATTGCAACATGAAATTATGGAAGTCTTCCTATAGTTATTCCTGAAGGTATGTATCACAGAACTTCTTAACAATGCCATCCTATATATGTGGCCATACTAGACAAAATGTCTTACCTTTTATTTTCAAAGAAGGAAATTTTTAACATTTTAAATTTTTTAAAAGAAAATTTTATATCAATAATACAGGTTTTACTAGAGAAAAAGTTACAAATTGTATACAATCAAAAACATTATCCAGATAAAACCACGTTTAGAATTTTGTTTTACAGACTTACAAAAAGTTTTAACCTATAAATATATCCTTTTATGAGAATGGGACTGAATAATGCACATTGTTTTGGAACTTGCTTTTTAAACTTAACATTATATTGGGAGAATCTTTCCAACCACATTATAATTCATCTGTCTGATTTATGGAACTATGTCAAAAATGTCTTTGGATAATTTTAATTCATATTCTTTGTAGAAAAAGTAAGTTACCAACCCAGAAACATATGTAATTATCAAGATCTCTCCATTTACACCAGGCGCTTCAAAAATCAGAGCTGAAAGAAGACAAATTAGAATAACAGGCTACTGCTTAGGCAATCTTTAAAGAAAATAATTTTAGAAAAACCATTCATTACTCAAACCAAAAAGCCAAAAGCCATGCTCTGATTCTACCTTTATTAATTTGAAACACACATTATATGTATGCTTTTCTTTTTAATGCTGTCAGTTCTTGGCCAGGAGACACAAAATGATAATCATTTTTTTATGAATGTTACATGACAGTAGTTTTGCCTTTATTCTTTTCTCTCCCATGTAATAGTGAAAATCTATTTACTGGGCTCTGCATTAAGTGCTGCAAAAAGTATTAGTAATCTCATAGGCTTGACGTCAGATATATAAAAATTAACCTATTTGGAGTGTTACTATGGAGACAGGCACATACTGCCTTCCAATATTACCAAAGACCATCTAAACACTGCTCTCACTCATGTACCTGGAGAAGCCCTAGAGGTCAGTGGGCCAAGAAGAGAACTATTAAATTCCAGGGAATGGAAAATATCCATATATACCAGAGTAGTTTGGGAGTTGGTCTAGTTTGCCTGGAAAGTTATTACATTGCATGCTGCAGGATCGTTTTACATTGCTCTCAAGTTCTCTCTCTCTCACTGCAAAGTTCATCCTAGCCCTCAGATCACGGTCCACTAAGTCCCAGTCTGCACGATCCCCTAGTTTTACTTCTTTTTTTCCTTTTATTTCTGTTTCTCAATCCCATCTGACCCCAACTCCCACCATAAGTAATGAGGAATAAGACATCTGGGTTGTAGGATTATAATTATTCTTAGTGTGACCTAGTGCTGCCACAATGCTCTGCAGGTGGGCTGCACTGTCTACACTTGCACCACCAGTGAGTACCCAATGCCCAAATGCTATATTTTGATTATATATATATTTGATTATAATCTTTTGTTATTGTCATAGTCTGCCTCTGAAAATAGACTGTCTTCTGTGATGTCACTGTAATTTGTTCTGATTTTGCACCATTCCTCCCATAGACACTCTGCCCTTCAGCTACCCCAGGGCTCTGTAAATGAGTGGACTTTGGGAGCTTTGCTTTCCCTCAGCCTCACTGCCATGACCAGAATTTCTCTGCCTCTTCTCTTACAATGAAAAGTGACTACTCTCTGCAGTCTTTTCCCCTTCTAGAGAAATGGCAAAATAACATAATGAAGTCATCTATGCTGGCATCTTAATGACCGTCAGTCTCTCTGCTGACAGTCTGGGTGGCTTTGCCTGAGTTGAACCCATTATCTGAGACTGGCTGCTGGTGCTGAGTAGAGGTGAGCCTTGAACCATACCTGTGTTCACTGCATGGGGCCACCCTTTTCTAGTCAACAGAGAGCTTCCACACACTCCACATCTTCATCTCAGACTGAACCTAAACCACAAATACACATGATGTGTGTCAGAAACCATCAGAGAGACCCTGAAGCCTTGTTAGATGGATGTTTTGCCCCACTTCTTTATCAATAACTGTAATATGTATAAAACAACTGCAACAATAAAATAATAAATGATGTTATTGAGGCCTCACCATGCTCCAGGGATTTTACCTATATTCTCTCTGCTCCACACAAATACTCTACAAGGTAGGTGATATTACACCCATTTTAAGGATTAAGCACTGACACTAAGATTAGAGGGAAAGCTGATGAACTATGAATAAGTCTGTAGTTTAATAGTTTTGTTCCAATGTTGTTTTCTTAGTTTTGATAGATGGACTGTGATTTTATAAGATACTAATTTTAGGGGAAGTTGGGCAAAAGGTATACAGGAATGTTGCACTACTTTTTAACATTTCCAAAGATCTAAAATTATTTCAAAATTAAGATTTTTAATGACTTTAAGGGATTTTTTCAAGGTCATTTTCCACTACAACTTAAAAAGCAATATTAGAAATATCAGATGTGTAGGCAGAGAAACAAGAGGACTCCCTGGTTGAGAAGGCATAAAGGGCAAGTCAGCTCCTGCAAACAGCAGAGGGAAGGTGCGCAAAGTAGCTACAAAAGTAGACTCTGCTATTCCAATGTGCTGAGGCGCTGGGATGGAAGGCAGACAGGAGGGAGGGAACAGAAGAAAAGAAGGGGTGACAGGAGTACATTTGTCAGGGAAACTCACATTTGAATTCCTGCTGCTATACCATTGTTCCTGCTGCGATTATTTCCCAAGGGGAGGCTGATGTGGAGTCTCACCGAAGGCAGTGTAAAATCAGTCAGTTAACGTGACCTGAAAAACAAAACTTTGTATGTTCTTTTCCCCCTAGAGTTCCCCTTTACCAATTGGCAAAATAACACACATGTGCACATACACACACACACACACACACACACACACACACACACAAGCATACAGATCCAATGAGATACAATTCATTCAAGGTCTTTCTGTGAGGCCATATGTGAAATGCCATAGCTTTTAATCCTTACATCAAGCCAGAAACAGCAGAAGACAGTTCTCACTATAGTTTTAAGGCTTAAAAATATTTAAGATTTAGAAGCAGGACGTGTGAAACACATCCAGCCATGCCAGTGAGCACTGAAATAATATCTAAAAAGATATGAAGTAAAATTTCTTAAACTACATTGTTTGTCATAGTACCAAACTGATGTTTTAAAAGATAAATGACACGTTTTAATGGGTTTTAGCCAAAAAAAGAAAATGACATTACAGAATTTTAAACTGAATGCAATTTTAAGGCTGAGCCAGAATATGAAAATTGCTATGCTGTCTTTCCACTTATGAGTGTTCTAGCAAATTTTTTATTGTGATTAAAAAACACATAATATAAAAATATCCTGACAATTTTTAAGTATACAGCTCATTATTGCCAACTACATGCACATTGTTGTACAATAGATTTCTAGAACTTTTCTTCCATCTTACATGACTACAACTCTACATCCATTGAACAACTCTGTTATCCTCTCCCCTAATCCTGACATCATACTCAATCTAACCACCATTCAACTTTCTGTTTCTGTATATCTGATTACTTGAGATCTATCATGTAAATGCAATCATGTATTATTTGACTGCCTTATTTCACTTAGTATAATGTGCTGTAGCATGGGAAAGAATTTCCTTCTTTTTTTATGACCAAATAATATTCTTTTGTGTTTATATACGATATTTCCATTTAACCATCAACGGACATTGATTGCTTCCACATCTTAGCTATGGTGAATAATTCTACAATGAACATGGGTGTGAAAATATCTCCTGAAGATCCTGTTTTCAATTCTTTTGGATATATAACCAAAAGTGGAAATGCTGGTTCATATAGTGATTCTCTTTTTTTTTTAATTTCTGAGGAACTTTCTTAGTTTTCTGTAGCGGCTGCACAATTTTACAGTCCAACCAAAAGCACATGATGGTTCAGTTTCTCCACGTCCTCACTATACTCTCTACTTTTTTATAGTAGCCATCGTAATATAAGGCCATCTCTGCTATTTATTTGATTACTATTTGTATGGAGTATCTTTTCCATCCTTTCACTTGTAACCTATGTGTATTTTACATCTAAGGTGGATCTCTTATAGTTAGCATAGAGTTCAATCTTGTTTTTTAATCCATTCAGCCACTCTGTATTTTGAATGGGGAGTTTAATCCATTTACATTTAAAGTAATTGCCAATAGTGAAGGATTTACTATTGGTGTCTTATTATTTTGTGTCTTGTTGCTATTTTCTCCATCTTTTTTTCTCTTGCTGCATTCTTTTGTTTCATCAAGTTTTCCATTGACATGCTCTGATTCCTTTCTCATTTCTTTTGTGTATCTTCTGTTCTATTCTTTGATTGTTAGTGATTCTAAAGAAATTAATCCAATTGGCTGTTGCCATTTATGAGCAAACCCAGGGCTGAACCGTTAGGATGGGGGGCCTTCCTTTAATCCTAGCTCTCCATTACTGTAGCAATAGATGATAGGCACAAAGAAGCCCTGGAAAACAAGAAATCAGAATGTTCAGGCAATGAAGAATTCATTATGCTGTCTTCTGTTTAAAAATATGCATTTAAAAATACTACTTATGATTTCAGAAAAGGATTAAATTATTCTCTCCCAATCTTTTCTACATTCAAACTTTGTTTTGCCTTCTCTTATGTTTGAGTTCCATTATTAAAGAAAAATTTATAAAACATAGAGTAGAAAAGCTCAAGATGCACGTCTGTAATTCCAGGGGAAAGTCCCAGGGCAATATACCTTTGCAACCAAAGTCAGTCAAAGGGAGAAATAAAGTTTATTTCTTACAAACAGTCATACACTTCTGCTCTCCCATGTCTCTTGTGACGTGGCTACAGAAGAAGAGCCCCTACCCAACCTCTCTGGTCCAGAGAAGCCCTCACTCACACCTGTAATTACCTATTGATATGGAGATGGATTACTTCTCTCCACTCCCTAAAAATACCCATTGTATGGAGATGCACTAAAGCCAGGCAAGAGATCCTGGAAATATTTCTATTTTACCCAGAGCACACCCCTCCAGAAATCTCACCTTACAATCTACTTGTTTCCCATCTTCTGCAATGGCCCTTGGATGAGATAACTGTTGCATTGTAACCAAACTAATAACATACAATAGAAACAGCAATAAAATCATGATAATCCTCAAGCCAGAGGATTCAATTAGGTTCAAAGTCCTATTCAGATTAAGTCCATATCTTGCCCATCCCACAGTCAGTCAGTAGCTAAAGAGGTAGGGAGTTCAGAGCAATCATCACATGGCAGCTGCAGACAAGGGGCACATCCAGGCCATAGGGACTGTAGAAGAAAATAACCTTAAGGGCAACAAGATACATGTTTTAATGACACCAGCATACGCAAATCTTGTCCATCACATAGGATACATGCAAGAGAGTGGTCCTGTGATAGGACAGTGGCAGGAATGGGATTTCATTCTGGTCTAGTAAACCAGACTTACACCTGCCTCCCTGTGGGAGTTACAAATGGGTCAGTATATAGGGCTATGGGAGGTATGTGCACTGGCCATAAAAATAAAACAAAACTTCCTCGTAAGATGCTCTTACCTCCCAGACATTTTGGGTACACTATCATGATCTTTGGGGACCACTTTGCTGTTACTCCAGGAACACACAGGAGGCCAGCTTCCAGGCCTTTCCCCCAAGGTGCCAGAAGGGCCAGCCATCACTGGTCCATGTGTCAAAATGTCCAGGGCCATGTCCATTCAACAGTGTCTCCAGGGCTTAATGCAGTAGGGGCCAGCAGGAGGATGTTGCTCTGCTGGCCATATCCTGGCTTCAATAACTCCTCTTTGGTTTGCACATACAGTTGTACAGGAGAGGCAGCAAGGTGTGTTAGCATATCCATATGGCTCAAGACTCCTTTTCGGGGCTTCTCATTCAGACACCATAGCACTTTCCATGAGTGAACTGACCAGTCCCATAGACTATTGGTGTCTGACTTCAGGCCAGATTTCAACAAACCATTCTACCTCTCTATCATGCCTGCCCTGGTACATGAAACTTCCACTTTATTCCTACTTGCTGCACCCATTTTTGTAACACATGTCCAGTGAAGTGGGTGCCTTGATCGCTCTCCATCACCTGCAGCTGGCCTTAGGCTGCAAAGAGATGCTCTAGGGCCCTCTTGGTGGTTTGCTGATTTGCACGATGTGCAGGAAAAGCAACCACCAGGCCAGTAGCTGTGTCCACACAACTCATGGCATACTGATAACCATCTGATATTGGCAGAGGCCAAATAAAGTCTATCTGCCACCTGATAAGGGATATTGGCCCCTTTACTACTGTCCCATGTTTCTGAAGGACTCGGTGTAAGTCCCTCTTAGAGCTCACAAGGCACTCCTTCTGGGCTCGGCTGACTTCTTCAAAGGTCAACAGCAAGCCCCACCGACAGGCTACAGCCCTCATTGTCCTTTGCCACGTGTATAACACATGCTGATGTAACCATTGGGCTACATCAGAGGCAGGCTTTCCTTCTAGCCAACACACCTGGATCAATGCAACTGCTTCATCATTCCCTGGGGATGCCAAAGTCAAATGGCCAGTCACATGATATATGGTAATAGTCTTAGTCTGACCAGGGGCCCATAGGTCTTGCCACAACTCTTGCTCCTAAAGGGGCTGGTGACCAACCATCCAGTTGGCATGGTACCATGTCAGTAGCCACAGGGTAAAGAACCTATAGATGGCCCAGCTGTCAGTGCACACAACTACAGGGGAGGGCTCCTGGGTGATCATGACCCATACTGTCCACAACTCAGCCCACTGGCTGCTCTTCCCCTCTCCATAGTCCATCCATATTGTCTCAGTCTTATGATGGAAAGCCACAGCCCTCCACTTTGGGTGATGTCCACGACTGGAGCTGTCTGTATAATAAGCTTCTTCAGGTATAGGGAATTTTCCCTCCTGATAAAGACTCTCAGCTACCAATGGCTCAAAAGCAAGTTCTTCCTGCTTTCCACTGGTATATATCACTGGCCCTAATAAGAATTCGAGTTCCCCACTTAAGGAGCTAATAGAGAGGGTGCTACACTGCTGTAAATATGTGCCCCATTTGGCCAGTGTAAGCATCTGCCACGCCACTCTGTGGCCTTTGGGACCAGTTTTGCACCCACCCTGCAATGGGATAGGTGGTTATTACCTTGTTTGGAGTTGTTCCAATGATGGGCTCCATAGCCAGCAAAGTGTGGTACACAGCAGCCAGTTGCTTCTCTATCAAGGTGTACTGGACCTCTGCTCCTTTCCATAGTTGTGACCAGAATCCAATAGGTTGGTGTGTCCATTCAAGCTGCTGCCAAAGACCTCATCTACAGCCATTTTTGGTTACATGAACATCTATCTCACAGGGCCTTGATGAGTCCAGTACACTCACGACCTGTATGGCTTTGACTGCTCACTTAGCAGCAGCAAAAGCAGCTGCAGATGTTTCATCCCAGTCCCACCTGATGCACTTTTGTACCAATTGGTATAAGGGCTTCAGAATTTGTGCCAAGTGCAGGATAAACACTCTCCAGTAGCCCAAAAGACCCAAAAACTCTTGTAAGACTGCCACAGTGGTAGGGGTAGAGAAAGCCTGGACCTTGTCTATGACTGCTTCAGGAATAACTTTAGTTTTATCCATCCAGACAACCCCCAAGAACTTTACAAACCAGGTCCCTGAAACTTGGTGATGTTCACAGTCCATCCTTTCTCCTGTAGATGTTGAAGCAGTCTAGGAACTGCCCCTTCTAAATCTGCAGTAGAATCAGATGTGAGCATATCATCAATGTAGTGATACAGCTGCACCATTTGTGGTTTCTTCTATGTGGCCAAGTCCTGGGCTACAAGTCCATGACAGATGGCGTGACTGTGGAGGTATCCCTGTGGAAGGACAGTGAATGTCCAGTGCCAGCCTTCCCACACTAAGGCAAACTGTTCCTGACTTTCCTGTGCTATGTCAAGAGAGAAGAGAGCACTAGCAAGGTCCACAACATAACGCTATGTCCCTAATTCATGACTTAGTTTGTCCATAAGGGCTGCTATATAGGGGGCAGCAGCATGCAAAGGTGGTGTGATTTTATTCAATTCATTGTGGTTCATGGACATACTCCATGAGCCTTTTGGCTTTTTCACTGGCCACACTGGGGAGTTAAAAGGACTATGAGTGGGCTTTATGATGCCCATCTTCTCCAACTCCTGTAGAGTTTCTCCAATTTCCTTGTGCCCCCCAGGCAATTTATACTGCTTAGTATTTGTCACTCACCTAGGTACAGGCAGAGCTACAGGTGGGTGCTTAACATGTCCCCTCAGAACTGCCTTTATCACACATACCCTCAGTCTGAACTCACCTGCTGTGGTCTATAACCACAGGCCCTGCAGGATATCTATCCCCCAAATATATTCTGGGATGGGAGAAATGTACACGGTATACTCCTTTGGGGGTAAATGCCCATCCCCAATGGGATTTGAGCTTTCTTCACTCTAACTGCCTTACCCCAATCTATCACAGCAGGGGTCCTGGGAAAACACTCAGGGTTGGCATACATGAGAGAACATTCAGCTCCTGTGTCCACCAGCGCCAGGACACACTGTATATTCACAGGGGACCAATGAATTGCTAATTCTACATGTGGCCTCCAGTCCCCACCACATCCCCCAAGGTGGGGACCTTGACACCCCCGGCTCAGTCAAACCACAATGCCCAATTGTCATCCTGTGGGGGCGAGGGCCCAGGCAGAGCCTGCATATTGTCCCCCAGGAAGTCTTGCAGGGACACAAGCCAGGCATGGGGCTTTGACTACGGCTTCTGTGTCCTGGAGCTCAGTGGTTGGAACTTATGCTCTGGCTTTAATTGGTGTCACAATTCTAACAAGATCCTATTGGGCTGCCCATCAAGTTTTCCTTTCACTACCCCAGCCTTTATCAAATCAACCCACATCTGGGTCCTTGAGACCTTCACGGGGCCCTTTGCACTTCTCCTTTCAGTTGTAGCCCATACTTCCTTCTGTGCTTTTACTGTTTCAACCTCCCCCAGATCTGCTAAAGTATGAGTAGCCTCACTTACAGGTTGCCCTAATGAGGAGGCAAGAGTCACTAGGGACCCAAGGAGACATGGGAGAGCTGTAAGCAGCACCGAATTTCTCATTCCTACATTGAACAACTCCTCATCAGCGCCCTGGGGTTCCATATTATATATGATATTTTTCAGGCCCAATTCCCACAACACCTGTTGGAGCTCTGCATAGTTTTCCAGCTAGTGGGTAAGTATGGTAAATCACCCTGATTAGGCCAAAATGTCTGATGGCATGGCAGCTGTCAGGCAATCCAGAAGCAACTGATTCCCTGAGGTGTGATGGGCACTTTGCAATAGCTGGTGGAGAGAAGGGTGAGTCGTCAGGGAAGCGTGTACTCATTTCAGAACCCGACATAACAATGTTTTCCACCCCCATATCCCAGAGACATAAATGCCACATAGGTAGAGATTCTGATGGCTTCTCCTATACTGGATGCTCATGTCCACCAGCTCATCCGGGGTATAAGGGTGGAGCATGGAGGGCTCCACAACCTGGGAAGTGGCGGCTCCTCCCCCTGAGGAGCCCAGGGTTGTTTTTTATTTTTTTAATTACAACCAGGTGGGCCTTTAATATAAGAGAGGCTGGCATCTCAGGCAGTGTGGCCTTGGCAACAGATTGGCCCCCAGCCCCAGCCCCTTATCCTTTCCTGACACCTTCTCTACCACCTCTGGCGCTGAGGGCACCACTCTTTCCTCTCCCTTCCCCATGGCCTCCTGCAATGCAGCTTCTCCTGCTGACTCCCCCCTCACTGCTGCTAAGGAATCTTCCAAAAGCACTATCATCTTCTCAATAACTGTCTTTCTTCTTTATGGGCATCACATAGGTCATTGTCCAGCTCCTCCAAGCGATGGTGAAGTGTGTCTCTCTCCTGACAAAGTCTCTCTCTCTCCTCAATAACATTTTCCAGTATCTTGAAGAAAAGAGATCCCACCATCCCAGCTGCTACATGACCACTCAGGGCCTCTAAGCAGCCTTCTGTTTCACAGATGGCTAATTTTGCAGCTTCCAGAGTCTCCACCCTTCCATAATTCTAGGGAAGGCTCCACCCCTCTAGGAGGTGCTTTACCCTAGACCAGTTCCCCATTAGGGGCTCCCCAGTTGGAAGCCCCACAGGTAGGGGTCTCCTAAATGAAGCTGCACCCTTTACCACTGCAGACACTGGGGCCTCCCCACCATCTCTAGAGGCAGTTCGCCCAAGTGTCACACCCACATAGACAGATTTCAGGTTCAGAGGTCCTGCCGACTATGACAGATGTAACTATGGGGAGAGAAAATCCTGGGGCAAAATACCTCTGAAACCAAAATCAGTCAAAGGGAGAAATAAAGTGTAAAACCCATTTATTGCTTACAAACTGCAGTCCAGGGCCATCTCTTTCCTGCTCCTGCAGAAGCAAACAAAGACCTCCCTCTAACCTCTCAGGTTCAGATAAGCCCTCAGTCGCCCAGGTAATTAGCCACTGATATGGAGATGAACTACCACTCTCCACCCCTGAGGAATGCCTGTGATATGCAGATCCACTAAAGCCAGGTGAGATATTCTGAAAATACAATTTTTACCCACAATCACTTCTGCCCATTTTTAAACCAAGAGTACTCATTTGTAATAAATCCCAAAAGCTGGTGGCTTTTATTTATTATTCATTTTATACATCTTCCTGTGTTTTGGAGGACATTCCATTACCTTCCTCACCTCCTAAAGCAGCATCTATGTGCTGGTTAGTTCATTAATTTTACTGTTTAATCAGGATCCTTCTTTCTTACTCCAGTTCTCAAATATCTCCCTTCTCTCTGAACCACTGAAGGTCCTGATAACTGAAGTTTCTAAACTGGGACTATCATATTTTGTTTCTAGCCTTTCCTCCAACAGTTTTTCATTTTCTTCCTTTTGAAACAAAAAAAAAAAAGTGTGGGAATAGAAAACATACTGATTGAAAATAAGAAATGTATTCAACTTCCTGTTTTATATTATCTGGCTGGCAAGTCTCAAGGAAATTAATTGAATTTGCTTATTAATTATCCCTAAAATAAGAAGATAGCATGCAAAAAAAAAGTCTATAAATCATTGGCAAGTACCCAGTTTGGATACTTGCTGTTGCACATACCCTCAGCCCATTCTCCCCTGCTTCTCTCAGCTCTCCTCACTGCCTTGACAGCCCTCTACTCTACCTCACACTCACAGACCCCCTAAGAGCCCTACTGTGACTTCTGTTTTAATCGTCCTTGTCCCACCTCACACACTGGGTTACCCACAGTCCACTCAATCAGAAAATTTGGTTTTAGGATCTGTCAAAGCAAAAACTTCACCAAAGTTATAAAAGCAAGGAAAATTTTATTCAAGATTACTGAAATATGGAAAAGAGGCCAGAATTCAGTTTTCACTTAACTCTGCTAAAACAAAAGACAGAAATTTTTTAAGAGCTGGGATGAGGGAGAGAATGGAGGCCATATGTGTCCACTAATTGGCTTTACCCAAAGAAAAAGAATACTTTTGAATATCTTCAAGACAGGAGATAGTTTTATAACTTAGGCAAGGCACCCCACCAAAGTTAGGCTCCTACTCCATCAGAGATTGGAAGTTAGGGGTGCAATCTTCCTTGGTAATTACATTTCAAAGAGATTGTTCTGGGTCTTTGAGTAAGGCAGTCCTGGGTTGTAAAACTGGCAAGAGGTTTTAAAAAAGATATCTTAGAGGGGCAAAGAAGGAATTTTCTAAGGTAAATGTTCTATGGAAAGGGAAGGTCTTGGGCTAGAGACAAAGAAAGCTGTCTAAAGATTAGTCAGCCAGAGGGGAATTTTAAGGCTGTCTTGTCAGTTCATTTTATTCATGGCAGAACATGAATAAATATCCATGAAGCTGAAGGCACTGGATGTCCCAATAGATATGTCCTTAGCTTTGAATCTTGTTCAATGCTATCCTACACAGAAAATTGCCTTTTGTCCTCTTTTATGAATTTCTAAATATCCTGTTTTGTTTTCCAAATAAAACTTGACTTTGCTCCTACTGTATGATATTCATACCAGGAAATTACTAGTAAAGTGGAACATAGGGACATATAGTGTGAAAGTCTCACAGACGTACAAGTGTAGAGCCATGTAGCTTCAATGTAATGAAATAGTGAATATAACAGGCTCTAATGCCAGGCTTTAAATATATGCATTGGTCATTGTCTGCCTGTTCACTCATTAAGACAGACCTTTCTACTGGCATCTTCATCCCGCTCTCTGGGGCACAGATTTGGTTGGCATATATCAGGTTACCCATCTACACTGTTTGCACCATCACACAATCTTTGCAACATGGCTCTCTGAAAAAGAGCAGCTGCCTAGTGAGATGACTCAGCAGTGCACTGACTGAATGTGGCCTTCTGGCTCTAGCGGACACATGGAGGTGAATCTGTCCAAAGGCAAAGCCATGAAAGCAAAGAACTCAGAAAGTTTTATCCCCAGGTCTTGTGCAGAAAGGTAATACCTCAATACTTACTATTCCCTGACCTTTTGACGTCTCCTGACCTGTCTTCCCACATTCACACCTGTTCGACCAGTACTATATATAATAGTAGTACTATAAATCTCTGGTTTGCTGTTCTGCTGAAATTTTTCCATCTGGTAAATGTCAAGTCAATTTTACTCAGAAATCATTACTTCAGACATCCCCTCTGATTTCTCATGAGGCTGAATCAATGTACACTCTCATATCCCCACAAAACTTTGCACACACATCCCTCCTGGCACTTACCTCATTTATTCTAATGCTCTGATTTAGTTTTCCATCTTTTCGCTAGATTGTGGGTTCTTTCAAAGCTGGAGACACATCTTTCACCTTTTTTCTCCCAAGCATCTAGAACAGTATGTGTTACATGGCAGGTTCTCACTAAATGAAGCCACTTCCTACTGGGCCCAGGTGCCAGACATTATGCTGTCGCATTTGCAGTTATCGTCTCACCTTGTGGGTGCCATCCTTGTGCAGTCTCCACTGCAGACGAGCGAGGGGCTCCGGGGTGCTAAGTACTTACCCAAAGTCAAAAAGCAAGTGGTGGATTCAATCTTAAAATATATGACTGTTGTTATATTATGCAATAAACAATGAATTTATACCAAAATACATAAACAAAAAAGTCACATATTTTCATTTAATGCTTATCACACATCTGAATAAACTGAAAAAAATCAGCAAGTTTTCTTTTCTATTAAATTTTGAATTTTTCTTTTATATATTCA
The DNA here is from genome assembly GCA_029783875.1 of Phataginus tricuspis. Lineage (NCBI taxonomy): Eukaryota > Metazoa > Chordata > Mammalia > Pholidota > Manidae > Phataginus > Phataginus tricuspis. Next base: position 782,225 of record JAQQAC010019064.1, read on the forward strand.
TCCACCCTGCCAATCGTCATTGCCTTGCTTGGCAAAGACACAGAATTGTGAGATTTAATGGAAAAAATTTTAGGATGTTAAGTCTGATGCATTTCTTAATTTTCTACACATCAATCTCATTTAAAAATAACTACTTGAATTAATTCACTCTATCAGGCTCAGTTTTACATTACTTTACTAATTAAGATAGTTACATTTGTTCTGCAGAGTTCCTGGTGTGCGTGCGTGTGTGTGTTTATGTGTGTCTGTATGTTTATGTATTCAAATACAGCTCAACTACATATTTTTTTATTTTCAACTTCACTCAAGAGACTAACTCCGTCTGAAAGAATATTATCAGTCTTCCAGAAGAAGGTAATATCCATGCAAATCAGCTTAATTGCTTTACATGTCATGGTGTTCATTATTTAATTTTAATAAGCTTTTTTGGGTATTTTTTGATATATAGGTGATAAGAAAAGATATAAATTTAAATACTCATTACTCTGACAATAAAAATCACACTCCACAGACTTCCTCCAAGTCTCTGTTTATAAAGTAAATCCAGCTTTTCACAACATGCCTAAAAGCCTTTCAGCTGAATAACTGAATTCCCAAATCAAGGCAAAGCAGAGAAACATAAATCATTCATGCTGTTCCCACTTGAAAATGGGCAGGTTATCATCCAGGAAAGGGAAAATATATTATAACAAATAGAATGTATTAGTTTTCCATTGCTGCTATAACAAGTCACCACAAATTTAGTGATTTCAAATAATACAAATTGATTATTTCATAGTTCAGTAGGTCAGAAGGATGGATGGGCTCAGCCAGTTCCTCTGTTTCAGAACTCGCATGGTCAAAATAAAGTGGCCGTTCATATATTCTTCTTTACATAGGATTGGGGCTTGATGAATTCACCTGGTGTCTCCAACACCGCATTTCCAGAATCTGTAAAATGAACTTTAATGAATAAACTGGCAAAACAGAAATAATGAGAATTAAGTGATGTTTGAAGTCTTCAAAACATATTCTATACAATTAGTTCTAGGCTGCAGATTAAAGAAAAATGGAGGAGGAAAATAAGTTGAAACAACCAAAACAGTGAATTATGAGTCCCATAGCTGGTTATGAGTCCCATAGCTGATGCATAGCAACAGGGAACCATTATAATTATTCCTGAAATAATATTTTAAAAATAGAATTAGAAGCTCAGAGCAACTGAGCAAATCATAAGACTTTCCCAAACATGGTGCAATTAAAAAGTTACCTTTGTTAATCCCAAATAGCCAAAGAAACCCTGAAAAAGAACAAAGCTGGGGGATTACATTCCCTACCTTCAAGCTCTACTACAAAGTCACAGTAGTCAAAACAATTTGGTACTGGCACAAGAACAGACCCATAGATCAGGGGAACAGAATAGAGTGCTCATATATAAACACACACATACATGGTCAATTAATATATGATAAAGGAGTCATGAATGTACAATGGGGAAAAGACAGTCTTTTCAACAACTGGTATTGGGAAAACTGGACAGCTATATGTAAGAGAGTGAAACTGGATTATTGTCTAACTCCATACACAAAAGTACTCGAAATGGGTCAAAGACCTGAATGTGACACATGAAACCACAACACTCTTAGAAGAAAACATACCCAAAAATCTCTTAAACATAAGTATGAGCAGTTTTTCTTGGACGCATCTCCTCAGGCAAGGTAAACAAAATAAAAAATGAACAAGTGGGACTATATCAAACTAAAAAGCTTCTGTACTTTGAGCAAAGGACTCCATCAGCAGAACGAAAAGGCATCCTACAGTATGGGAGAATATATTCATAAGTGACTCATCTGATAAGGGCTTAACATCCAAAACATAAAGAACTCATATGCCTCAACACCCAAGAAACAAATAACCCTATTAAAAAATGGGCTGAGGACCTGAACAGACACTTCTCCAAAGAAGAAATACGGATGGCAAACAAGCACATGAAAAGATGCTCCACACTGCTAATCATCAGGGAAATGCAAATTAAAACCACAAGAGATATCACCTCACACCAGTAAGGATGGTCACTATTCTGTTAAGGTAATAGTTAATGTAACTACACTGCCACATTAAGCTGCCTTGTTGAATGAATCTGACTATAACAACAAAGCATTCCAATCTGGTTTGTTTTTCACTTTCTTCTTTTTTTTCCTTGATTCATTGTTACTAAAAACAAGAACAATATGAAAAATGAACATTTCTGTGTTCATTCATGATTTAGCCCCTATAGAGACACACAGATAATTGGGAGACTCTGCTCAAAGTCCAGATGAAGCCAATTAAAAACTTCATCTAGGCATCCTGTGGACAGGGAAGAGGTGTATGGAGTAGCCACAAGTACAGTCTGCCAGACTTTCACAATACACAGTGGGAGACATGGCATCAAGGTTTCCTTTTCCATTTATACAGAATATATAATCTTACCAATTACTGATTCCTGGATCAACTCCTGATGTTTACCTAGAACTTGCAATTTACAAAATGCTTTCAGAGATGGAATTTTACCTGGCACCATGCAGGCTGACAGCCTTAGCTACCGTAAGAACATTATTCTCATTCACTCTGACAGTGACAAAATACCAAGGAAGAAATCAGGCGTCCTAATCATTCTCAGCTTGTATTAACTCAGAGTTTAAAACTGCTTGATAAATAGTATCAATCCAAGACTACAGCCAAACACATCACTATGAATCAACCAATAAGCATTTCAGAGCCTACTTCTACTGAACACAGTGTTTTAGATACAAAAAAGGAGTTTTGTATTGAAACACATGATTTTACTGCTGTCTATATGGAACTAGTGGTTTTGTTCACAAGATTAAATATTTTCATATTCAGTGATTCAGGAGAGACAGATTTTATATATAAAAATTGAATGGTACAATGTAGAGATTTGATGTTATAAGGAGTTGGTAATAAATAAGATTATATGTTAGAATACTAGATTTCAAACCTATTTTAGATGCTGGAGCACTTAAAAGTCCTAGTCTTCCTTCTTGAAAACAGTACAATGCAGATATTTCATGCCTAATTTTATCTTGTGAATAAGGAAATATTTTGCTAACAGATAATTCTAAATGCATGATAAATGCACAGCCATAAGCTCACATCTTAACAAAAATATAATTTGTTAAAGAAGGCATGATAGGTAATAAAGTATTTTTTACTTTAGAAAGTGAATAAGGACGAAATAGTGGGAGGACAAAAAAGTAGAAGTTGTAATTAGATTTTCAATGAATGTAAGAAAAACTCCCAAATGTACAATGGGCATAATTCAGATGTACATTTCTGACTCTTGACTGTGTTAAAATAACTGAAAGGTAAAGGTCTGTCAGTAAAAAAATTTCCCCACCTAGACAATTGCCCTGGCAGAATCTATCTGATATAACTATTTTGGAACTCTGGAGTCAGTTGAATGCTTACAACTTCCAACGGAAGGCTTATATGGTAAACTGAGGTTAATTTCGATTTCAGCTTTTGGCTTTTAAGTGGCTTCCCATCCTCCACTCCCATGGCAGAAAGCCACATATGTGGCTTTCACACAGCTTGCAGTAGCCAGGGTGGGCAAAAAGGACCTGTTCTCTAGAGACAGAGGATCTGTGCCCTGATTGCTGATTATTGCTTCTGATCACAGAGGCGCAGATAGAGGTGGACAGCCCCACTGTTGCAAGCTCCTTCCCCTCAGGATGAAGTAACTTCCATGGGAATTTGAAAGCAAGTGACTTTCTCCCTCCTTCATTCCTTTCCTTCTCCCCTATTTGGGAGCCAGACAGTAAAAAGTTGGACATTCAAATCAAATATATTTACAGGGAAAATTAAAGTCACTGTGATGAGGCAGGGAAATGCACAGGCTCAGAAAAGGTCTAAGATGTTAAGTTTAAATCTCAGGCCTATCCTTGGCATGGATACAACCTACAACAATCAAAAGCAAAACAAAACAAAACTAAAAACAAACAAACCAACAGTAAATCCTGGCAAAGGGAGAGAATCTAATTACCAGAGTTACCACATTATGATTCCAATGTTCAGTTACCAACCAAAAAAATACAGAAACTAAAACCCACAAGGCATACAAAGAAATAGAAGAGTATGGTCTATTCAAAGAAAAAAAAAAAAAAGACCAGCAGAAGCAGAAACTATCCCTGAGAAAGACCAGGCAGCAGATTCTTTTAGGATTCTCTGGACCCATTTGCAATGTGGTAGTGATGGTGGAGTTCCCCAACACTCAACACCAAGCACTGCTTGGACACCAGCAGGGTATTTGAGAATTCAGCTCAGTTCTGATACCATCTACCTGGAGACAGCGTCAGATTCCATAGGTTAAGTATACAATACTACCTCTTCCCCACACCTTCACCAAATCAGATGGCAGTCTCAAGCCCAGGCTATTTCCTACACTTCTGACTGATAGGTTATAGATTGGGGGTTTCAGTGATCCCCTCCTTGGGTTTTAGATACCAGTCCAAGCAAGCAAGCCCAGGTTGTTACCTCTACTTCTTACCAACTGGTTATAAATCAGAGGTTCCCCCAACCTTCTTGGGTTCAATTAATATACTAGAACAGCTCACAGAATTGAGAGAAATATTTTACTTACTAGGTTACGGGTTAATTATGAAAGCATATAACCCAGGAATAGCCAGATGAAAGTGGTACATAGGGTGGGGTATATGGAAAGAGCCCAGAGTTTCCATGCACTCTCCAGGTGTACCATTCTCCCAGCACTTCCGTGTGGTCACCAACCTGTAAGCTCTTCAATTCCCAACCTTTTGGGTTTTATGGAAGTTTCATTACATAAGCATGACTGATTAATTTGTGGGCTACTGTTGAATGATTTAAACTCCAGTCCCTATCTCCTGAGAGGTCTGGGGGTAGAACTGAAAATTCCAACCCTCTGATCACATAGTTTGCTTGGAAACCAGTATTCATCCTTAGGTGGAGTTCAAAAGCCACCTCATTAACATAACAAAAGATGTCTTTAGCACTCTCAACACAGGAAATTCCAAGAGTTTTGAGAGTTGTGAGCCAGGAACTGGTGAACACCAAATACATATTTCTTATAAATCACAGTATTGCTCATATCCACTAGATAAAAACTCTAAAACAACTGTCCTAAAGATGCTCAAAGAATTAAAGGTGACATCAAGAAAGTCAAGAAAATGACATGAAGATAAGAGAAATATCAATAGATGGAAAACCTAAAAAAAAAGGAGAGTTAAAAAGTACAGTAACTGAAATAAAGTTCATTAGAGGGATTCAAATGCAGGTTTGAGCAGGCAGAAGAAAGAATCAATGAACTTAAAAAATAGGACAATTGAAATCATAAGTCCAGGAACAGAAAGAAAAAATTACTGAACAAAAATGAACAGAGTCTAAGGGATCTGCGTGAAAGCATCAAGCAGAACAATGAACATATTCATTGCAGGAGTCCCAGAAAGGCAAGAGAAAAAGAAAGGGGAAGAGAGATAATTATTTGAAGAAATAATCACCTAAAACTTCCCAAATTTGATGAAAGACATGACTATAAACATTCAAGTAGCTCAACAAAATCCAAGTAGGATGAACCCATACTGAGAATCATTATAATCAAACTGTCAAAGGAGAAAGAAACAATTTTGAAAGCAGCAAGAGAGAAGCAACTCATCAGACACAAAAGCTTCTCAATAAGATTATCAGCATATTTTTCATTATAAATTTTAAGAGGCAGAGGCAGTAGGTTGATATATTCAAAGTACTAAAAAGAAAAAAAACTGTCAACCAAGAATCTTGTGTCTGGAAAAACTGTCCTTTGAAAGTGAGGGAGAAATTAAGATATTCTCAGATAAACAAAACCTGAGGGTGTTCATTACCATTAGACCTGTCCTGTAAGAAATGCTAAAGAGAGTCCTGCAGGTTAAAAGGAAATGACACTAAACAGTAACTTGAGGTGTTGTGAAGAAATAAAGATCTTGATAGAGGCAAATATATGGAAAATTACAAAAGCTAGTATTTATGTAACAATATTGGTAACTGCACTTTTATTTACATTATTTGAGAGACTAATACATATTTATTTTAAATGTTAGTCTAAAAGTATTATTGTAACTTTTGTTTGTAACTTCACAGTTTTCTATATAAGAGGATTAATGCATTTAAAAAACAATTATTAGCTTTTGATTTTGGATACAATGTACATGTTACAGGCTGAGTTTGTTTTTCTTCTTCCTTGCCGCTGCTGCACAAAGAATTAAAAGAGACACAACAGCGAAGGAGAGGGAAAATTTTATTTGAATACACTCCAAGGGAGGATCAGGCCAGAGTTAAGGTAGACAAAGGCCCTGAACTTTTGGGGGAGGGTCTACTTATCACCATCTAGCTGGCAGGCACTTCCTTTGATTGACAAGGTGAGGTCATTTGATTGACAGCTCTAGTTTTAGACCCATTCCTCTTGGTGCCCATGTCTTTTCCCAGAATGTACACAGAAAAGCCCATGAGGGTGTGGTGTGGGGGGAGCAAAACCACAATTTCATTTTAATGAGATTATAAGGATATGAGGAGGCGTGGTTTGGGCGGTTCTTAATTATGTTCATTGGGACCTGGTTGGGATGAGTTTGGCCTGACCTAGATAGGCAAGAAGTTATCTCCCTGCAAAGCCTTTGCTGTCTTCACATGGGACCCCCAACTGGGCAGAGTTTGAGCAGTTTTTCCTTGAACCTTATCTTCCCCTTCCCCAGCTGCTCATGTCTATCTTTCTACCTAACATAAATAAAGATGTAATTTTGTGACATCAAGAACTGAAAGCAGTGGGGACAGAGTCATAAAGAGCAGAACTTTTGTATGCTATTGAAATTAACTTGCTATAAATTCAAATTAGAATGTTATAACTTTAGAAGATTAAATGTAGTCCCCATGGTAACAACAAATAAAATAGCTATAAAATATACATAAAAGACAATGAGAAGGAAATTAAAACAATTCACCTCAAAAGATCAACTAAATATAAAATAAAACAGTAATATGGGAAATGAGGGACAAAAAACCCGTAAGCCACACAGAAACTAGAGCAAAATGACAGACATAAGTCTCTCCTTATCAAGAATTACTTTAAATGCAAATGAATAAAATCAATCAGCAGCATAGAAATGGAAAAAATGGATAAAAAACACATGATCCAAACATGTGCTCTCTACAAGTAACTCACTTTAGATACAAAGACACAAACAGATTGAAAGTGAATGGATGGGAAAAAAATATTCCATGCAAATAGCAACCAAAAGAGAGTAGTCTAAACTAATTGACAAAATAAACTTTAAATCAAAAAATATTTACAAGAGACAAAAGACATTATGTATTAATAAAAGATTCAACAAAATAAGAAGATACAATTGTAAACATTTATGGATCTAATAACAGACCACCAAAACATATGAAGTAAAAATTGACAGAAATGAAGGGAGAAATAGTTCTACAATAAAAGTCAGAGACTTCAATAATCCAGTCTCAATAATGGATAGAACAACCTGATGGAAGATAAGTAAGGAAAGAGAGGACCTGAATAACACAATATACCAAGCCGATCTAACAGACAGATACAGAACACTCTACCCAACAACACTATATTCTCCTCAAATGCACACAGGACATTTTCCAGGATAGACCATACATTAGGCCACAAAATAAGTTTCAACTTAAAAAAAATAAAGATATCATACTAAGCATCTTCTTTGACCACACAGGATGTGTCTTCCTCTGAGCTCCTTTGGGGTAACAGCCACATTGTAATCACTGGACTTTCACCATATAGCACTCAGCACCTCAGTAAAACATGTTTTGAAAATGATAAGGCCTAGGAAAAAAAGAAATTTAAGCAAAGAAATCTGTTAGCCAGTTTTTTACCTACATTCTAGACCAAATTCTACTGGTGTATCAGCAGGGACTGTTGAGTTCATTAGTGCCACAAGTGTGTGGCAAAGCACTCTCTGTGGGTCCCATGGCAGAAGATGGATGGACAAAGCCAAAGTTCTGACTACCAGGTCACTTAGGAGGAAGGATACATTCTCAAGTATCTGTGATACAAGTCACTATATGAAAACTTCCTGAGTGGTCCCAAAGGCAACAGGCCTACAAACAGAATGTCATTACTAATATGTTACCAATCTTCTGGGAGTGGTGCTACATGATGTACTTGAAATTGATACAGGAGACATTTTTCAACCTGCAGAAAAAGCACCAGAGAATTTTGCATGCACTGTTTTCACTTGAGATTTCTTTAGGCTTTCAGATAGCTCTAGGCCATGTTAGTCAAAATTTTTAAATGCACCAAAGTTTTGCATACATGAGAACCACAGGCTGTTAAGGACATTTGTGTCTTGCAGACTTTCCTCATCCAGGAAATGAACTACCAGAATATGTAATGAGACTAGAAGTTACATTTTGGAACTCATTATATGCATGACTGTCCCTTTAGAAACCACATTCTCTTTTAGTACAGGCAGAAAAATATGCAAGTTCATATATATCTCATGTCCAATTCAATTAGTCCAAATACTTGTTAAATACAAGTAACTCAAAACTCTCTTACAGGAAACAGAGCCAATCTAACCATAAGCATAAGGCAAGAATGTCACTGCATTGGTAGGGCATTCTGTTGGCTAAGAGTGTCAAGTTAAAGCATATAATGACTATCAACACTATAGTCAGACATCATCTAACATTTGATGAGCATCTGTTAGGTGCCAGTCACAGTAAGCAAGTTTTGAAGAATCAGTTCTTGCCCTCAGCCCAAAATCTGCAGTAGGAGACCACCATAATTTATTTACATATGTTCAAAATAAAGGGTGCATTTTCTGTTATTTTATATTAATGTTTGAAAATTTTAATTCAAAATGATATCTCTTGTGGTAATTCAAAACTTCTTACATCTAGTCAAATTATCAAGCTTATAAATTATACCTACCAAAAACTTATGTAAAATATACTTAATAGTACAACTTTAGAAATCCTACCACTGAAGTAAGACTTGATACTTATGGTAATCACTGCCTTCCAACATTGTACTGGAATCCTACCAATGCAGCGAGACCAGAAAAAAAGAAACAAGTAATATAAATATTGGGAATAAAGAGGTATCTTCAAGAAAAATGTTTTTACAGACAACTGCTGGGTGCCACATCAATACTGGCACAAGAAAAAGAATTCTTTCACATTGTTTATAAACAGTTAGTATATAAAATAGAAATGGTGATGATAATGCTAAATGATGACTAATACTACGTGATTACTATATATCAGGCACTAAGGTAAATGCTTTTCTGGGTTGTTTCATGTAATCCTCACAACACATTCCAATGAAGTTTTCTCTTGCCATTGTCACTTTACAGAAGAACTGAGTTTCTGAGATGTTAAATACATACTGATTCACTACGAGTCTGTAGCATAACCACACTCAAATTCAACTGTGACATTAGTAGTCCATAAAGTTGTCCCTTGTGTTTGCTGTATTTCTCCCCCTGAAAGCTTTGATTTTCTTTATCTGTAAAACCCCATCAACCAACAGTGCAATTGGTAAGCCCAACACTTATCCTGCTCTGATTGTTATTCAAAATACAAGAACAGCATTTTTGAATGTTTTAGAGAGATGCTTTACCAGAAACACAACGATTGCTCTCATGTGTCTGTCCATGCAAGTATTTGGCTTTAGACATCCCTTTTCCTTGGAACAGAATTACCTGTTTAAAATAAAGATTGAAAACAACTAGGGACTTAAATTTCAAATGTGATTAAAAGGAAAACTTTCTTCTAAATAGATGAAGTACAGAGTTTCTCCTCTACTAATTTATTGAACATCTACCACCACTCAAAATGTTTTCTAACTGCCACAGGCTATACAAAACCATTTCTAATGGACCATTAACTTTATAAAATTTTAGTCTGCATGCTTTCCCAAAAGAAATAATTTGATTAACCATCCTTTACTTGTTCCATGAAACTCTTCCTAAATAATCTTATTCACACATGTTGTTTTAGCTTCTCCCATTGAAGTTAAACCTTAGATACATACCTCAAATCCAGTCCTCTTTCTAAAACTATCAATATATTCAACTACTCGTGGACTTCTTCAACTAGGCTACTTAAACATCTTATCTAAAATTGAACACAACTTCTTCTTCATCTCACCTCACTCTTTACTAACTTATTGTATCTATCTTGTGATAATATTCAGTATTTATTATATATTAACCACCTGTTCTGCACAAGAGGACAAACTGGATAACTTGCTTTTAGAACTTTTAAGACAGTGCATAGTCAATTTTGAGGCTATTTAATTAGCAGCAGCAACTATGTACTGTAATAAATTGAATTAATTTTTCAAAATACTACCATACTTGTGCTAATAAAACTGAAACTAAGTCTTTAAGGAATATCCCTGTACTATTCAAATAGTATAACTCCAAATAAATAAGATTTCAGAATAACCATAACTTTAAATTGTAGTCTGAGAATTACAGAGTTGAAGATAGAGCAGTCCAATAACAATGTTTTAAAGCAACAAAACTAAAGATCAGAACAGGTGTCAATACGTAAATATCAACTTAACTTAGCATTTGGATTTTTTTAAAGTGCCACTTGATCACATTGCATATATCATCAAAAATTATCATTTTACATTCACAAGCTACAACCACGAACACACATCAGTTTGAAATTAACTTTGGAAAATAATAATTTTCCACTATAGTTTTGTTATTTAAAGTTAGAAGCAAATTGTGAGTATAAATAGAAAATATACATATAATCCTGTAGTGATTTCTCTCTGCTCGAAAACATAGCAAGTTTTATTACCTTAGAAAATATTAAGTTGGAACACTTTTGATGGAGAACACACAAGGTTATATATTTTTATCACTTATAGGAAGAAATGTTTCTAATCATTTTATCTAAGTATCCCATAGGTACAAAGAAAGGCTTTAAAAAAGACCATTGTTTTCTACTAATATCATGTAAATTTAGCGCCAAAATATTGATAGGTAGATTCTCCTGCACTGAGACTCACCCTAAACTCTGTGGCAAAATTCAGGCTAAATTAATTAGGTTATTAATTATCATTCAAGAGTCCTTCGCTCATAGAGTTAGTCAATACATGAAACACAAGTGCCTTGGCTTTAGAGTCAGTCTACTTTACACCTCTGACCATATTGGTTAAAGCCAAAGACTTTCAAGATGTTTTTTTTTAGAAGTAACTTAATTTTACTGACGGTAGTTTAAGGGTGAACCATATAGTGGAATAACAGAACTTTTATCTAACCACCTGAAAGCCAAGTACAAGGTATTATTCAAATTATACCAGGATATGAATCACTGACTTAAGAGCCTGACTTTCACTGGATGGTCTCAGTGCGCCCCCTACGGTATTGAGGTTAAAATATAAAGTAACTAAAATCAAGCACTACAGAGCTAACTTTCTTTAGCATCCCTTACTATACAAACTTACTTTTCACTAACGGAAAAAGTTGAGTGCAAACCTTACATTTTAGATGATTCAATGGATCTATAGATGAACTGTTATTTTCAAATTGGAGAGGCTCCAGTGTGAAATAATCCCCCATACGCTGTCTAAACTGATTTAACACTGTAAAGACAACCATCTCCACTCCCATCACTGATTCTCTCCCTCTTTCTCTTCTTCCCATCTC
>JAQQAC010019064.1:794420-835147 GCA_029783875.1 Phataginus tricuspis
CACAGGCCAGAAGAGAATGGCATGATATATTTAACATAATGAAACAGAAGGGCCTCGAACCAAGAATATTGTATCCAGCACGATTATCATTTAAATATGACGGAGGGATTAAACAATTTCAAGACAAAAGAAAGTTGAGAGAGTTTGCCTCTCATAAACCACCACTACAGGATATCTTAAACGGACAGCTCTAGAGGGAAATACCCCTAAGGCTAAAAAGATGTCACCAGAGAAAATAAAATCATAGCAAAGAAAGCAGACCATCCAAATACCAACTAAACGCAAAGAATAAAACACCTAATATATAAAGAAAGGAGGAGTAAGAATAGGAAGGGAGAGATAAAGAAACATCAGATGGCGTTCACAATAACTTAACAAGAAAGTTAAGTTAGATTTTCAGATAGTAAAGAAGCAACCCTTGAACCTTTGGTAACCACGAATCTAAAGCCAGCAATGGCAATAAGTACATATCTATCAATAATCACCCTAAATGTAAATGGACTGAATGCACCAATCAAAAGACACAAAGTAACAGAGTGGATAAAAAAGGAAGACCCATGTATATGCTGCTTACAAGAGACTCACCTCAAACCCAAAGATATACACAGACTAAAAGTGAAGGGATGGAAAAAAATATTTCATGCAAACAACAAAGAGAAAAAAGCTGGTGTTGCAGTACTTGTATCAGATAAAATAGACTTCAAAATGAAGAAAGTAGCAAGAGATAAAGAAGGACATTACATAATGATAAAGGGGTCAGTCCAACAAGAAGATATAACCATTATAAATATATATGCACACAACACAGGAGCATCAGCATATGTGAAACAAATACTAACAGAAGTGAAGGAGGAAATAGACAACAATGCAATTATTCTAGGAGACTTTAACACGCCACTCACTCCAAAGGATAGATCAACCAGGCAGAGGATAAGTAAAGACACAGAGGCACTGAACAACACACTAGAACAGATGGACCTAACAGATATCTACAGAACTCTGCACCCAAAAGCAGCAGGATACACATTCTTCTCAAGTGCACATGGAACATTTTCCAGAATAGACCACATTCTAGGCCACAAAAAGAACCTCAGTAAATTCAAAAATATTGAAATCCTACCAACCAACTTCTCAGATCACAAAGGTATAAAACTAGAAATAAATTTCAGAAAGAAATCAAAAAGGCCCACAAATACATGGAGACTTAACAACATTCTCCTAATGAATCAACGGGTTAATGACCAAATCAAAACAGAAATCAAAGAATATATGGAGAATAATGACAACAACAACACAAAGCCACAACTTCTGTGGGATGCAGTGAAGGCAGTCTTAAGAGGAAAGTACATTGCAATCCAGGCCCATTTAAAGAAGGAAGAACATTCCCAAATGAACAGTTTAAGGACACCATTATTGAAATTGGAAAAAGAAGAACAAATGAGGCCCAAAGTTACCAGAAGGAGAGACATAATAAAGATCAGAGAAGAAATAAATAAAATTGAGAAGAATAAAACAATAGAAAAAATCAATGAAACCAAGAGCTAGTTCTTTGAAACAATAAACAAAATAGATAACCCGCTAGCCAGACTCATTAAGAGAAAAAGAGAATCTACACACATAAACAGAATCAGAAATGAGAAAGGAAAAATAACGACGGACTCGACAGAAATACAAAGAATTATAAGAGAATATTACGAGCATCTATATGCTAACAAGCTGGAAAACCTAGAAGAAATGGACAACTTCTTAGAAAAATACAGCCTTCCAAGACTCACCAAGCAGGAAACAGAAAAACTAAACAGACCAATCACCAGCAACGAAATTGAATCGGTAATCAAAAAACTACCCAAGAACAAAAGCCCTGGACCTGATGGATTCACCTCTGAATTCTACCAGACATATAGAGAAGAAATAACACCCATTCTCCTTAAAGTTTTCCAAGAAATAGAAGAGGAAGGAATACTTCCAAACTCTTTCTATGAAGCCAGCATCACTCTAATACCAAAACCGGGCAAAGACCTCACTAAAAAAGAAAATTACAGACCAATATCCCTGATGAACGAAGATGCAAAAATACTCAACAAAATATTAGCAAACCGAATTCAAAAATACATCAAGAGGATCATACACCATGATCAAGTGGGATTCATCCCAGGGATGCAAGGATGGCACAACATTCGAAAATCCATCAACATCATCCATCACATCAATAAAAAGAAGAACAAAAACCACATGATCATCTCCATAGATGCTGAAAAAGCATTTGACAAAATTCAGCATCCATTTTTGATTAAAACTCTCAACAGAATGGGTATAGATGGCAAGTACCTCAACATCATAAAGGCTATATATGACAAACCCACAGCTAACATCATACTTAATAGCGAGAAGCTGAAAGCTTTTCATCTAAGATCGGGAACAAGACAGGGGTGCCCACTCTCTCCACTGTTATTCAACATAGTACTGGAGGTCCTAGCCACGGCAATCAGACAAAACAAAGACATACAAGGCATCCAGATTGGTAAAGAAGAAGTCAAATTGTCACTATTTGCAGATGACATGATACTGTATATAAAAAACCCTAACGACTCCACTCCAAAACTACTAGAACTAATATCTGAATTCAGCAAAGTTGCAGGATATAAAATTAACACACAGAAATCTGTTGCTTTCCTATACACTAATGATGAAGTAACAGAAAGAGAAATCAGAAAAACAATTCCATTCACAATTGCATCTAAAAGAATAAAATACTTAGGAATAAACCTAACCAAGGAAGTGAAAGACCTGTACTCTGAAAACTACAAGACACTACTAGGAGAAATTAAGGAAGACACTAACAAATGGAAATGCATCCCATGCTCTTGGCTAGGAAGAATAAATATTGTCAAAATGGCTATACTACCTAAAGCAATCTACAGATTCAACGCAATCTCTATCAAACTACCAACAGCTTTCTTCAATGAACTGGAACAAATAATTATAAAATTCATATGGAACCACAAAAGACCCCGAATAGCCAAAACAATCCTGAGAAGGAGGAATCAAACAGGGGGAATTACGCTCCCTGACTTCAAGCTCTACTACAAAGCCACAGTAATCAAGACAATTTGGTACTGGCACAAAAAGAGACCCACAGACCAGTGGAACAGAATAGAAAATCCAAACATTAACCCAAACACCTACAGTCAATTAATATTTGATAAAGGAGCCTTGGATATACAATGGAAGATGACAGCCTCTTCAGCAGCTGGTGTTGGAAAAACTGGACAGCTACATGTAAGAGAATGAAACTGGACTACTGTCTAACCCCATACACAAAGGTAAACTTAAGGTGGATCAAAGACCTGAATGTAAGTCATGAAACCATAAAACTCTTAGAAAAAAACATAGGCAAAAATCTCTTGGACATAAACATGAGCGACTTCTTAATGAACATATCTCCCCGGGCAAGGGAAACAAAAGCAAAAATGAACAAATGTGACTATATCAAGTTGAAAATCTTCTGTACAGCAAAGGACACCATCAGTAGAACAAAAAGACATCCTACAATATGGGAAAATATATTCATAAATGATGTATCTGATAAGGGGTTGACATCCAAAATATACAAAGAACTCACGCACCTTAACAAACAAAAAGCAAATAACCCAATTAAGAAATGGGCAGAGAACATGAATAGACACTTCTCTAAAGAAGAAATTCAGATGGCCAACAGGCACATGAAAAAATGCTCCACATCGCTAATCATCAGAGAAATGCAGATTAAAACCACAATGAGATATCACCTCACACCAGTGAGGATGGCCAACATCCAAAACACAAACAACAACAAATGTTGGCGAGGATGTGGAGAGAGGGGAACCCTCCTACATTGCTGGTGGGAATGCAAATTAGTTCAACCATTGTGGAAAGCAGTATGGAGGTTCCTCAAAAAACTCAAAATAGAAATACCATTTGACCCAGGAATCCCACTCCTAGGAATTTACCCCAAGAATGCAGCAGCCCAGTTTGAGAAAGACAGATGCACCCCTATGTTTATTGCAGCACTATTTACAATAGCCAAGAAATGGAAGCAACCTAAGTGCCCATCAGTAGATGAATGGATTAAGAAGATGTGGTACATATACACAATGGAATATTACGCAGCAATAAGAAAGAAACAAATCCTACCATTTGCAACAACATGGATGGAGCTAGAGGGTATTATGCTCAGTGAAATAAGCCAGGCCGAAAAAGACAAGTACCAAATGATCTCACTCATATGTGGAGTATAAGAACAAAGAAAAAATAAAAAAAATAAAAAATAAAAAAATGAAGGAACAAAACAGCAGCAGACTCACAGAACCCACGAATGGACTAATAGTTACCAAAGGGAAAGGGACTGGGGAGATGGATGGGAAGGGAGGGATAAGAGGGTAAAAGGGGCATTACGATTGGCAGACATAGGGTGGGGGGGCACGGGGGGTACTGTACAGCTCAGAGAAGACAAGTAGCGATTCTCATCTCACTACGCTGATGGACAGTGACTGTGGTGGGGTTGGTGGGGGGGACCTTGTGATGGGGGGAGTTCAATCATCACGGTATTGCCCATGTAATTGTAGGTTAATGATACTAAAATAAAATAAATTATTAAAAAAAAAAAAAAAAAAAAGACAATATGAAGAGGATGAAAAGACAAGCCATAGGGATTGATGGTTGAGGCAGACTGCTCACAACTCTTTACTTGGAGTCCTAGGTAATTTGTACAGGTTCCTAGAAAAAAAAATCAGTGAAGCACTTTTAGACAGTGCTGCTGCAGGTTTAAGAATGACTTAGAAGGTAAAAGAATCAGAACTGAGAGACAGGTAGGCTGGTCTACATGGGAGAATCAGATAGTATAAACTGTAATCAGTTTCCAACTTTGAAGTACATACTCTCAAAATATTATTTGACTCTAAGGATGACTGCAACCATCTTTTAAGAAAAAGAATTAAAAATTCACACTATATCATTATAGGAACTATCAAAAATCATTCTACCTAGCAGATTATCAATAAAAAATTCTCAGCATTTACATGACATGCAATTCATTTCTGATGAATAAAGTTCATACCACTTTAGATTTGTATGAGTAATACAGGAAGCAGCACATGCTCTCTCTTCAGATATTCCACTTCATTGAAAGCATGATACTTCAGAACTGCAAAGGGCTGTGTATCTTGGAAAGTGGAAGTGCACTGATTCACTACTGAAAGGGATTTTACTGTTCTTGTCACTGAGAAAGCATTTTTATTCCTTTAGCAGAGTTATTAGTTCCAGCATCACAATTCATTAAGGATTCAAAGCAATTATTTCATGGAAGAATATGTAAGTATCACAGAAAAGAGGCCACAAGGCTAAACATATCCAAAGTCAAAAAAGACTCATTAAACAGTTCATATATCACCACAACTACTTCAAATCGTAAAATTTCGTCCTGTGTAATCCTTTTGCCAATTTGTTTTGATGGATTTTCCTATTGAGCACTGTTCTATGACTCCAAACATCCTTAGATAGAAAAGTGTTTATCTTAAGAAGGAAGCAATAAATACTAATAAAAAAGGAATTCTAGACATTGACCCTGAATCATGACACCATTTCAATAAAACTTAATATTTATTGTTTTTATTTACCTAGTTATTTTTGCTTGAAGTAAAAAAAAAGTGACATGAGGAATTAAATCCTTACAAGAATGATAGGCATTTTTTTCAAATTTATTCAGTACGTCAGCTGCTGCACATAATGTCTGAAATACGTTGAAAAAACTGTTTATATGATGTATATTGTGCTTCTGAATCCCCATGAATTCACTTTAGAGAGTAAATCTGTGTCATTCTGTGACTTTGTCATCTCAAGATCTTGAAGGTTCTTAGGTTTTCCTCTGCTCTACCCCAGGGGGAACAGCTCTATAATCATGTAAGGCAATGACACAGTTATTTATACTTCATTTATTTTAAAAAGGAACTGAGGTAGCTTATCTGATGGTAGGTAAAATTGGGACTCTGACCAAAGAAAGTTCACTTTACTCAGTCAGATGACTCTAAAGTTTAAACTATTAAGTATGTGCTCATCATAAACTGTAAAGAATGTGCTCAGTTAAGCATTGTGGGACATATTTTCCTAAAAGAAAAACTAATAAAAAATGCAATTTATATAAATGGAGATGATTTTTAAAGAACACTCTTACTAAGTTTCAATGAATAATGTAAAGTTAATGTTAATAATTAACTACAAGGCAGTCTGAATTATGTAACATTTAGAATTGCATAAAATTTTATACTCCTGATATTAATATAAACATTATACCACTTATTTTTTTATTTTAATCATTCCAGTTTAAATTCAACAGTGTTTTACTTCAATTTATTATTTTCCCCTGCATTTATGTTTTGTTTATAGTGACTTAACATTTGAAAATGATGCTCTGGCTAACAACAAATCATTCAACTATTATAGATATCTTACTTGTGTAATTTTTTCCAAAGATTTTAACCTACACCACCATGTGGTGATTACACATGTAAATATCATGAGCTCCTGCCTTCAAAACCAAATTCAATTCTTAGTTAAAATGATTACATAAACATGAATCCAAGGGGGCAACATGCCCAGAAAATAGGTCAGATGGCAACCAGGACTAAACAGAAACAAATTCTCTGAATGAACAGCCAGGAAAAACAAAGGTTGAAATGCTCCGATTTGAATGCCAGGCCTTCTGGCCCAATGCTGCCCCACATTTAACAATTACCAGTGTTTGAGAGATGACTGGCTTACACTTAGTCCTATTTCCCATGGTTTTGCAAGTGCAGTTCAGCTCAAAAGGAAAAAAAACTACACTTAAGGAAAAGATATCCCAAAGATGAATCTGTTAAAATCTTTTGAACAATTTTTGTAGCTTCTTATAATGGTGATCTTCAGTCCCGGAAATGACTCCACAATATACCCACTTCTTGCAGTATTTTGATAAAATAAGTGGCTGTTTGGTTTTTCTAGTCTTATAAATGTAATTTCCTCTCAAGACACAGTATCTTATTCTCTGAAAGATGTTCATGTATATAATACTAAAAGTATGTTATATAGATTGTAAGCATCATGTAGCCGGTAAAATGGCTTTTTAAGTTTATTGTACATATATATATATATACATACACACACACACACATATATATGCATGTGTATATATAATTTACATATGTATCTATCACATATATAAAACAATGCAGTATGATAAGGCCCAACAAATTTCCAATAAATGTTTATCAATGGAGGAGTCTCTCACTCTGCACACATCTATACATGGAACACGTCAAGGCCTCCGCGGCTCAAGCAACGACTGTCCTATGGCAGGAAGTCTACCAACTTGCATATGTTTTCAGTAAACAAAATATGAGTAATAATAGGAAGGACATGAGGAGGAAACACGAAGAAAATTAATTTCAAATTTAACTCAAAACCCAACATTAATTTCTGATTCCTGTCACTAATCTATTATGCTTTTTTATCCACTCTGTTACTCTGTGTCTTTTGATTGGGGCATTCAGTCCATTTACATTTAGGGTGATTATTGATACTATGATTTTCAATTAGCCAGCCACCACCCCCCACAATCCCCAGTATTAATTCCCCACTGTCTGTATGTACCCTGCTCTGTGATAAGGGAGGCAGACCCTTCTGACGGCCTTGTGTTTTCCTCCCAGCTGGCTTCTGGTTGGCTTCTACTGATAGGAGCCAGAGGCAGGAGGACGGAAGAAGAGAACCCAGGGCATTTCCCTCGCTTCACTCTCTTTTCAGGTGTAGCTGTTTAGTGCAGCTTAAACAATACTCATTTATGCTTTTAGATCTTTTGGTCAGCGGGGGCTTGGCTGATCCAGGCTGCGCTTGGTTAGGCGGCTCTGCATCACCCACACCAGCTGCTTCTCACAGCAGATCCTTGGTAGGCTAGTGTGACCGTGTTCATGGGGTTCTCATCCTTCTTTAACCAGGCAGCAACTGGCCTATACTCTTGTCAGCTCAGTGGTAGGGACCCAGAGAGCAAGCGGGAATATGTTTAGGGTTTGGGCTGGGAGCTAACACAGTGTCACTTCTGTCACCTTTTACTGAGCAGAGGAAACCACATGATCAAATTTATAAGGAAGGGGTGAGCAAACACTGCTCCATCAGTGGGAGAAGCTACAAAGGGCACGGGGATAGGGAGGAGGGAAGTACTAGGCCTGAGGAGTCTCTAGTGTTTTTCCCCTGTTACTGGCAACCCATCTCTGAAGCTGACTTCTCCATTCACCTGTATTCTACAGAGGTTTTCATGTATTCATTTTAATAATTCATTAAGAAAGTGTATTTTGTGATATTTCCTTTCCAAGTTTCTATTTGTAGTTCAAATAGTAATTACCAGGACAGACTTTCATTCCTATATATTTAAAGGCAGTAGCATAATTATAGTCAATATAATTTATCAAAAATTTTTAGAATAGAATAGAATAGATATTGTAAGAGAAGCAACTAAGAATTTGATGAAGTAAATTACATAATCTTTTATAACCAATCATGAAATATGAAGCCATTTTTTTACCATAAACAATGGGAACCTGTTACCACTCCAATAGTGATGACCACTAGAAACATATTTTGATAATCTGACTATAAGATTTTAATTAAAAACTTTTAACTAGGAGTCATACAAATTAGAGTGAAGGAGAAATAGAAAGTCCCACTTCTGAAGTGTCTACTCCACTTCAAGGAGGGAATTCACACATTTGACATATGCTACATACAAACATGCAACTTAAAACAGCCTAATGAGACTATTATCTCTACTTTAGAAATGAAGACACTGGGGCTATAAGTCACAGAGCTAGAAAACAATCATCCAAGAAATGATGCTTCCAGACAAAATATACATATGTAAACAAAAAAGTACACTATAAATACATGGCCAAATATTTTGGAAAGAGCTCTGTACTTTGTATCCGAAGGCGTAGGTTTACAATTTGAATACTTCATTTGTAATATGAATGCTTCATTCATAACAAGTGAGAATCTGGTTATTCACTTACCATTTTGAGCCTTTTTTCCAGTAGCGTTGGGGATTGAGTAGTGAAAATATACCAGTTATTACCAAATTCAGAACCAGTTTACAGACACACGCAAAGAATTGGGCATATGGAAACCAAACCATCATTTCTCATCACTTTTTTTTCCATGTAAAATGCTGGGTTTACTCTGTCCTTCCGGCACCTAAAGTCGCTCCCCTAGAGCCCAGTGTTGCCCACCCTGCGCTCCCTGGGTCACCCCGGTTCGTGAGGACCAGGCCTCTGGCCCTTCTGCGGCTCGCTCCTCTCCGGTTCTTAGGGTGTGGCTCCCCGAGCCCTGGGAACGCTCCCTGCTGACGGGAGAGTGCTGGGGCCTCACCCCCAGGGAGGGCCGGCCCCGGGGCAGAGAGGCCCGCCCAGGGCCCCAGGGCCCCAGGGCTCCAGGGCGCCCGGGCCGCGAGCAGGGCTGGGCGGCTCTTGCGGCAGTGAGCTGCCGCGCTGGGCGGCTCCTCGAAGCGCTTGCCGCCCAAGGAAGCGGGGAAGCGCAGGGGAGCCGCCGCCTCCGGGCTCCCGCCGGGCCAGCTGAGAGAGGCCTCTGGCGGCACGTGAGCCACAGAGCTCGCTCTGCAGGGGCTTCCCTCCAGCGTGGGTGCGCCGGCGGACGACCAGGTCGCGGCTGGGGCGGAGGGAGCGGGCACGGGACTCAGATGTAACCTCGGGCGTCACTGCGAGGCGTCCCGGGCTCCTTCGGGGGTTCTTAAAGTCGAAGGCCTCCCGCGGGCGGCTCCGGGCAGGAGGAGGGCTTCCGGGGCGGCACTTCTTGTGGCGGCCCCAGCACCGCCGTGGGGGCAGATCCTTCCGCAGCCAGGGACGTCACAGGCCGCAGCTCTCTTTAGGCGGCCTGACTCTCCGGGGGCCGGTCTGCGCGGGGTCCTCGTCCCGGGCTGGGGCCAGAGCACACTGGGCCCGGCTCCAAGGCTGGGCAGGGGCTCGGCCTGCGGGGCGTGTGAGACGTCCCGCTGAGCTCCGGCTTCTGCTGGCAGAGGCGCTGCAGAACCCAGCGCGGCTTATTGCAGAACAGCTTCAGTCGGCTAACTACGCCAGCAGTCCAGACTTGGATTAGTCCCCACAAGGGAAATTTACTTCTCCAGAGCATAAAATTGCTCCAGCTTGCTGCCTTCACTAGACCAACATGAAGCAAGCAGAATATCGGCATCTCATTTCTCCTACCAAGCACAGGAGTGTTGAGGGAACTTTTCCTCTTTCAAATGGAAAAGACATTGGCATTTTAAATAGGACAAAACAATTTGATATACACATGTCATCAGTGATTCTATTTCAAATGAAACTTTTTTTTCTCATAATACAAAGGAAAATTACTGTCATTTACATTTCATGGAGTCTTGATAAAACCCAAAGAGTTGAGATAAAAGAAAAACATTTTCAAAACTAAATTTCTTTTCACGTGCTCTCATAACTGACAAAATAGTAGTTTATGAATTAAAGCTTATATAATATTGGGTATGTGTCTTTGTTGTGTAACTTCTTCATAGGCTATCAGAGTTGGACATTTCTGCTGTTAACATAGACCAAAGGAAATGAACATTTTACGGGGAGCCTACACTGTGCTGGGAGACCTGCATTCAATACTCATGACTAACCTATGGCTGAGCAATGGAGATGGTCTTAGATTTCACGGGCTTTAACTTTGGCCCAAACACCTGCCATGGCATTACATCATGGCGTTTTCTTTTTTCTTTCTTTTGGTATCGTTAATGTACAATCACTTGAACAACATTATGGTTACTAAACCCCCTACTATCAAGTCCCCACCACATACCCCATTACATTCACTCTCCATCAGCATAGTAAGATACTATAGAATCATTACTTGTCTTCTCTGTAAACACTGCCTTTCCTGTGCCTCCCCCCCCCCCCCGCTACATTACGTGTGCTACTCATAATACCCCTTTTCCCCCCTTATCCCTCCTTCCCACCCATTCTCCCCAGTCCCTTTCTCATTGGCAACTGTTACTCCATTCTTGAGTTCTGTGAATCTGCTGCTGTTTTGTTCATTATTTTCTTTGTTCTTGTACTCCACAGATGAATGAAATCATTTGATACTTGTCTTTTTCGGCTTGGCTTATTTCACTGAGCATAATACCCTCTAACTCCATCCATGTTGTTGCAAATGGTAGGATTTGTTTTCTTCTTATGGCTGAATAATATTTCATTATGTATATGTACCACCTCTTCTTTATCCATTCATCTACTGAAGGACACTTAGGTTGCTTCCATTTCTTGGCTATTGTAAATAGTGCTGCAATAAACATAGGGGTGCATCTGTCTTTTTCAAACTGGGCTGTGGCATTCTTAGGGTACATTCCTAGGAGTGGAATTCCTGGGTCAAATGGCATTTCTATTTTGAATTTTTTGAGGAACCTCCATACTGCTTTCCACAATGGTTGAACTAATTTATATTTCCACCAACAGTGTAGGAAGGTTCCCCTTTCTCCACATCCTCGCCAACATTTGTTGTTGTTTGTCTTTTGTATGTTGGCCATCCTACCGGGTGTGAGGTGATATCTCATTGTGGTTTTAATTTGTATTTCTCTGATGATTAGCGATGTGGAGCATCTTTTCATGTGCCTGTGGGCCATCTGAATTTCTTCTTTGAAGAAGTTTCTGCTCATGTCCTCTGCCCATTTTTTAATTGGCTTATTTGCTTCTTGTTTGTTGAGGTATGTGAGCTCTTTATATATTTTGGATGTCAATTCTTATCGTATATGTCATTTATGAATATATTCTCCCATACTGTAGGATGTCTTTTTGTTCTACTGATTGTATACTTTGCTGTACAGAAGCTTTTTAGTTTGATATACTCCCACTTGTTAATTTTTCCTTTTGTTTCTCTTGCTGAGGATATATATTCATGAACAAGTTGCTCGTGTTTATGTCCAAGAGATTTTTGCCTGTTTTTTTCTAAGATTTTTATGGTTTCATGACTTACATTCAGGTCTTTGATCCATTTTGAGTTAACTTTTGTGTATGGGGTTAGACAGTAATCCAGTTTCATTCTCTTGCATGTAGCTGTCCAGTTTTGCCAACACCAGCTGTTGAAGAGGCTGTCATTTCCCCACTGTATATACATGGCTCCTTTATCATATATTAATTGACCATATATGCTTGGGTTTATATCTGGGATCTCCATTATGTTCCACTGGTCTATGAGTCTGTTCTTGTGCCAGTACCAAATTGTCTTGATTACTGTGGCTTTGTAGTAGAGCTTGAAGTCAGGGAACATAATTCCCCGATTTATTCTTCCTTCTCAGGATAGCTTTGGCTATTGGGGATCTTTGTAGATCCATATGAATTTTGGAAATATTTGCTCTAGTTCATTGAGGAATGCTGTTGGTATTATGATAGGGATTGCATTGAATCTGTACATTGCTTTAGGCAGGATGGCCATTTTGACAATATTAATTCTTCCTAGCCAAGAGCATGGGATGAATCTCCATTTATTAGTGTCCTCTTTCATTTCTCTTAACAGTGTCTTGTAGTTTTCAGGGTATAGGTCTTTCACTTCCTTGCTTAGGTTTATTCCCAGGTATTTTATTCTTTTTGATGCAATTGTGAATGGAATTGTCTTCCTGATTTCTCTTTCTGCTAGTTCACCGTTAGTGTATAGGAATGCAACAGATTTCTGTGTATTAATTTTGTATCCTGCAACTTTGCTGAATTCAGATATTAGATCTAGTAGATTTAGAGTGAATTATTTAGGGTTTTTTTTTCTTTCTTTAACAATTTATTTTGGTATCGTTAACCTACAATTACACGTGCAATATTATGGTGGTTAAACTACCAGCTTCATCACGTCCCCCCTACCAACCCCATTACAGTCACTGTCCATCAGCATAGTGAGATGCTATAGAGTCACTACTTGTCTTCTCTGAGTTGTAAAGCCCTCCTCGTACCCCCCTACCTTACGTCTGCTAACCGTAATGCCCCTTTTACACTCTTATCCCTCCCTTCCCACCCATCTTCCCCAGTCCCTTTCCCTCTGGTAACTATTAGTCCGTTCTTGGGTTCTGTGAGTCTGCTGCTGTTTTGTTCCTCCAGTTTTTTTTTTTCTTTGTTCTTATACTCCACATATGAGTGAAATCATTTGATACTTGTCTTTTTCGGCTTGGCTTATTTCACTGAGCATACTACCCTCTAGCTCCATCCATGTTGTTGCAAATGGTAGGACTTGTTTTCTTCTTATGGCTGAATAATATTCCATTGTGTATATGTACCACATCTTCTTAATCCATTCATCTACTGATGGGCACTTAGGTTGCTTCCATTTCTTGGCTATTGTAAATAGTGCTGCGATAAACATAGGGGTGCATCTGTCTTTCTCAACCTGGGCTGCTGCATTCTTAGGGTAAATTCCTAGGAGTGGGATTCCTGGGTCAAATGGTATTTCTATTTTGAGTTTTTTGAGGAACCTCCCTAATGCTTTCCACAAAGGTTGAACTAATTTACATTCCTACCAGCAGTGTAGGAGGGTTCCCTTTTCTCCACATCCTCGCCAACATTTGTTGTTGTTTGTGTTTTGGATGTTGGCCATCCTCACTGGTGTGAGGTGATATCTCATTGTGGTTTTCATATGCATTTCTCTGATAACCAGTGATGTGGAGCATCTTTTCATGTGCCCGCTGGCCATCTGAATTTCTTCTTTAGAGAAGTGTCTATTCATGTTCTCTGCCCATTTCTTAATTGGATTATTTGCTTTTTGTTTGTTAAAGTGTGTGAGTTCTTTATATATTTTGGATGTCAACCCCTTATCAGATACATCATTTATGAATATATTTTCCCATATTGTAGGATGTCTTTTTGTTCTACTGATGGTGTCCTTTGTGTACAGAAGCTTTTAAACTTGATATAGTCCCACTTGTTCATTTTTGCTTTTATTTCCCTTGACTGGGGGGATATGTTCATGAAGAAGTCGCTCATGTTTATGTCCAAGAGAATTTTGCCTATGTTTTTTTCTAAGAGTTTTATGGTTTCATGACTTACATTCAGGTCTTTGATCCACCTTGAGTTGACCTTTGTGTATGGGGTAGAGCTTGAGGTCAGAGAACGTAATTTCCCCTGCTTTATTCTTCCTTCTCAGGATTGCTTTGGCTACTCGGGGTCTATTCTGGATCTATGTGAATTTTATAATTATTTGTTCCAGTTCATTGAAGAAAGCTGTTGGTAGTTTGATAGGGATTGCGTTAAATCTGCAGATTGCTTTAGGTAGTATAGCCATTTTGACAATATTTATTCTTCCTAGCCAAGAGCATGGGATGCATTTCCATTTGTTAGTGTCTTCCTTAATTTCTCCTAGGAGTGTCTTGTAGTTTTCAGAGTACAGGTCTTTCACTTCCTTGGTTAGGTTTATTCCTAGGTATTTTATTCTTTTTGATGCAATTGTGAATGGAATTGTTTTTCTGATTTCTCTTTCTGTTAGTTCATCATTAGTGTATAGGAAAGCAACAGATTTCTGTGTGTTAATTTTATATCCTGCAACTTTGCTGAATTCAGATATTAGTTCTAGTAGTTTTGGAGTGGAGTCTTTAGGGTTTTTTATGTACAGTATCATGTCATCTGCAAATAGTGACAATTTGACTTCTTCTTTACCAATCTGGATGCCTTGTATGTCTTTGCTTTGTCTGATTGCCATGGCAAGGACCTCCAGTACTATGTTGAATAACAGTGGAGAGAGTGGGCACCCCTGTCTTGTTCCCGATCTTAGATGAAAAGCTTTCAGTTTCTCGCTATTAAGTATGATGTTAGCTGTGGGTTTGTCATATATAGCCTTTATGATGTTGAGGTACTTGCCATCTATACCCATTTTGTTGAGAGAGTTTTAATCATGAATGGATGCTGAATTTTGTCAAATGCTTTTTCAGCATCTATGGAGAAGATCATGTGGTTTTTGTTCTTCTTTTTGTTGATGTGGTGGAAGATGTTGATGGATTTTCGAATGTTGTACCATCCTTGCATCCCTGGGATGAATCCCACTTGATCATGGTGTATGATCCTCTTGATGTATTTTTGAATTCGGTTTGCTAATATTTTGTTGAGTATTTTTGCATCTTCGTTCATCAGGGATATTGGTCTGTAATTTTCTTTTTTAGTGAGGTCTTGCCCGGTTTTGGTATTAGAGTGATGCTGGCTTCATAGAATGAGTTTGGAAGTATTCCCGCCTCTTCTATTTTTTAGAAAACTTTAAGGAGTATGGGTGTTATTTCTTCTCTATATGTCTGGGAGAATTTAGAGGTGAATCCATCAGGTCCGGGGGTTTTGTTCTTGGGTAGTTTTTTGATTACCGATTCAGTTTCGTTGCTGGTGATTGGTCTGTTTAGTTTTTCTGTTTCTTGCTTGGTCAGTCTTGGAAGGTTGTATTTTTCTAAGAAGTTGTCCATTTCTTCTAGGTTTTGCAGCTTGTTAGCATATAGATGCTCATAATATTCTCTTATAATTCTTTGTACTTCTGTGGGATCCGTCATTATTTTTCCTTTCTCATTTGTGATTCTGTTTATGTGTGTAGATTCTCTTTTTCTCTTAATGAGTCTGGCTAGGGGTTTATCTATTTTGTTTATTTTTTCAAAGAACCAGCTTTTGGTTTCATTGATTTTTTCTATTGTTTTATTCTTCTCAATTTTATTTATTTCTTCTCTGATCTTTATTATGTCCCTCCTTCTGGTGACTTTGGGCCTCCTTTGTTCTTCTTTTTCCAATTTCAATAATTGTGCCTTTAGACTGTTCATTTGGGAATTCTCTTCCTTCTTTAAGCAGGCCTTGATTGCAATATACTTTCCTCTTAGGACTGACTTTGCTGCATCCCACGGAAGTTGTGGCTTTGTGTTGTTGTTGTCATTAGTCTCCATATATTCTTTGATTTCTGTTTTGATTTGGTCATTAACCCATTGATTAATTAGGAGAATGTTGTTAAGTCTCCATGTATTTGTGAGCCTTTTTGATTTCTTTCTAAAATTTATTTCTAGTTTTATACCTTTGTGATCTGAGAAGTTGGTTGGTAGGATTTCAATAGTTTTGAATTTACTGAGGTTCTTTTTGTGGCTTAGTATGTGGTCTATTCTGGAAAATGTTCCATGTGCACTTGAGAAGAACGTGTATTATGTTGCTTTTGGGTGCAGATTTCTGTAGATATCTGTTAGGTCCATGTGTTCTACTGTGTTGTTCAGTGCCTCTGTGTCTTTACTTATTCTCTGTCTGGTTGATCTATCCTTTGGAGTGAGTGGTGTGTTGAAGTCTCCTAAAATGAATGCATTGCTGTCTATTTCCTCCTACAATTCTGTTAGTATTTGTTTCACATATGCTGGCGCTCCTGTGTTGGGTGCATATATATTTATAATGGTTATATCTTCTTGTTGGACTGACCCCTTTATCATTATGTAATGTCCTTCTTTATCTCTTGCTACTTTCTTCATTTTGAAGTCTGTTTTGTCTGATAAAAGTACTGCAACACCTGCTTTTTTCTCTTTGTTGTTTGCATGAAATATCTTTTTCCATCCCTTCACTTTTAGTCTGTGTATCTTTGGGTTTGAGGTGAGTCTCTTGTAAGCAGCATATAGATGGGTCTTGCTTTTTTATCCACTCTGTTACTCTGTGTCTTTTGATTGGGGCATTCAGTCCATTTACATTTAGGGTGATTATTGATAGATATGTACTTATTGCCATTCCTGGCTTTAGATTCGTGGTTACCAAAGGTTCAAGGGTTGCTTCTTTACTATCTAAGAATCTAACTACTTTCTTGTTAAGTTATTGTGAACGCCATCTGATGTTTCTTTACCTATCCATTCCTATTCTTCCTCCTCCATTCTTTATATATTAGGTGTTTTATTCTTTGCCTTTAGTTAGTATTTGGATGGTCTGCTTTCTTTGCTATGATTTTATTTTCTCTGGTGACATCTTTTTAGCCTTAGCGGTGTTTCCCTCTAGAGCAGTCTGTTTAAGATATCCTGTAGTGGTGGTTTATGAGAGGCAAACTCTTTCAACTTTCCTTTGTCTGGAAATTGTTTAATCCCACCATCATATTTAAATGATAATTGTGCTGGATACAATATTCCCTGGTTCAAGGCCCTTCTGTTTCATTACGTTAAATATATCATGCCATGCTCTTCTGGCCTGGAAGATTTCTCTTCAGAAGTCTGATGATAGTCTGATGGGTTTTCCTTTGTAGGTGATCTTTTTTCTCTCTCTAGCTGCCTTTAATACTCTGTCTTTATCTTTGACCTTTGCCATGTTAATTATTATGTGCCTTGGTTTTGTCTTCCTTGGGTCCCTTGTGTTGGGAGATCTCTGGGCTTCCATTGTCTGCGAGACTATTTCCTTCCCCAGCGTGGAAAGTTTTCAGCAATTATTACTTCAATGACACTTTCTATCCCTTTTTCTCTCTCTTCTTCCTCCGGTACTCCTATAATGCAAATATTGTTCCATTTGGATTGGTCACCCAGTTCTCTTAATATTCTTTCATTCCTAGAGATCCTTTTATCTCTCTCTGCCTCAGCTTCTCTGTATTCCTGTTCTCTATTTTCTAATCCATTAACTGTCCCTTGCACCTCATCCAGTCTGCTGTTAAGCCCCTTGATGGCTTTTCTCATTTCTGCATATTCTTTCCTCACTTCCCTCACTTCCTCCCTCAGCTCTTGCACATTTCTCTGTAGATCTGTCAGCATGGCTATGACTTTTATTCTGAATTCTTTTTCAGGAAGACTGCATGTCCATCCCTTCAGATTCCCTCTCTGGGGTTGTCTGGGTCTGAAGCTTTGTCTGTATCATATTCCTCTGTCTTTTCATGGCTATAGAATTGGTTGCTGGTAGTTGCCACGTATGTCAGCTGGGCTCTTTATGACTTTAAAAAGGAAAAAAAGAAGGGAAAGAAAAAAGAAAAGAAAGAGAAGAGAAAACAACAACTAAAAAAGAGGAAAAAAAGCCCACCGGAAGTTTGTTCTGTGTGAATGCTGTAGGTGGCGCTGTTGCTCCAGTATTCCAGAGCTGTGGCTGCACCTCTCTGAAAGGCCCTTTATAGCTCTGGCCAGGGTGGGAATGAATGGGAATCTGTTGAGCTCTGTGGGAAGTCTATGTGCGACCACCCTTACCCAGTCGGCAGCTAAGGGGACTGAAGCTCCCCAGGACTCTCAGCCTGCTGGGCTGAGTGTGCCATGGTGATGCAGTCCTCTGCTGGGCTCCTGTCTCTTTAAGACCGCTGAAAAAAGCGTGGGCTTTTCTTCTTTTTTTTTTTCATTTTTCTTTCCTTCCCGGAGCCTGCCGCAAGCAGCAGGCGTGTTCCCCGCTGAGACCCTGCGCCCGCTGTCTCTCCAGTCTCTGCTACACCACGCGCTGTGTGTCGGTGCTCCCGGCGCAGACTTCCACTCCCTCTCAGCACTGAATCCTCTCCTCCCGCCGGTGAGCTCAGGTGGGGGAGTGCTCGGGTCCCGCCAGGTCGCGGCTCCGTATCTTACCCGCCTTGCCAGGTGCCGAGTACTCTCAGGTGTAGCTGCATGGTGTGCTGGTGTGGGGGAGTGCTCGGGTCCCACCAGGTCGCGGCTCAGTATCTTACCCGCCTCACCGGGTTCCGAGTCCTCTCAGGTGTAGCTGCCCGCCAGTGCGCTGGGGTGGTGGAGCACTCGGGTCCCGCCGGGTCGCGGCTCCGTGTCTTACCCACCTTACCAGGTGCCGAGTTCTCTCAGGTGAAGCTGCATACTGTGCGCTTTCCTGTGTATTCTGGTCTCTCTTTTAAGAATAGTTGTATTTGCTGTGTTTTCATGAATAAATATAATGTTGGGAGAAATTTTCTGCCGTTCAGTTCACATCGCCATCTTCCCGGAAGTCTTCTTTAGGCTTTTTTATGTACACTATCATGTCATCTGCAAAAAGGGACAGTTTGACTTCTTCCTTGCAAATCTGGATGCCTTTTATTTCTTTGTGTTGTCTGATTGCCGTGGCTAGGACCTCCAGAGCTATGTTGAATAAAAGAGGGGAGAGTGGGCATCCTTGTCTCGTTCCCGATATTAAAGGAAAAGCTTTCAGCTCCTCACTGTTAAGTATAATGTTGGCTATGGGTTTGTCATATATGGCCTTTATTATGTTGAGGTACTTGCCCTCTATACCCATTTTGTTGAGAGTTTTTATCATGAATAGATGTTGAATTTTGTCAACTGCTTTTTCAGCATCTATGGAGATGATCATGTGGATTTTATCCTTCTTTTTGTTGATGTCGTTGGTGATGTTGATGGATTTTCAAATGTACCATCCTTGCATCCCTGAGATGAATCCCACTTGACCATGATCAATGATCTTTTTGATGTATTTTTGAATTCGGTTTGCTAATATTTTTTTTTTTTTGCATCTATGTCGAGTATTTTTACATCTATGTTCATTCAGGATATTGGTCTGTAATTTTCTTTTTTTGTGGTGTCTTTGCCTGGTTTTGGTATTAGAGTGATGTTGGTCTCATAGAATGAGTTTCAGAGTATTCCCTCCTCTTCTACTTTTTGGAAAACTTTAAGGAGGTTGGGTATTACCTTTTCACTAAATGTTTGATAAAATTCAGCAGTGAAACCTTCTGGTCCAGGAGTTTTGTTCTTCGGTAGTTTTTGATTACCAATTTGATTTCTTTGCTGGTAATTGGTCTATTCGGATTTTCTGTTTCTTCCTGGGTGAGCCTTGGAAGGTTATATTTTTCTAGAAAGTTCTCCATTTCTTCTAGGTTTGTTACCATATAATTTTTCATTGTATTCTCTCATAGTTCTTTGTATTTCTGTGGTGTCCATAGTGAGTTTTCCTTTCTCATTTCTGATTCTGCTTATGTGTGTAGACTCTCTTTTTTTTCTTGATAAGTCTGGCTAGGGATTTAATTGTTCTGTTTATTTTCTCCAAGAACGACCTCCTGCTTTCATTGATTCTTTCTATTGTTTTATTCTTCCTAATTTTATTTATTTATGTTTTAATCTTTATTATGTCCCTCCTTCTACTGACTTTGAGCCTCATTTGTTCTTCCTTTTCTAGTTTCATTAATTGTGAGTTTAGACTGTTCATTTGGGATTATTCTTCTTTCCTGAGGTAGGCCTGTATTGCAGTATATTTCCCTCTAGACACGGCCTTCACTGCATCCCAAAGATTTTGTGGTGTCAAACTATTGTTGTCATTTGTCTCCATATATTGCTTGATATCTGTTTTTATTTGGTCATTGATACATTGATTATTTAGGAGCATGTTATTAAGCCTCCATGTGTTTCGGGGCTTTTCATTTTCTTTGAGTAATTTATTTCTAGTTTCATACCTTTGTTATCTGAGAAGCTGGTTGATACAATTTCAATCTTTTTTAATTTACTGAGGTTCTTTTTGTGGCCTAGTATATGATCTATGATCTATTCTTGAAAATGTTCCATGTGCACTTGAGAAGAATGTGTATCCTGTTTTTCTTGGATGGAGTGTTCTGTAGATGTCCGCTGGGTCCCCCTGTTCTATTGTGTTGTTCAGTGCCTCTTTGTCTTTATTTTCTGTCTGGTTAATCTGTCCTTTGGAGTGAGTGGTGTGTTGAAGTCTTGTCTCCTAAAATGAATGCATTGCATTCTTTTTCCCCCTTTAATTCTGTTAGTATTTGTTTCACATATGTAGGTGATCCTATGTTTGGTGCATAAATATTTATAATAGTTATAACCTCTTGTTGGACTGACCCTTTTATCATTATGTAATGTCCTTCTTTGTCTCTTGTGACTTCCTTTGTTTTGAAGTCTATTTTGTCTGATACAAGTACTGCAACTCCAGCTTTTTTATCACTATTAGTTGCATGAAATATCTTTTCCATCCCTTTACTTTCAGTCTGTGTATGTCTTTGGGTTTGAAGTGACTCTCTTGTAGGCAGCATATAGATGGGTCTTGTTTTTTTATCCTTTCAGTAACTCTATGTCTTTTGATTGGTGCATTCAGGCCATTTACATTTAGGGTGATTATTGATAGGTATGTACTTATTGAAATTGCAGGCTTTAGATTCATGGTTATCAAAGGTTCAAGGGTAATTCCCTTACAATCTAACAGTCTAATTTAACTCCCTTTGTATGCTATTACAAACACAACCTAAACGTTCTTTTTTTTCCTCCTATTTCTTCCTCCTCCATTCTTTGTATGTTATGAATCATATTCTGTACTTTTTGTCTAGCCCTTGGGTGACATCCATTTAGCCTTAGGAATACTTCCATCTATAGGAGTCCCTCCAAAATGCACTGTAGAGGTGGTTTGTGGGTGGTAAATTTTCTCAGATTTTGCTTATCTGAAAATTGTTTAATTCCTCCTTCAAATTTAAATGATAACCTTGCCAGGTAGAGTATTCTTGGTTCAAGATGCTCCTGCTTCATTTTATTAAATATATAATGCCACTCCTTTCCAGCCTGTAAGGTTTCTGTTGAAAAGGATGATAATAGCCTGATGGGTTTTCCTTTGTATGTGATCTTTTTTCTCTCTCTAGCTGCTTCTCTAGTCTGTCTTTACCCTTGATCTTTGCCATTTTATTATATGTCTTGGTGTTGTCTTTCTTGTGTCCCTTGTGTTGGGAGGTCTGTGCAACTCCATGGCTTGAGAAACTATCTCCTTCCCCAGACTGGGGAAGTTTTCGGCAATTACCTCCTCAATGACGCTATCTATCCCTTTTTCTCTCTCTTCTTCTTCTGGTACCGCTATAATGCGAATATTGTTCCATTTGGATTGGTCACCCAGTTCTCTCAATATTCTTTCATTCTTAAGAGATTGTTTTTTCTGTCTGTGCCTCAACTTCTTTGTATTCCTCTTCTCTAATTTCTATTCCATTTATTGTCTCTTCTACTACATCTAATCTGCTTTTAAATCCCTCCATTGTATGTTTCATTTCAGATATGCAATTTCTTAAAGATTGAATCTCTGATTCAAATTCTTTACTCAGTTCTTGAATATTTTTCTGTACCTCATACCCTTGTTCATAATTTTTATTTTGAACTCTCTTTTAGGAATATTAGTGAGTTCAGTTTCATTTGTTCCTTTTTCTGGGGTTTGTGAGATTTTGGTCTGAACCATGTTCTTTTCATGTTTCATATTTCTGTGTGGTACCCACTAGTGCACAGAAACTTCAGTCTCTAGAGCTGTTCAGCCCCTAGAGTGAGGTTGGAGGTCATAGGGGAGTGGAGCTGGTGCTTGGGGGGAGGAAAGATCTGTTTCCTGATTCCCATCTGTGATCCCTGTCTCCAGTGTCAGAGCCAGTGGGCCAAGCACACACGTGTAAGCCTCTGTGCTTTGCATCTCTAGCTGTTGTAGGTGGGGCCTCCCTCTGGCTGGCCTGATGCCAGCACAGTGACTGCCAGTTTGTGAACCGGTGCTAGCAGTCTACCAGGAAGGTGCTACAGGCTGTGTATCACAGTGGGGGGCCTCAGAGCTGAGTAGGCAGCCATGGGGTTGGAGCACCTGAAACTCCTCAAAAGTTCCCAACCAGCTGGGCAGAGCATGCCCAGACAACCTAGTCCAGCTCTCTTTTCTCCCTTGCAGCAAGCTCCATGCAAACCCCGCCCCTTCAGCAGCCCTCTCACTGCTAGGAAGCCTCTCAGACCGCCCGCCCCTCCTCTGACACAGAGCAGCTAGATGCGGATTCCCCCCTCCACAAATATCCTGAATGTCAGTCTCCCAAGCACCCACCCATCCTAGCTCCCCAACGTCCAGAGCACCACAGAATATAGGCTTCCGCTTACAAAGCAGATCTCCAGGGCTAGGTGCTCAGCAGTTCCAAGCTTCCACCCCCTCCCCACTCTGTTTCTCTTCCTCCTGCTGGTGAGATGTGGTGGGGGTAGGGCCTGCTTCCCTCCAGATTAAGGCTTTCCTATGTTACCCTGTTTCATGAGGTCTGCTCTGTTCGTGAGGTCTGTAAGCAGTCTGGTGCAGCCTTCTTTCTTGCTGTTTTAGGGTTAGTTGTATTAATTAACTATATTTTTGTACTATTTGTGGTTTTGGGAGGAGTTCTCCATGTCACCTCTCATGCCACCATCTTGAATCAATTCCATTGGACTTTCTTTTAAAATGAAATTTCAACCAAATTTTTACTTAAGAGGAAGTTGAAAATAACAAAAAATATTAATATATTATTAAGTATAGTGATTTTTAGCACCATTTTTTCTCCTTACACCATTGAAATAATTCACTAATATGCTCAATCTATTTTTGTTGAGTTGGTGACATGAAAGTGGGGAATGGTTATTAATTGAAAATGTTTTCCTGGAGAGTTCTGCGGACACCAAAATGTTCATTTCCATGGCTGCACAGGAGTGAATGACAAAGAGCCCTGACACATAGACATTATTGCCCCTATAAGTCAAGCATGATTTTGCTCTGGAAAATGTTTGTGTAAGTTAATTTTACATTTACTTATCTAGAAAATATAACTGGATGCTTCAGAAAATATTCCCTTGCTAATATTTCTAGTTTATGAATATGTTTAATGCCTCTCTTATCAGAAATTTTCAGAAAAAGGAGACAATTTGATTAATTCCAATACAAAGCCCATTGTTTTACATTTGATTGAAGGCGGAATATGTGTCACACCTTTAGAGTTGACAGCATTTCAGAATAAATATCTTGAATGTTTTAAAGGAATTTTTTCCAGTTCCAGTAGACAAAGCAGTGATTTATTAGTGCAATAAGGCAGTACTTTGTGCTTGATATAAAGGTCTAACTTTCAATACCTCCTGGACAGAATCCAAAATGAATAGCTGAAAACATATATCTTAAGAATGCACCACAGTCTTTATAAGTATTTGAAAGGAAGTAGCAACATTTCAGAAAATATTTTTGGAGCAAATACAAGTTTACTGTGGTGAATAATCTTTATATGTGAGACATTATTTTTTATTGGGCAAATACTTGAAAACTACTTGGGTCAGTAAAAATAAATCTACAAATAATCAAACAGTCAGGATTCAGGGTATTTGAATTAAATATATTTGAAATAAATATATATCATTTAGCCTTCTGGTATTCTGAGGTCGACAGTAAGCAATGAGTGTATGTTTTTGCCAAAGTGCAGACAAGGGAGTTCACATTTATTAAACCTGACTATGGTTAAGGCATTCTAATTACTATTAGCTACATAAACTGTACACAGGATCACTGAAAAGAGCCACAATATGTAGGTGATTCAGATGAGGATTTTGTTTCATTACTGCTGTTATTTAATTGCCTGTGTCGGTTGGAATGTCAGTTCTAAAACAATAACTAAAACCTGTATGTACTTTCAAAATCACTGCATATTCTATACGTGTTTCTGTTTACCAATTCCTGTGGGGACATGAAGTTGTAACTGCAAACATGTTGAAAGTTTGCAAAAGTATTTGATCTTCCGGTAGCCAGAGCCCATGTAGAATATGTCGTATATATCTACTTTGAGTTTAAACTTCCAAAACAGAGTTTTAAACAAGGTATATATTTTAATTCATATAATAACTATTCTAATATAATGTAGATAATAAAATCCCTTAAGATGTTTTAATTAGTTTTCCTTATAATACTTTCTGCTTTCATAAAAACTATCTGCTGTCATAAAGAAGGCTGATATTTCAACCAACAGTATTTAACGCATATAATTTTGGCAAAGACATGTCCCGGGCATGGCCTGTCCCGACCCACAGGACAGCAACGAAGAACCTGGAGAGGGGGCGCTGGGAAAATATGGAGACAAGAGACACAAGAAATGGAGACAAGACAGGCTTCTGATCAAGTCTCATTTATTTGCAGAAACAGCAAAGAATATATAGTATTAGAAGGGGTGTGATAGGGCGTGGTTTCTTCTGAATGGTTGCCCATTATGTTAATGAAGCAATCTACAAGCTCCAATCATGCACTGAGTTGTGTGCATGCTCAGTTGTCTCTGACGTAAGCAGCAATTGAAACTGAAACTTAAGCTCACTTCTTAGAATATGAAACTGAAACTTAAACACATATCTTGGAATGTGAAACTGAAACTTTTTGTGCACTTTTGAAACTCAGCTTCTGAGAGAGCCTAAGATGAAGTTATTATGGCTGTTGCATATCCGGCTCCCCACAGGTCCCCCTTTTTAATTTTATTTATAGATGAGGGGAGGCCTTGCAGAGTGCACCTGTCTTAGGTTGATATAGCACAGAAAAAGTCCTTACCTGTCATTGGTACATAGACAGCATTGGTCTATGTCCTGTCTTAGGTTGGTACCTTTCTTGCTATTCTTACCTGTCTTTGACTGTCCACTCTGAATTATCTATGGTGGGGCTTATGCACAGCCACGTACAGGTCTCTCTCTCTCTCATCGTTCTCCAGTTGTTGATAGTGCACTTGGTTTTCATGAATCTTGATAGAATCTATTTGGTATCTGATGAACTATAGGAGCTTGTTGATGAGGCATGGGACTATCAGCAAAATTACAATGAATAAAATACTATAAGCAATAATTGGACTTAATAACTGAAGAAACCAACGCCAGGA
Source organism: Phataginus tricuspis (assembly GCA_029783875.1). Classification (NCBI taxonomy): domain Eukaryota; kingdom Metazoa; phylum Chordata; class Mammalia; order Pholidota; family Manidae; genus Phataginus; species Phataginus tricuspis. The sequence goes on from JAQQAC010019064.1 coordinate 819,993, forward strand.
GAAAGAGGAAGTATAACGCTGTAGGGTTTCTAAAAAGGAATGAGCTACTTCAGAAGCTGTAGCAGGGAATATAGCCGAATTACTGATATCACTTATCTCATTTTGCAAAGTTGTTATGTCTAATGACAAATTAGTATGATCCCATATTCCTAACAGATGATTTTGAATTTTATCCCAAGATTGGCCTGTTTCATACAAGTGAGGTGTTACACAGATCCACTTGTATTTACTGTGGCATCTAGTGTCCAACCTTGTTTTTAGATTTTGAATTTGGTTTCCCATATAGAGTACAGCTTCTTCTAAGGCATTCACTCTGGTTTCTAATATTTTATCTATCTTTTCTTGTAGCTGTAACGCAATAGAAACATTTTTACTTAAATCGTCAACATGATTTGCAGTATGAATTTCTTGAACTAAAGTATATGTGCTACAAAAGTTCGTCAGCAGGAGGATGAAGAAAATATGGTCCATTGCTTCTTTGGAGATCCTGTAGGAAGACAAAAAGAAGATGACTCTCAGGGCATTGGTATTTCCCTGGAGGACTTATTATTAACTTGTCTAGTCATTCTCTCCGGGAGCCATCTAGCGGCACCATGTTTTTGAGAAGATGCAGACAGAGCCTCGTCCCCAGATCAATACTGGGTCGGGTCCATGCCATTGATCATCTAGTGGATCCTCCCAGAGTACTGTTGCGAAGTCTTTTCCGGTATTAGGGTGTCAAAATCAGTGTGCTATTGCAAAGTCCTGTCCGGTATTAGGGTGCCAAAAACGGTCAGTGGCGAAACGCCTACTATCACCCAAGTTTAAAAAATTTAAAATAAAGAGAGCGTGAGCAAGGACGTTTCTTGGGGACCCCTTTACGGAGTACCATTCCCCCTTTTTAATTTTATTTATGGTATTTTTAAGGGTTAAGTGAGCTCTCTCAACAATACCTTGTCCTTGTGGGTTATAAGGAATACCAGTGACATGATTAATGTTCAGCTGTTTGCAAAATGCTTGAAAATTCTTACCAGTATATCCAGGCCCATTGTCTGTTTTCAATTGAGATGGCTTGCCTAAAGTAGACAGGGCTAATAGCATGTGAGCAAAGACATTTTTTGAAGCTTCTCTTGTTTTCAATGAGGCAAAGATAAAGCCACTACAAGTATTTATTGTAGTATGTACATACTGAAGATTTCCAAACTCAGAAAAATGCGTAATATCCATTTGCCAAAGCGCATTGGGTACCAACCCTCTAGGGTTGACACCGAAGTGAGGGACAGGAAGAAAAGTAACACAAGTTTTGCATTGTTTTACTATTTGGTGAGCTTGTTCTCTGGTGATTTTAAACACTAATCTTAAAGTATGCGCATTCAAATGATGGAGGGAATGCGCTTCAGTAGCAGCTTGGAGATTATTTTGAACTTGGGTAATAAGAATTGTTTGAGTAGCTATGTCAGCCAGTGAATTGCCTTGAGATAGTGGTCCTGGAAGGCCAGTATGAGCTCTTAAATGGCCAATAAAAAATGAATAGGCACGTTGCCATATCAAGCCTTGTAATTGTCTGAAAAGGGAGGCTGCTTCAGAAGCATGTTTTATTTGAGCAGCTGTCTCTAATAGTGGTACTGAGTGAGCAATATAAGAACTATCTGTAAACATTAAATGCTTTGTCTGGAAAAGCAGAAAAAACAGCAATAACTGCTTGCAATTCTACTAGTTGCGCAGACTTTGCTTTTGTATGGAAGGATATAACTTGATTTTTATAAACATACGCAGCTCGTCCAGAGGAGGACCCATCAGTAAACACAGTTAAAGCCTTATCTATTGGTTTGCAGGTTTTGATAGGAAAGACAAACTCATGGGTACTCAAAAACTGAAGAAGCTTATTATTCGGATAATGATTGTCTATAGTTCCTGAAAAGGAGGCACAGGCCACAGGCCAATAATCTGTGGTCTGGAAAAGCCAATTTATTTGTTTTATAGAATATGGCCAAATTATAACATCAGGTTCTTTTCCAAAATATTTTCTTCTTTGTTCTTGTCCTAATATAATGATATCTGCAATAGCTTGATAATAAGGATAAATTACTTTTGAGAGCGATGATGACAAATGTACCCACATTATAGGACTCTGTTGCCAGAAAACAGCAGTAGGTGTAACAGCTGTTTTACAAATAATAAAATGTAAAGGTTGTTCATAGTCAATGGCAGTAATGAATTGATTTTGGATGACCTTTTCAACTATTTTTAAAGGCCTGGCATCCCTCATCTGTTAATTTTCGTGGGGACTTAGGATCTGTATCTCTAATTAATATATCAAATAGAGGTTTGTGTTCTCTAGTAGTTAATTTTAAATAGGGCTTAAGCCAATTAATGTCTCTTAAAAGTTTTTGAAAATCATTTAAAGTTTTCAAGGCATTTACTTTAAATTCTGCCTTTTGTGAAGAAATACGAGACCCTAATAATTGGAATCCTAGATAAGTATATGGATCTTGTAATTGAACCTTTTCAGGAGCTCTTTGCAATCCTCAAACATATAAAGCCTTGTTTAAATTATCAAAACAACATAACACTTGTCGACCATTAATTCCAGCAATAAGAGTATCATCCATATAATGTATAATGTATAAGTCAGCCCAACCATTCCGTACACATTGTATAGCAGAGAAAACAAATTTCTAGCAGAGCTCGGAGAAGTCTTTCAGGATTATTTTCAGGATAATCTATTAGAGCAGGAAGGATGCATCTCGCATTACAAAACTATCCGTAGTTTACTTAATCTTATGTAAGTAATATTTGTTTTGCTGAAATTTAGTCTTTTACCAATTCAGAAGCAATAAAACATTGACTATAAATGACAAGACTTACAAATGACAATGGCAAAAGATTTGATGAGAGCTTACTACAAGACAGTTGACATAAGGAAACTTGTATATTTTTGTAATATGAAATATTCAGTAATAAAGTTTGGCATCATTCTTTTAGACAGTGTTTTCCAGGCAGTTATATATCATATAAATAAGCCAAATTAGCCAAATACTTTCTCTAATGAAGAGAAAATTCCTCTGACATTTTTCAGGGGCCCTCTGAAAAATATCAGAGTTAATTAGGGGTAAAAAGCACCTTTTTTGAATTTGATTTTGGAAAGCCATCAAAAGAAAGCTTTTAAGGCACTTGCCTAAACAGAATTATAGGTTATTAATACTTATTATTTAACTAGAATGACAGTAAAAAGGTCTAAAGGCAAATACAGGTTACTCAGTCGTTAACAACACTTAGGTTACAGTTCTTATAATATGAAGTTTATTTTCTTAAACACTCAGAAAACAATTAGAAATCTTTTTGCAATTTTACAATATTAAAGGCAGACTAATAAACTTTTCTTTGTTCAGTAAAAACTTCTAGTTTTGTTGTGTACTTTTAATTTGTTTTACCCAATAAGCATCAGAAGAGCTAAAGCCTTGATCATTTCTATGATTAGCTTTAGAGGGATGAGCAGTTTTAATGAGAGGGAGAAGCAACAATTGAGCAAGCCTCTGGCCTGTGTTAATTGTAGTAATATTGGAAGGAGAAGAAACCAGGATTTTTAATTCTCCAGTGTAATCATTATCTGTAACGCCTGGAAAGACTTGAAGCCCTTGCATAACAGAACTGCTATGTCTTACGAGAAGGTCAAACATCTCTTTTGGTAAAGGACCAAACACCCCTGTAGGGAGGGCTTGCACCCCTATTTCTGGTGTTAATACTGTGTAGGTGGAGGCACAGAGGTCTAATCCTGCGCTTCCTGGGGTTGCTCTGATACCCGTTTTCCGGGGAGGGGAGGCAATTCTTGTCCTTGAATATCTGTCTTTGATTTACATTCGTTCGCCCAGTGCTTGCCTCTCTGGCATCTGAAGCAAAGGCCAGGTGTTTTATGATGATTACCTATCTTTTTAGTCTCTATGTTACAATTTTTGGCAAAGTGACCTTTGATTCCACATTTAAAATATTTGCCTCTTTTCTGAGCTAACATTTCTGTAACAGTCAACCCTTGAAGGGTGGCGGCCATAGTCAAGCCTTGTTGATAAGCTGACCCAATATCTGAACAGAGGCGAATGTTGGAGGTGTGGGTATCCTGATAAGTCAGTTTTCTTTCTGTAAGGCCGAATAGCTGCTTGGCAGGCGGAATTTGCATTTTCATAAGCCAACTGTCTGCTATAGATTCAAGAATTGCTATTGTATAGGGTGCTATTGCCTCATATTGGGCTGCAGCCGTTTTTGGTTCTTTTGTAACTTTGAAATTAAAGCCATTGTGATGTTTCCATGGATTATTCTGGGCATCAGTGGTCTCAGTCACTGGAAAAGCCTCAGGTGTCTCTAAGTCCAGTAGGGACTTTCACAGGCTCTGCATGGGCAACTCCCTTTGTTAACAAATTTGGATCTAGTGGGTGTTGGCTTGAGACTTCTGTCTTTCTTATTTTTAATTCTTGGAGTTAATCTATTAAAGCCTGATACTCTAAGACAAATTTCTTTTTTTAGGTAAGCAATTTTATCCTCCAAATTTTTATGTGGGTCAACTACGGGAAATGTTACATAAGGGGGAGGATGTTTAAAGGAGGGCTGATTAAGATTACAATAGTTGGCAGCCTCCTCCTCCAACTCCTCATCTTCAGACGGAGAGATTTTACATTTAAGTTTCTTTTTTGTAGATAATTTTTCTGGGACTTTTTGTGGGCAGTCCCGCAAGTCAGAATAATTTTCTTTTGCCCCTTTCAAATCAGGATAAATTTTTTCAATTGTATGAGGGACTTTAGACTTGGTTTTCTTTTTTAAGTGATCCTCGGAATCACTTTCAAGGGAGGTCAGATCTTCTCTGTCATTTTTTATTAATAGTTTCTTTTTGATAGTCACCTCTCTGATTATCTTCAAGAGACTCAAGTATATTACAATGAGAGACCTCTTTTATTTTTTTTGCAAAACGGTTTCTCCTTTCTCCACTACGGCTGCTATTTCCAGATCAACATGTCTAGCTGAAATTATTTTGTCAATCAAGTTCCAGTAAGAAAATGCAGTTGCTGGGACCTTTTCAGGTCCAAAAGCAACATAATAATTTTTTAAAGCATCACCTACTCTTTTCCACTTTCTTTCATCTATCATTCTCTCTCTCTCAGGAACCAAGGACAGAGCTCTTGTAGAGACTGAAAAAAGTCAAGTAATTGTTTTTTCTTAACCTTTACTCCTCGTGTCTTTAAAGCTTCTTTTAAACTTTCAATAAAATGTTCTCTGGTGCTTAATGCTTGTCCCATACTCACAGAAGGTCTTACCAGTCCTTCTTCATCTGGGCAGGCTCCCCAGGTGCGGTGCCGCTAAGTTTCTCTGTATTCTTCTTTATTATTTTTCTTCCTGAGAGCTCTCATTCAATCTGTGTTTCCTTACAGACTCCCCGGTTCTCCAAGCCCCATGTTGGGCGCCACTTGTCCCGGGCGTGGCCCGACCCAACCCGCAGGACAGCAACGAAGAACCTGGAGAGGGGGCGCTGGGAAAATATGGAGACAAGAGACACAAGAAATGGAGACAAGACAGGCTTTCTGATCAAGTCTCATTTATTTGCAGAAACAGCAAAGAATATATAGTATTAGAAGGGGTGTGATAGGGCATGGTTTCTTCTGATTGGTTGCCCATTATGTTAATGAAGCAATCTACAAGCTCCAATCATGCACTGAGTTGTGTGCATGCTCAGTTGTCTCTGACGTAAGCAGCAATTGAAACTGAAACTTAAGCTCACTTCTTAGAATATGAAACTGAAACTTAAACACATATCTTGGAATGTGAAACTGAAACTTTTTGTGCACTTTTGAAACTCAGCTTCTGAGAGAGCCTAAGATGAAGTTATTATGGCTGTTGCATATCCGGCTCCCCACAAAAACATATACTCATTGCTTACGGCACAACCTTAGAAACACCATAAGCTAAATGGTAATAGTAAGCCCAGTGAGATTGGCCAGCTGTTAGGATGTATGCTATTACAATAGGGCGTTCACTTATTTCCTTCATTTATAAACATTGTGCTGGACTCTTTCACTTTACAAAGAACAGGACATACTGAGGTCACCAAATGGGTATTTATTACCTGTGTGCCAGAAAATAAGGAAATACAGGAAACTTTGAGCCTCTGGAGGACTGGAAAATCAGCTGTAACATTCAAGATACAACGAAAACTCAGATGAACCAAAAGACAGTGGTGGAGACCTAGGCATCTCATCGTCTCCCCAGAAACCAGCTCTCTCTTCCTCCCCATCCTGCTGACTGCACCCTACTTACCAGTCAGTTCCCTTGTCAGTTTCTCCCTAAATAACTCATGCTTACACCTACAGTTTTTACTTCTAATATCCTCTCTTGAAATCAAATGTCTCAAGAAAGAGGATCAAAGTATATTTTTTAGCTACCCTCTGACACAGAACATTCTTACTGGGTAAGAGTCCTCCTACCATGTCACCTCCCAGGTTGCTAGGCTTTGGTATATCCAGCCACGCAGCCAGCAACTGAGGAGTCACTCTTGAACAACACTGAGATGACAGGCACATATTCATGAGCCCATTCTTCAAGTTGAGAGGCTAGTAGGTAAAGATGGTGCAACCCCAGGAGCGCGGTTCAAGGTGGCTCCCAGGAATGTGCTCTGTACTGATGGTGTTGCACCTCAGTATGTGTGTCACTACAACTGGTGGCCCCACAAAAACATGGACCCTCGTCACCTATTCTTGCATGCTGAACTAACGAACATTAACTAGAAGGTCTGTTCTAGTCATAGTATCTATTCTGATTCGTTGCAATTAGTGTAACTTCAGTTTTAAGGAGGAAGTTGTGGTTGGATTTTTTTCAAACTCATTTGAATAACAGATTAAGAGCTACTTTTTATTCCCATAGAAAAATCTTGTTTCAAAATCCAACTACCTGACATGTTTATAACTCCAATCCATCTAGCTCGCTTATTATCTAACATTCATTAATAGAAGTACCATTTGCTACCAGAGTGGAAAACAGTTAAATTACAATTAAATTGGAAACTCTTATCTACTAGTATTCTGTTCATCTTTTAATAGACTTTATTTTGGGGGGCAGTTTTAGGTTCAAAGCAAAATTGAGCAGTAGGTACAGATTTCCCTATATCCCCTTGTCCCTCAAATGTATAATCTCCCCAATATTAATATCCCCCACTAGAGTGGTACGTTTTTACACCTGACAAATCTACATTGAAATATCATTATCACCCACATTTCATAGCTTACATTAGGGGTCACCCTTAGTATTATACATTCTATGGGTTTAGATAAATGTATAATGTTATATATGCACAATTACAGCATCATATAAGGTATTTTCTCTCCTCTAAAAATGCTCTGTGCTCCTGTCTATTCATCTTTATCTTCTCCCCACTGCAGCTACACTGATGTTTACACTGTCCCCACAGTTTTGCCTTTTCTAGAATGTCACATAGTTGGAACCATACAGTATGTAACTTTTTCAGGTTGACTTCTTTCATTATGTTACGCATTTAAGTTCATCCCATTCATTTTTCTTTGACGATGTTGATGAAGATGAATGGCAATTCAACGGCAGGATATTATGCAGCATTATATAATTAATACCAAAAAATAGAATTTCCTAAAGTGTTCACATAAAATTTTTACTACAAGCCTTAAATAATAAATGTCATAAGTGATATCCAAGCATGACACAAAGCATACCCAATGGGTATCTCACCGTGTTCTACAGATACAGAAAAATTTGTTCAATTCTTTCAGAAATACAGAAAGCCTATCATGCAACCAAACATTATGTCACGAAATGGTTTTGATATCTGAATGCTAGAAATATTCTTAGTGATATTTATGCAAATATCATCTATCAAAACATATTGTTTTGTAATTTCAAAAGAAAAAATGAATACCTCCATGCTGTCTGAAATGAAAATCAACAGAACAAGGACATTTAAATTATATGAGCTTTGTTCTAACATTTGTTATGTTGTTGCAAGAAGAAACCAAGATTAATAAAAAGGTTGTACTATCACAAAAATAAAATGAAACAAAATAAAATGCCAATCACCAGAATACTTCCCTGCAAATGATGTAGACTGCTTTAAGCTTATGCTACAATCTTGTTTGCATTTCCTCCTTTTTTCCTGTAATAATGATTTCTTTTTATAAAGGAATAAGACATGTCTTGCTTACAAAAATCATACGTGAAAAAATTAATATATGTGAAGTGCCTTACAAAGAAGTCCATTTGTATTGTAGAGAGCAAAGTTCACTTTCAATATAATAGAGCTTTGAGTATGAGGTGAATGGATGGTAAGTGCTATTACTCATGACAAGTTAGTTCTATGAAGCTGGAAGTCACACTTTTTATCATGAAAAGTCATAAGAACATTATCTAAATGTCTATTCCTCAGCTGCTATAAAAAGATTTGACAAGATAAAACTCTAAAATCTCAAATCCCTTCCCTTTGCCTATATCATATATAGTTGATACAGTTCAATATCATATAAAGTTCCTACAATGCCATTTATCAAACATCTCCACGTAGAGAGATCTTGACAATACCAAGGATTTAGGAAAAGGAGATAATTTAACAGACATAATTTATTATGGAGATGGGAATTTGATGCTGAAATTAGGTTGAAGTTGAGAATTCTTAATTTTTACTGACAACAGAAATTGCTGTCAAAATGTGGGACCCTTGGACCTTCTATTTCAAACACTGGAATAATTGCAGCAGAAGCCAGAATGACATATACAGTGCGTCACTGTGTGACAAATGAGAAGCAATGAGAATGCTTCAACATTGCTTTAAACCATGTGGGCTTGATGTGATTTCCATATGCACAAAATGAACCCTGATCCCTCTGTTTCACACAAATTTTGCAGGTTGACTTCTTTCATTAGTATTATGCAGAGATTCTCAAATCTGACCAGGAAGTTTTATAAAATAAAGATTCCTGGATCTCCATCCCAAACTAAACTCAAAATTTGAGAAGTGAGGTACAGAAATATCTATATATTTTTTAAATGTCCATGTCATTTTTTGAGGTTGGTACACTAGTAAGAATGAATGGACTTTATTTTAACACCTAGGAATTAAATCTTCCTCTTCCTGGATACACACATTCACTAGAAGTAGCTACATATTACCTCACTCGTTTCTTTTCTCTTCTGAGCTTTCTCTTAATTATTTCTTTGTGACCATTATATTAATATGTAGCTAATTAAACTAAACAGTAATAATTTTAAGCTTTATGGTACAAGGTTTTATTAGCTTTGCCTTTATTATAAAAGATAACTGCTTTTATTTATTGGTCATTTGGAATTTATTTAATTTTATGATGTAAGTGGTTAAAAGTAATAATAGGAGAGCATGAATATAAATATACAGGAGTGAGTCTGCAGTTAATTAGTTCTAGGATTTATAGCATTGAGTAACAAATTTGGAGACCAAGGCTTTCGTAGTTTTAAACAATTGTGTAAACTTTTTCATGTATAGATATAAAATCTTGCTAGAATATAAAGATCACTTTAATGGTTAATTAAAAAGATATAAAAAGTACAGTTACATGTTCCCACATAACATTTATAATTTAAGCTACTGGCAAAAAACCTCTCAAACAAATGTTAAGGAGAATTCTTTTCTCCATAAATTTTAAATGGGCAGGAAATACCACTTAATGTGTCATACTCTTATTTAATAAAATGTCTCAAAAGACAGGACTATAATGCAAAAGCAAAGAGTAGATTTCAAGTGAATTTTGAAAAAAAGAGGAAATTTTAATTAGATATCTTAGACTATCCCACATTCAAACCCAAGCTGCTGTGTTACTCAGAATAACTTTGAAAGAGAAAGGCTAAAAAATGTTGATGTTTCACTTCTCATTACATGTCATTGTAATATAAAGATTAATAATATAGAAACTGGAGCCCAACTGTCTGGATTTAAATTCTGCCTCCCCAATTCCTAGCTGTATGACTTTGGGCAAGTTATTTAACCTTTGTGCCTCAGTTTCTTCATCTGTAGAAAGGGAACTTGAGTGCACCTACTTCATATGCCTGTTGTGAGAATTAAATTAATGAATACACGTAGCAGAATTAATTAGCATCCAGTCTTTATATAGTTAGCACCCAATGAATATTATCTACAATTACTGTTTGCTACTATTATTATTTTCTCTAGAATAAAAAATGGTTAGGAAGATTTAGTTTGTTGGTGAAAACAAATTTTATTAGTTGTTATTTAATGGACTGAGGGGAATTTTTTTCAAATTTAGATATTATATATTGCTCATATCACTTTTTTTTGTCATCCAATGGTATTCTATGAACACAGTCATATATATTTATCACCTAACTTCCACTTTAAAGTAATTGGAGAAATTAACTCCTCAAAGTGCCTTTAATTTCTCAAAGTACTTTGGAACTCTCTTAAAGTCTTAAAGGTCTTTAAAATAGCCTATATATATATATATTAGGGTAGACTAAGTTCAAACATTTCAGAGTTATGGACACATGAAAATTTCACTGCATATGTGTATCAGTGGTTTTAAGCTAGGGCATATAAAGTCCACACTATGAGTACACCTGCTACTTATGGCATTTGTGTTGGTGTCACAGTAAAGGCAATACCTCTGCCTTAAGCCAGGAATTTTATCAGGATATTCCATTAGTCATAAAATATAAGCAAAGGCAGGACATTTCAGTACAGTTTTTAAATTCACCAAAGAAAGGGCATAAATGCAAGTTCCATGAGCCTGCAGAACTAAACATATGAAGAGCATTAACTCCTTTCTACTCCTTTATGAAAGTACAAAAATGGAATTGAATTTTAAGTCAATAGCTAAATAATCATTTAAAAATTTTTTAAATATTTTTATGATTTAAAGTTATTGTTTATTATTAAGAATATTTTTAAATGCATAGACAGATGGAAGAAGAGCAAAAATCACCTGCACTCACAACAAGAGATAAATAGTTTATTACACTGCCAGCCTACCAATATTGCCCCCACCTTCCACCCCTCCATCCATTTTCATACAATATGACCCAATTCTCCGGCAACCATTAACCAAGCCCAGAGTAGGTTTCTGATCAGTCAGTCACAGCTCCTTCAGCAGGAACTTATTTGATGAGAAATTTCAAAGCATATATTTTTTTGTATAAATTAATGTTTTTAATCAAAGTATTGATGATATACAATATTATATCAGTTTCAGGTGACAACATAGTGATTCGACAATTATATACAGTATGAAATGCACACCATGATAAATGTAGTTACCATCTGTCACTATAGTCATAAGATTTGACTATGGTTCTTGTACTGTACTTTTTACCCTTATTTATAACTTTATTCAAGTTTATACTTGTTTATCCCCTTTACCTATTTTGTCCAATTTCCCATCCCCCAATACATTTTTTTTTTTACAGTTTATTTTGGTATCATTAACCTACAATTACATGAGCAATATTGTGGTGATTAAACTACCCCCTTCATCAGGTCGCCCCCACAAACCCTATTACAGTCACTGTCCATCAGTGTAGTGAGATGAGAATCACTACTTGTCTTCTCTGAGTTGTACAGTCCTCCCCGTGCCCCCCCACCTTATGTCTGCTAATTGTAATGCCCCTTTTACCCTCTTATCCCTCCTTTCCCGCCCTTCTTCCCCAGTCCTTTTCCCTTTGGTAACTATTAGTCTGTTCTTGGGTTCTGTGAGTCTGCTGCTGTTTTGTTCCTTCGGTTTTTTTTTTTTTGTTCTTATACTCCACATATGAGTGAGATCATTTGGTACTTGTCTTCTTGGGCTTGGCTTATTTCACTGAGCATAACACCCTCTAGCTCCATCCACGTTGTTGCAAATGGTAGGATTTGTTTTCTTCTTATGGCTGAATAATATTCCATTGTGTATATGTACCACATCTTCTTAATCCATTCATCCACTGATGGGCACTTAGGTTGCTTCCATTTCTTGGCTATTGTAAATAGTGCTGCGATAAACATAGGGGTGCATCTGTCTTTTTGAAACTGGGCTGCTGCATTCTTAGGGTAAATTTCTAGGAGTGGGATTCCTGGGTCAAATGGTATTTCTATATAGAGTTTTTTGAGGAACCTCCATACTGCTTTCCACAATGGTTGAACTAATTTGCATTCCCACCAGCAGTGTAGGAGGGTTCCCTTTTCTCCACATCCTCGCCAACATTTGTTGTTGTTTGTGTTTTGGATGTTGGCCATCCTCACTGGTGTGAGGTGATATCTCACTGTGGTTTTAATATGCATTTCTCTGATGATTAGCGATGTGGAGCATTTTTTCATGTGCCTGTTGGCCATCTGAATTTCTTCTTTAGAGAAGTGTCTATTCATGTCCTCTGCCCATTTCTTAATTGGATTATTTGCTTTTTGTTTGTTAAGGTGCGTGAGTTGTTGGTATATTTTGGATGTCAACCCCTTACCAGATACATCATTTATGAATATATTTTCCCATATTGTAGGATGTCTTTTTGTTCTACTGATGGTGTCCCTTGCTGTACAGAAGATTTTCAACTTGATATAGTCACATTTGTTCATTTTTGCTTTTGTTTCCCTTGCCTGGGGGGATATGTTCATGAAGAAGTCGCTCATGTTTATGTCCAAGAGAATTTTGCCTATGTTTTTTTCTAACAGTTTTATGGTTTCATGACTTACATTCAGGTCTTTGATCCACCTTGAGTTTACCTTTGTGTATGGGGTTAGACGGTAGTCCAGTTTCATTCTCTTACATGTAGCTGTGCAGTTTTTCCAACACCAGCTGCTGAGGAGGCTATCATCTCCCCATTGTATATCCAGGGCTCCTTTATCAAATATTAATTGACTGTAGGTGTTTGGGTTAATGTTTGGATTTTCTATTCTGTTCCACTGGTCTGTGGGTCTGTTTTTGTGCCAATACCAAATTGTCTTGATTACTGTTTCTTTGTAGTAGAGCTTGAAGTCAGGGAGCATAATTCCCCCTGTTTGATTCCTCCTTCTCAGGATTGCTTTGGCTATTCGGGGTCTTTTGTGGTTCCATATGAATTTTAGAATTATTTGTTCCAGTTCATTGAAGAAAGCTGTTGGTAGATTGATAGGGATTGCGTTGAATCTGTAGATTGCTTTAGGTAGTATAGCCATTTTGACAATATTTATTCTTCCTAGCCAAGAGCATGGGATGCATTTCCATTTGTTAGTGTCTTCCTTAATTTCTCCTAGGAGTGTCTTGTAGTTTTCAGAGTACAGGTCTTTCACTTCCTTCATTAGGTTTATTCCTAGGTATTTTATTCTTTTTGATGCAATTGTGAATGGAATTGTTTTTCTGATTTCTCTTTCTGTTAGTTCATCATTAGTGTATAGGAAAGCAACAGATTTCTGTGTGTTAATTTTATATCCTGCAACTTTGCTGAATTCAGATATTAGTTCTAGTAGTTTTGGAGTGGAGTCTTTAGGGTTTTTTATGTACAGTATCATGTCATCTGCAAATAGTGACAATTTGAGTTTTTCTTTACCAATCTGGATGCCTTGTATGCCTTTGCTTCGTCTGATTGCCGTGGCTAGGACCTCCAGTACTATGTTGAATAACAGTGGAGAAAGTGGGCACCCCTGTCTTGTTCCCAATCTTAGATGAAAAGCTTTCAGCTTCTCACTATTAAGTATGATGTTAGCTGTGGGTTTGTCATATATAGCCTTTATGATGTTGAGGTACTTGCCGTCTATACCCATTTTGTTGAGAGTTTTAATCATGAATGGATGCTGAATTTTGTCAAATGCTTTTTCAGCATCTATGGAGATGATCATGTGGTTTTTGTTCTTCTTTTTATTGATGTGATGGATGATGTTGATGGATTTTCGAATGTTGTACCATCCTTGCATCCCTGGGATGAATCCCACTTGATCATGGTGTATGATCCTCTTGATATATTTTTGAATTCGGTTTGCTAATATTTTGTTGAGTATTTTTGCATCTACGTTCATCAGGGATATTGGTCTGTAATTTTCTTTTTTAGTGAGGTCTTTGCCCGGTTTTGGTATTAGAGTGATGCTGGCTTCATAGAAAGAGTTTGGAAGTATTCCCTCCTCTTCTATTTTTTGGAATACTTTAAGGAAAATGGGTGTTATTTCTTCTCTATATGTCTGGTAGAATTCAGAGGTGAATCCATCAGGTCGGGGCTTTTGTTCTCGGGTAGGTTTTTGATTACCGATTCAATTTCGTTGCTGGTGATTGGTCTGTTTAGTTTTTCTGTTTCTTCCTTGGTCAGTCTTGGAAGGCTGTATTTTTCTAAGAAGTTGCCCACTTTTCTAGGTTTTGCAGCTTGTTAGCATACAGATGCTCGTAATATTCTCTTATAATTCTTTGTATTTCTGTGGGATCCGTCGTTATTTTTCTTTTTCATTTATGATTCTGTTTATGTGTGTAGATTCTCTTTTCTCTCTATGAGTCTGGCTAGGGGTTTATCTAATTTGTTTATTTTTTCAAAGAACCAGCTTTTGGTTTCATTGATTTTTTCTATTGTTTTATTCTTCTCAATTTTATTTATTTCTTCTCTGATCTTTATTATGTCTCTCCTTCTGGTGACTTTGGGCCTCATTTGTTCTTCTTTTTCCAATTTCAATAATTGTGTCTTTAGACTGTTCATTTGGGAGTGTTCTTCCTTCTTTAAATAGGCCTGGATTGCAATATACTTTCCTCTTAGAATTGCCTTCGCTGCATCCCACAGAAGTTGTGGCTTTGTGTTGTTGTCATTAGTCTCCATATATTCTTTGATTTCTGTTTTGATTTGGTCGTTAACCCATTGATTAATTAGGAGAATGTTGTTAAGTCTCCATGTATTTGTGAGCCTTTTTGATTTCTTTCTGAAATTTATTTCTAGTTTTATACCTTTGTGATCTGAGAAGTTGGTTGGTAGGATTTCAATATTTTTGAATTTACTGAGGTTCTTTTTGTGGCTTAATATGAGGTCTATTCTGGAAAATGTTCCATGTGCACTTGAGAAGAATGTGTATCCTGCTGCTTTTGGGTGCAGAGTTCTGTAGATATCTGTTAGGTCCATCTGTTCTAGTGTGTTGTTCAGTGCCTCTGTGTCTTTACTTATCCTCTGCCTGGTTGATCTATCCTTTGGAGTGAGTGGCGTGTTAAAGTCTCCTA
>JAQQAC010019064.1:835547-848275 GCA_029783875.1 Phataginus tricuspis
AGTGTATAGGAAAGCAACAGATTTCTGTGTGTTAATTTTATATCCTGCAACTTTGCTGAATTCAGATATTAGTTCTAGTAGTTTTGGAGTGGAGTCTTTAGGGTTTTTTATGTACAGTATCATGTCATCTGCAAATAGTGACAATTTGAGTTTTTCTTTACCAATCTGGATGCCTTGTATGCCTTTGCTTCGTCTGATTGCCGTGGCTAGGACCTCCAGTACTATGTTGAATAACAGTGGAGAAAGTGGGCACCCCTGTCTTGTTCCCAATCTTAGATGAAAAGCTTTCAGCTTCTCACTATTAAGTATGATGTTAGCTGTGGGTTTGTCATATATAGCCTTTATGATGTTGAGGTACTTGCCGTCTATACCCATTTTGTTGAGAGTTTTAATCATGAATGGATGCTGAATTTTGTCAAATGCTTTTTCAGCATCTATGGAGATGATCATGTGGTTTTTGTTCTTCTTTTTATTGATGTGATGGATGATGTTGATGGATTTTCGAATGTTGTACCATCCTTGCATCCCTGGGATGAATCCCACTTGATCATGGTGTATGACCCTATTGATGTATTTTTGAATTCGGTTTGCTAATATTTTGTTGAGTATTTTTGCATCTTCGTTCATCAGGGATATTGGTCTGTAATTTTCTTTTTTAGTGAGGTCTTTGCCCGGTTTTGGTATTAGAGTGATGCTGGCTTCATAGAAAGAGTTTGGAAGTATTCCCTCCTCTTCTATTTTTTGGAATACTTTAAGGAAAATGGGTGTTATTTCTTCTCTATATGTCTGGTAGAATTCAGAGGTGAATCCATCAGGTCGGGGCTTTTGTTCTCGGGTAGGTTTTTGATTACCGATTCAATTTCGTTGCTGGTGATTGGTCTGTTTAGTTTTTCTGTTTCTTCCTTGGTCAGTCTTGGAAGGCTGTATTTTTCTAAGAAGTTGCCCACTTTTCTAGGTTTTGCAGCTTGTTAGCATACAGATGCTCGTAATATTCTCTTATAATTCTTTGTATTTCTGTGGGATCCGTCGTTATTTTTCTTTTTCATTTATGATTCTGTTTATGTGTGTAGATTCTCTTTTCTCTCTATGAGTCTGGCTAGGGGTTTATCTAATTTGTTTATTTTTTCAAAGAACCAGCTTTTGGTTTCATTGATTTTTTCTATTGTTTTATTCTTCTCAATTTTATTTATTTCTTCTCTGATCTTTATTATGTCTCTCCTTCTGGTGACTTTGGGCCTCATTTGTTCTTCTTTTTCCAATTTCAATAATTGTGTCTTTAGACTGTTCATTTGGGAGTGTTCTTCCTTCTTTAAATAGGCCTGGATTGCAATATACTTTCCTCTTAGAATTGCCTTCGCTGCATCCCACAGAAGTTGTGGCTTTGTGTTGTTGTCATTAGTCTCCATATATTCTTTGATTTCTGTTTTGATTTGGTCGTTAACCCATTGATTAATTAGGAGAATGTTGTTAAGTCTCCATGTATTTGTGAGCCTTTTTGATTTCTTTCTGAAATTTATTTCTAGTTTTATACCTTTGTGATCTGAGAAGTTGGTTGGTAGGATTTCAATATTTTTGAATTTACTGAGGTTCTTTTTGTGGCTTAATATGAGGTCTATTCTGGAAAATGTTCCATGTGCACTTGAGAAGAATGTGTATCCTGCTGCTTTTGGGTGCAGAGTTCTGTAGATATCTGTTAGGTCCATCTGTTCTAGTGTGTTGTTCAGTGCCTCTGTGTCTTTACTTATTCTCTGTCTGGTTGATCTATCCTTTGGAGTGAGTGGTGTGTTGAAGTCTCCTAAAATGAATGCATTGTTGTCTATTTCCTCCTTCACTTCTGTTAGTATTTGTTTCACATATGCTGATGCTCCTGTGTTGGGTGCATATATATTTATAATGGTTATATTTTCTTGTTGGACTGACCCCTTTATCATTATGTAATGTCCTTCTTTATCTCTTGCTACTTTCTTCGTTTTGAAGTCTATTTTATCTGATACAAGTACTGCAACACCTGCTTTTTTCTTTTTGTTGTTTGCATGAAATATCTTTTTCCACCCCTTCACTTTTAGTCTGTGTATATCTTTGGGTTTGAGGTGAGTCTCTTGTAAGCAGCATATAGATGGGTCTTGCTTTTTTATCCACTCTGTTACTCTGTGTCTTTTGATTGGTGCATTCAGTCCATTTACATTTAGGGTGATTATTGATAGATATGTACTTATTGCTATTGCTGACTTTAGATTTGTGGTTACCAAAGGTTCAAGGGTTGCTTCTTTACAATCTAAGAATCTAACTTAACTTTCTTGTTAAGTTATTGTGAACACCGTCTGATGTTTCTTTATCTCTCCCTTCCTATTCTTCCTCCTCCTTTCTTTATATATTAGGTGTCTTATTCTTTGCCTTTAGTTAGTATTTGGATGGTCTGCTTTCTTTGCTATGATTTTATTTTCTCTGGTGACATCTTTTTAGCCTTAGTGTTGTTTCCCTCTAGAGCAGTCCATTTAAGATATCCTGTAGTGGTGGTTTATGAAGGGCAAACTCTCTCAACTTTCGTTTGTCTTGAAATTGTTTAATCCCTCTGTCATATTTAAATGATAATCGTGCTGGAGACAGTATTCTTGGTTCGAGGCCCTTCTTTTTCATTACGTTATATATATCATGCCATTCTCTTCTGGCCTGTAATGTTTCTGTTGAGAAGTCTGATGGGTTTTCCTTTGTAGGTGATCTTTTTTCTCTCTCTAGCTGCCTTTAATACTCTGTCTTTATCTTTGATCTTTGCCATGTTAATTATTATGTGTCTTTGTGTTGTCTTCCTTGGGTCCCTTGTGTTGGGAGATCTGTGGGCTTCCGTGGACTGCGAGACTATTTCCTTCCCCAGTGTGGGAAAGTTTTCAGCAATTATTTCTTCAAAGACACTTTCTATCCCTTTTTCTCTCTCTTCTTCCTCTGGTACTCCTATAATGCGAATATTGCTCCGTTTGGATTGGTCACACAGTTCTCTTAGTATTCTCTCATTCTTAGAGATCCTTTTATCTCTGTCTGCCTCAGCTTCTTTGTATTCCTGTTCCGTGTTTTGTATTTCATTGATAGTGTCTTGAACCTCATCCAGTCTGCTGTTAAGCCCGTCGATGGCTTGTCTCATTTTTGCTTTGTCTTTCCTCATTTCCTCCCTCAGCTCTTGCACATTTTTCTGTAGATCCGTCAGCATGGCTGTGACTTTTATTCTGAATTCTTTGTCAGGAAGACTGTGCATGTCCATTCCTTCAGATTCTCTCTCGGGGTGGTGTTTGTCTGAAGCTTTATCTGTATCATATTCTTCTGTCTTCTCATGACTATAGAATTAGTTGTTGGTAGTTGTCACGTACGTCAGCTGGGCTCTTTATGACCGCCTCGCCAGCTGCCGAGTCCTCTCAGGTGTGGCTGCACAGTGTGCGCTTTCCTGTGTGTTCTGGTCTCTCTTTTAGAAACAGTTGCATTTGCTGTGTTTTCGTGGATAAATATAATGTTGGGAGGAAAATTCTGCCACTCCGTTCACGCCGCCATCTTCCAAGGTCATCCCCCCAATACCCAAAGCATATACTATATCCATCTTATTTCTCTATAAATACTTTAATGAAATAATTTTCTAGATTTTTGACATGTCCATCTTTTGCTAAAAGTATTTTTGAAATTTTCTAGCTTTAATGTATGCACTGTTATAAATGTGTTGTTGACATATGTTGTCAAAGAACAAAAAATAAACATCTAAAAATTGCCCCACCAGTTTCAAAATCTGCCTGTTGTAGTAAAACAATTTAAATTCATTAAAAGGACAGTCATCTGGGGTCTATTGGGGCTGCCTGACTCCAAAGTCACACACTGTACTTCTACACAATCTTGCCTTAAGAGTTGTCAGAACTGGTGTCAGGCCCAAAGTATCCAAATATATCAGGACCCAAGTCATTAAATTCACTTTACAGCAATTACAATAAATACGTATATGGTGCTGCAGGAAAATTAATGGAAGATATTAGTTTATATTCTTCACATGAAATCACAGTTACAGATTTTGCCAGATATGAAAGAGTACAGTTGTGGACATAATATATCCAAACTCAAAACTAGAGTCATTTGTTACAATCAAAGCACATTCTCATTCTATAATAGTACTTTTCTTTAAATACAAAAGGGATCGATTTCAGCTATCCAATCAAAATTTGAACTTTCTAAAGAAAAGCTAGCATGTTTTCAAAAATAGAAATATAATAATTCTTATATAATACATAAGAAATTGCTTATTTATGAATTGACTAAAATGCATTTATCATCCATAGACATTTATGTTCTCTATATAGTTGTATTTCTGTAGTTGTGACTTTTGCTACATCTACGAATTTGAGGTCATGATAGCTACTTTCTATAAACAACTTGCTGTGCAAATGTTTCATGTGTTATTCATTAGTTTAACTATAGTAAAACATTTGTAAACCAATGTGAAACATAACTTCAGCTTCTAAGTCACAGATTTTAAGTATTTGAGGGTCCCTCAGTGCATTTGTTAAATGGCCTTAGTCAAAATGCCTCCCTATTCAATTTATTCCATGAAAAGATCATATTATATTCAATTTCTAAAATTATAGGAGCATATCTGTTTGTTTAGCTGACACTAAAAATTTAGAATTTAGAAATATTTGAAAAAATACAGAAATTTTCAAAGTGTTATAGGAAAGTATCTTCTGCCCTTTCCCATCACTCTACCTATTCTCCTGTAGAGGTTTAAATATTTTCTTGTCTGATTTAGTGAGGCGGAAAATAGAAAGTGAGTTTTGCCTGGTTCAGCGCTATCTGTACATGGGTTTTGTCCTGCTCCATATTTTGCCAGCAGTTACAGCTAGAAAGAACCCAAGCGTTTCTTCATTAGGCAGACCTGAAGGTCTGTAATTCTCTGTTTGGGCTAACGGGTCTAGGACATCCGAGGCAATTTCCTTCATGGTGTTCTAGAAAACCTGCTCTGTGATTTAGTTTTGGATGTAATTTCTCAAACGACAAATGCAAGGGAAGTATTAGGGCCCAGAGGGTGCCAACAGACCCAAGCCAAATTCCATTTGCCTGAATCACTCTCATTTGATTTCAAACACAAAGAGGAAATAATATAATATTCACATCTACAAACTCCAAAATCAGTATTTTTTGTTAATCATTCTTGTCTCATGTAATGATTTTTTTAAAGAATGCATTGCTCTGCTCAAAATACCTTAAAATCTTTTCAATACTTCTTATATAATGTCATTACATTTCACAGTAGGACAGACTGTCAAGACACTGTTCAGTACTTTCATGTTATCTAATGTTAACTAAAATCTCCAAGGAAATGTGCTTCATGGAATTTTTTTGTCCTAGTGAAAATTGTGCAGATTTAAAATGCACAAAGATAAAAAATTTGCATTAGCAATACAGAACATCTTAAGAATTTGAGAGATGCCTATTCTAAGGCACTTTTGATGAAAGGTCAGTAATGAAAGTACAGATATAGATACAGATATGGTTTCCCCACTCTAGGGTTTAAAATATAGCTGAATGACTTCATGTAATTCATCATTTCCTAAACTTACTTGACCATTAAACATATCACCCCTTGATTTTTATAAAACAAAAATTAACAGCCCTGTGAATTTTTATTTCAGTGACTATTCTCTGGAAACTATTTGGTGAGTAGAATGTTTTACTTGTTTATGGAATTTTTATATACAGTGAAAGATCTAAAGTAGCTTTGTAGAAGAAATAGAACTATTGAGGTTCTATTAGAAGTAATAGAACCCTATTCTTAAGACAAAATAGAAAACTTCAATGAGGCTTCAAGAACTGTTACACAACTGCGTCAAATTTTCCCGCAAAAATGTTGTGTTCACTTTTTCTAACAATAACTGTTCACCTTCCTAGGGAGGGCATTGAAGCAAGCTAGCAGGAACCTGGCATCTTGAGTCATGTCTTGGCTAAATGGGTTTTTTGGTCTTTTATTCAGATCACATGTCATTTTTTCTGAAAAAGATTTTTCATTCGATTGTAGAGCAGGACAACAAAACACAGTACTGAGAAACATGGAAAATGCTCACCTTTTGTGAAATCAATGTAATTTAAAAACTATGTAATTTAAAATGTAAATTAAAAAAGACTGAAGAAGCAATTGCAAATTGTTTTCTGAATAATTTTTTTTTTTGGTGAGCTCTTTTGGACCAACAAAATGGAATTATTTTCAACTTTTTATCATAGTTTTGATCCAGAATGTATTTAAAAATCACTTAATGATTAAGTAATATCAATTGCAAAGATGACATAATAGGGGGAAATATTATATTTAAGGAAAAGAAAATGAAAAACATTGGTACATATTATGGTGTTATGGCAATATTAGTATACCATGAATCTAAAATTACATATAAATATAAAACTCTTACATTTGATGAGTTACATATATCTTTCAGACTATTTCAAGGTGCAGACTTCATAGTTGTGTCTAAGATATAGTACAACCATTAAGGAAAGTTATATATAATTTTTATTTTATTTAAATTATTTACTCATTTATTCTTTTTATTAGATGAAGAGTAGTGAGTTAGAGCAGGGAAATGGGACAAAGGTCATGCCATTGTAAAATGTACTTAGACTGTAAAAAAGGCCCATCTTATTCCTTAACTTAATCTATATGTTATTCTTCCTCTTCTTCTAGCCCCTTAATTAATTGAGTAACTTTGTAACCAGGGTGTGAGATAGAAGTCTAGGGTGTAAATAAACCTACCTGGGTAAGGAATACTGAGATCCCAAAGAGATAGTCACTTAATAACCCTATTCTTAAGATAAAACTTCAAAGGAATTATGAATCACCTGTATGAACATGCCTTATGCTAACCCCTACCCAGAAAGCCCTATTAAACTCCAAACTCTAAACCCTTAAGTGAGCCTCCTCTCTGAGGGTGCCCTCACTCTCTTCGGAGTGTACTCTCTTACATCAAATAAACTTTCTTGTTGATAAGCCAATGTACTTGTCTCTGAACTCTTTTCCATGATAAAGACAAGAACTCTCCAACCTCCACCTCTAGTGGTAAATGTCTTTTGTCACTTTGTTATTTCATTTAGCTTCCTAGTCTTAACACAATCCTTTTCTCTCTCCCTGTTTTATTTCAGGTCAGTAGGTAAGTGGAAGTTCCCAGAACATAATCTTACTCCATCCAGGGTTCTGTGGCTCCCCCAAATTCTGAGGTGGTTGGGAT
The DNA here is from genome assembly GCA_029783875.1 of Phataginus tricuspis. Classification (NCBI taxonomy): domain Eukaryota; kingdom Metazoa; phylum Chordata; class Mammalia; order Pholidota; family Manidae; genus Phataginus; species Phataginus tricuspis. The sequence continues at coordinate 842,789 of JAQQAC010019064.1, forward strand.
ATAATTTCTTTGCCATGAAAATCAAGCTGACCCTGGATGCCAGGTGACCTCGGCTTTAGGAGTTGGCAAGGGATTTGCCCTATGCCGAGCAGGAGTTTAGTGGACTTTCCCTTTTCTCCCTCTGTTCTTTCTTGCTCTCTACTGCCTGCATAGCTGCTGACCTTTGCTCCTACTCTTGCTTTAATGAATTCCTTTCTTGCTGGCACTTGTTTGATCTGATCAAGAATTCTTTCCCGATCATGAGCCCTTTCCTGTCTGCATTGAGATTTTGCCTATTGCACCAGAAAAGACCTCCCCAGACACAAAGCTAGTGCCAACATTTCATTAAACTTTTATTTAAAAAAAGGTAGAAAATTTGGCAAGTCATTAAGATAGGTTCAAATGCTGTAAAACCTGCATGGACAGTGTATGTGCATCTGTTTTGTTTACACAGGATAAAAGTACCATGTCATAGTCTTTCACATTTAGGACACAATGACTTCCATCTGCTGGCCAGATTCTTTAAAATAAAGTGATAGCATTTAGGCTCACTAAGTGCTCTAAATTTTAAAGATCCTGACTTAATTACTCAGAGTCTAAAAAGTGTCATCACTTGATAAAAATAGTATAATAGACTTCCGGGAATATGGCGACGTGAACGGAACAGCAGAAAAATTCCTCCCAACATTATATTTATTCACGAAAATACAGCAAATACAACTATCCCTAAAAGAGAGACCAGAATACACAGGAAAGTGCACGGCGTACAGCTACACCTGTGAGAACTTGGCAGCTGGTGAGGCGGACGGGATACAGGGCGGCGACCCGGTGGGACACAGTGCTCCCCCCACCCCAGAGCTCCGGCGGCCAAACACTCTGGACAGAGGACTCAGCACCCAGCGAGGCGGGACGGAAACGCGATCCAGTGAGACCAGAGTGCCCCTCCACCCCAGCACTCCGGCGGGAGTCCCGGCAAGGCTGGTAAGGTACGGAGCCACAAGCGGACCGAGTGCTCCTCCCCCCCAGCGCTCCAGCGGGAGGAGAGGATTCAGAGCTGGGAGGGAGCGGAAGTCTGCGCCGGGAGCACCGACACACAGCCTGCAGTGTAGCAGAGATAGGAGAGACAGAGAGCACAGGGTCCCAGCCCGGAACGTGCAAGTTGCCCGCGGCAGACTCCGGGAAGGAAAAAGAAAGGAGAAAAAAGGGAAGAAAAGCGCGCGCTCTACCTCAGCGGTCTTAAAGAGACAGGAGCTCAGTAGAGGGGCCGGATAGCCCCGCAAACTGAGCCCAGCACGCTGGGAGTCCTGGGGAGCTTTGGATCGCTTGGCTGGCGACTGGGAAAGGGTGCCCGCCATTGGGACCCCCACGGAGATCAACAGCTTACCATTCGGTCCCAACCCAGCCAGAACTATACAGCGGCGCTGGAATAGTGGAGCAGCAGCGCAACCTACAGCACTTGCGCGGAACCCACTCTCAGTGGCTTTTTTTTGTTGTTGTTGTTATTGTTTTTTGTCCCCTTTCTTTACCTTTTTTTCTTTCCCTCTATTTCAACAGCTTCCCATTCATTCTCACCCGGCCACAGATTTAAAGGGCCGTGTGGAGCGATGTGGCCGCGGTTCTGGAATAGTGGAGCAATAGCGCCACCTACAGCATTCACCAGAAACCACCCCGGTGGGCGTTTTGGGGTTTTTTTTGGTTTTTTTTTTGTTGTTGTTGTTTTTGTTGTTTTTGTTGTTGTTGTTGCTGTTTTCTTTTACGTGTTGCTGCCTTTTCTTTTTCTTTCTTTTCTTTTCCTTTCTCTCTCTCTCCTTTTACTTTTTTATTATTAGTAGAAATTTCTATTTTGTTCTTTTCTCTCCTTTCTTATCTCTCCTTGCTACCAACAACCAATTCTATAGTCATGAGAAGACAGAAGAATATGATACAGACAAAGCTTCAGACAAACACCACCCCAGAGAAAGAAGCTGAAGGAATGGACATGCACAGTCTTCCAGAAAAAGAATTCAGAATAAAAGTCATAGCCATGCTGACGGATCTACAGAAAAATGTGCAAGAGCTGAGGGAGGAAGTGAGGGAAGTGAGGAAAGACAATGCAGAAATGAGACAAGCCATCGAAGGGCTCAACAGCAGATTGAATCAGGTTCAAGACACGATCAAGGAATTGCAAGACAGGGACCAGGAATACAAAGAAGCTGAGGCAGAGAGAGATAAAAGGATCTCTAAGAATGAAAGAATATTAAGAGAACTGTGTGACCAATCAAAACAGAGCAATATTCGCATTATAGGAGTACCAGAGGAAGAAGAGAGAGAAAAAGGGATAGAAAGTGTCTTTGAAGAAATAATTGCTGAAAACTTCCCCATGCTGGGGAAGGAAATAGTCTCACAGTTCACGGAAGCCCACAGATCTCCCAACACAAGGGACCCAAAGAAGACAACACCAAGACACATAATAATCAAGATGGCAAAGATCAAAGACAAGGACAGAGTATTAAAGGCAGCTAGAGAGAGAAAAAAGATCACCTACAAAGGAAAACCCATCAGACTGTCATCAGACTTCTCAACAGAAACCTTACAGGCCAGAAGACAATGGCATGATATATTTAACGTAATGAAACAGAAGGGCCTCGAACCAAGAATATTGTATCCAGCACGATTATCATTTAAATATGATGGAGGGATTAAACAATTTTAAGACAAAAGAAAGTTGAGAGAGTTTGAACCACCACTACAGGATATCTTAAACGGACTGCTCTAGAGGGAGTTTAAGGAAACACCCCTAAGGCTAAAAAGATGTCACCAGAGAAAATAAAAGCATAGCAAAGAAAGCAGACCATCCAAATACCAACAAAAGGCAAAGAATAAAACACCTAATATATAAAGAAAGGAGGAGGAAGAATAGGAAGGGAGAGATAAAGAAACATCAGACGGTGTTCACAATAATTTAACAAGAAAGTTAAGTTAGATTCTTAGATAGTAAAGAAGCAACCCTTGAACCTTTGGTAACCACGAATCAAAAGCCTGCAATGGCAATAAGTACATATCTATCAATAATCACCCTAAATGTAAATGGACTGAATGCACCAATCAAAAGACACAGAGTAACAGAGTGGATAAAAAAGCAAGACCCATCTATATGCTGCTTACAAGAGACCCACCTCAAACCCAAAGATATACACAGACTAAAAGTGAAGGGATGGAAAAAAATATTTCAAGCAAACAACAAAGAGAAAAAAGCAGGTGTTGCAGTACTTGTATCAGATAAAATAGACTTCAAAACGAAGAAAGTAGCAAGAGATAAAGAAGGACATTACATAATGATAAAGGGGTCAGTCCAACAAGAAGATATAACCATTATAAATATATATGCACCCAACACAGGAGCATCAGCATATGTGAAACAAATACTAACAGAAGTGAAGGAGGAAATAGACAGCAATGCAATTATTTTGGGACACTTTAACACGCCACTCACCCCAAAGGATAGATCAACCAGGCAGAGGATAAGTAAAGACACAGAGGCACTGAACAACACACTAGAACAGATGGACCTAACAGATATCTACAGAACTCTGCACCCAAAAGCAGCAGGATACACATTCTTCTCAAGTGCACATGGAACATTTTCCAGAATAGACCACATTCTAGGCCACAAAAAGAACCTCAGTAAATTCAAAAATATTGAAATCTTACCAACCAACTTCTCAGTCACAAAGGTATAAAACTAGAAATAAATTTCAGAAAGAAATCAAAAAGGCTCACAAATACATGGAGACTTAACAACATTCTCCTAATTAATCAATGGGTTAACGACCAAATCAAAACAGAAATCAAAGAATATATGGAGACTAATGACAACAACAACACAAAGCCACAACTTCTGTGGGATGCAGCGAAGGCAGTCTTAAGAGGAAAGCACATTGCAATCCAGGCCCATTTAAAGAAGGAAGAACATTCCCAAATGAACTGTCTAAGGACACAATTATTGAAATTGGAAAAAGAAGAACAAATAAGGCCCAAAGTTACCAGAAGGAGAGACATAATAAAGATCAGAGAAGAAATAAATAAAATGGAGAAGAACAAAACAATAGAAAAAATCAATGAAGCCAAAAGCTGGTTCTTTGAAAAAATAAGCAAAATAGATAAACCCCTAGCCAGACTCAGTAAGAGAAAAAGAGAATCTACACACATAAACAGAATCACAAATGAGAAAGGAAAAATAACGACGGACCCGACAGAAATACAAAGAATTATAAGAGAATATTACGAGCATCTATATGCCAACAAGCTGGAAAACCTAGAAGAAATGGACAACTTCTTAGAAAAATACAGCCTTCTAAGACTCACCAAGCAGGAAACAGAAAAACTAAACAGACCAATCACCAGCAACGAAATTGAATCGGTAATCAAAAAACTACCCAAGAACAAAAGCCCTGGACCTGATGGATTCACGTCTGAATTCTACCAGACATATAGAGAAGAAATAACACCCATTCTCCTTAAAGTTTTTCAAAAAATAGAAGAGGAGGGAATACTTCCAAACTCTTTCTATGAAGCCAGCATCACTCTAATACCAAAACCGGGCAAAGACCTCACTAAAAAAGAAAATTAAAGACCAATATCCCTGATGAACGTAGATACAAAAATACTCAACAAAATATTAGCAAACCGAATTAAAAAATACATCAATAGGATCATACACCATGATCAAGTGGGATTCATCCCAGGGATGCAAGGATGGTACAACATTCGAAAATCCATCAACATCATCCATCACATCAATAAAAAGAAGAACAAAAACCACATGATCATCTCCATAGATGCTGAAAAAGCATTTGACAAAATTCAGCATCCATTTTTGATTAAAACTCTCAACAGAATGGGTATAGATGGCAAGTACCTCAACATCATAAAGGCTATATATGACAAACCCACAGCTAACATCATACTTAATAGCGAGAAGCTGAAAGCTTTTCATCTAAGATCGGGAACAAGACAGGGGTGCCCGCTCTCTCCACTGTTATTAAACATAGTACTGGAGGTCCTAGCCACGGCAATCAGACAAAACAAAGACATACAAGGCATCCAGATTGGTAAAGAAGAAGTCAAATTGTCACTATTTGCAGATGATATGATACTGTACATTAAAAACCCTAAAGACTCCACTCCAAAACTACTAGAACTAATATCTGAATTCAGCAAAGTTGCAGGATATAAAATTAACACACAGAAATCTGTTGCTTTCCTATACACTAATGATGAGCTAACAGAAAGAGAAATCAGAAAAACAATTCCATTCACAATTGCACCTAAAAGAATAAAACACCTAGGAATAGACCTAACGAAGGAAGTGAAAGACCTGTACTCTGAAAACTACAAGACACTCCTAGGAGAAATTAAGGAAGACACTAACAAATGGAAATGCATCCCATGCTCTTGGCTAGGAAGAATCAATATTGTCAAAATGGCAATACTACCTAAAGCAATCTACAGATTCAACGCAATCCCTAT
>JAQQAC010019064.1:853275-889928 GCA_029783875.1 Phataginus tricuspis
CCCAGGAATCCCACTCCTAGGAATTTACCCCAAGAATGCAGCAGCCCAGTTTGAGAAAGACAGATGCACCCCTATGTTTATCGCAGCACTATTTACAATAGCCAAGAAATGGAAGCAACCTATGTGCCCATCAGTGGATGAATGGATTAAGAAGATGTGGTACATATACACAATGGAATATTACGCAGCAATAAGAAAAAAACAAATCCTACCATTTGCAACAACATGGATGGAGCTGGAGGGTATTATGCTCAGTGAAATAAGCCAGGCCGAAAAAGACAAGTACCAAATGATCTCACTCATATGTGGAGTATAAGAACAAAGAAAAAAAAAAAATGAAGGAACAAAACAGCAGCAGACTCACAGAACCCACGAATGGACTAACAGTTACCAAAGGGAAAGGGACTGGGGAGATGGGTGGGAAGGGAGGGATAAGAGGGTAAAAGGGGCATTACGATTGGCAGGCATAGTGTGGGGGGGTACGGGGGGGACTATACAGCTCAGAGAAGACAAGTAGTGATTCTCATCTCACTACACTGATGGACAGTGACTGTAATAGGGTTGGTGGGGGGGACCTGATGAAGGGGGTAATTTAATCATCACAATATTGCTCATGTAATTGTAGGTTAATGATACTAAAATAAAATGAACTGTAAAAAAAAATAATAAATAAATAAATAAACGTAAAGAGAAAAAAAAATAGTACAATAAACTGAAGCAAAATAAACTATCCTACCCAGTTATGCATTAGCCTTAGGTCCAGACTCACCAAATAATGGAAAGGCATTCCTTTATGGCCATTTGCCATGAGGGCCTCATCTCAGTCTGACAATTTAAGGACTTTTTTCAGAGTGAAGTGGTGGACATAAAGTACCACTAAGTAAACTTTTAGTAATAAAATTATGGGGCCTTCTTTTTTAGGAAATACCCTTGGTAAATATTGTTTCTCCTGTTAAGTTGAAAAATAAGAAGCTTAAAACCCAAACATCTAGCATATCAAAAATTATAAAAGATACTGTGTTTCCAAATATGCTGAATGGGAAGACTGTGAAAAAGAGCAATAAAATATTGCTAAGAATTACACTGAAGCTTTATGAAAACATTCCTTTTGTATTTCAGATAAATTTCCCTTGTGTCCTCAAAATCTATTAATGATCTGGAGCTGACAATGTGCCATTAAAAAGTAAAAGAAGCAAAAATAATTTTATATCATGCCCAGAACTAATGGCATCCACATTTTTTCAAGTCTGGATTACTATAATCCATCTTAATACTGTCATCATAGACATAGACTATGTAACAATCAAGGCCCAGTCAGGATACAGAAAAACACGCCTGTCATTTTAACAAAGAGAGATTTTAATATAAAGATTGTTTACTGGATATTAGTGGAAAACAGAAAAGGGAAAAGGGAAACACAGTGGTATCACTGATGTAGTCAGTGAAAGAAGAGAGTACGCCCTTAAGTCTGGGGTACAAAAGGGAGAGTTTGCAATTTTATAACATAGACGCTTGGATGAAGGGCAGCATAGGGCTGAGACTCAGATCTCTGAGGAGGGTGTGCTGTTCAGCTCCTGCTGGTGCTTCAGAAACTCAGAGGTCAGGTCTCTGGAGCTGGAACCAGACATCTGAGGAGAAGGCACCAAGATTGGTGCTCATGTCCTTGGGCATAATGAAGCTGGTGCAGGGGCTGGGCACACTGCAAACTGGAATTAGCTGCTGCTAGAATGAAATGTCACTCCAGGTTCAGGACATAATGCTAAGTGAAATTAGCCAGTCACAGAAGGATGACCAACTGCATGACTCCACTTACACGGCGTATCTAACATAGCCAGTCATAGAAGCAGAGAATACAATAGTGGCTGCAAGAGAGTTGGGAAAAATGAGGAGTTGTTCAGTGGGAATAAAGTTTCAATTATGCTAGATGAATAAGACTGGAGATCTGCTATACAGCACAGCACCTATAGTTACAGTGTCGTATTGAGCACTTCAAAATTGTTAACAGGGTAGAGCTCATGTTAAGCATTCTTAACTCATAAAGAAGGCATGCGAGGAAACTACTGTCAGACTCAAAGATACAAAATACAAAGCTTAAAACATTTGAAAAATATCAACAATTTCAAATGAAGCAAGTTGTTTGACTTTACATCAGCAAAATTCCTTTTACCACATCAAGTAACATACTCACAGGTCTGGAGAATTAGGACATGGACAAAATTATTGTGTGTGTGGAGGGCATCATTATTCTACCTACCACACTTCTATATAAACAGAATCGCTTTGAGCACTTCCATCGTGGAGACAATGTTAGACTGTGCCAAGATCCTATTCCTCAAACTTCTGGCTCACTACCTTCAGCATCCGTCAGTGATCTTGACTTCACGAGGATCACTGTGGTGGTTTTAACGATGCCTCTCCGTTTCCCTCTATGTTTTCTTGTGCTGCCAAAACAAAATACCATGCACTGGGTGACTTAAACAATATTAATTTATTTTCTAACAGTTCTGGATGGTAGAAATCCAAAATCAAGGTGCCAGCAGGATTTGGTTCTGGTCTCTTCCTGGCTTGCAGATGGCCACCTTCTCAGCGCCCTTACATGCTCTTTTCTCTGTGTGGGCACGGAAAGAGAGGCGTGTCTGGTGAATCTGTTTTCTAATGAGGACATCAGCCCCATCAGAAAAGGACCCACCTTTAAGGTCTCAATTCACCTTAATTACCCCTCCAGGTCCTACCTCCAAGCACAGTCATATTGCGGGTTAGGACTTCAATACGTGAATTTTACCAGGATACAGTTCCTTCCATAGCACTCTGGATCCCTGTACGTGGATTAGTTGTGATCTTCAGTGAGGAAGAGCTGTCCCTTCTGCTTCTTGTATTTATCTATTTAAATCTTTATTTATATCAGTGTGGAATCAAGATATTTATTTTATTCTTTTTTACATTCTTGAACATTATTCTTGGGGTTATAATAACAACACTAAAGTTATTTTGTGGCCCACATTTTTCCATCTTTGGCAGTCGGAAGCTCTAACTCTCCCTATTTTTTATTTAATTATAGATAGAAGTATATTCTATGTATATGTATAAGTACACATATAGTTATAAATTCAAAACTGTTAGCAGACTGTGCATCAGTATGTACTCAATTTAATGAAATTTGTTTATACCTTTATAAATTATTCAATGTTCATCTTTAGAAAGCTTTTCACTGTTATACTAATGATAATGGTTTTTGTCTCTGTCAAGCAGTTTATTTCTATAGAAAAATATGTAATGAGATAGCTCTTATTTGATTTCTAAATCTACCCATCTTCTTTATCAAATTTTTCACTTCTTTTCCTTTTTCCTCAGATATCAGGGTGAGTGCCTAGAATTTCTCCTTCACATAAATTATTTGATTGTATCAAATCAATTCTACTTTTAATAGGGATTTTAAATTTAACATCCTGTTGTTGTTTTTTTCTTATTTTTCTTTGGAGGACTCTAATTCTGAGTTAAAACTGTTATTTTAGGCACTGTATTTGTATCTTAATTTAACGAATATTTTCCCCAACCCTTCCCAACTGAAAGAAAGGACTTGAAATGATCTTAAAACAGTTTAAGTGCTCAAAGCAACTCCACTTTTGTATAGCAGTGTGGCAGGTGGAATAGTGATGCCACCCACACACAAAATAATTTTGTCCACGTCCTAATTCTCCAGACCCACGAGTATGTTGCCTGACGTGGCAAAAGGAATCTTGTTGATGCAAAGTTAAACAACTTGCTGTATTTGCAGCTGATGACATTTTTCAATGTTTTGTGTATTTTGCATCTTTGAGTCTGACAGTAGTGCTTTTACTCTATAATAATGTTCTAATTACAATCACATACAGTGTCTAAATAAATATGGTTAGTATGTGAGGAAAAATTCAGTTTAAATTTAGACACATTTCATGAGTGACCAATTATCAAAACTACACCAAACTTACGGTCACATTTTGACTAAAAATTAGAAGTAAATAAATAAATGAGGTTTATCTCCTATGTAGAAGACTCTCTTCCAATTGCTATAGTTGTGGGGAAAAAAGGAATCTTTTTCCTGAATAAATTAATTAGTACCTCCCCGTGTGTGTTTCCAATAACCCAAAGTAACTTCTAATCATGAAGTTAGAGACATGGATACATCTACATCATGAAAAACTAGAATTCTATGTTCATATGAATATGTGTGTGTGTGTGTGTTTTAAACAGTGGTAAAAAGATTTCTCTTTTTCTTCGAAAGGCAAACATCATAGTTTAAGGTTTAAATATTGCTCTAAATCCTACCATGTTACTACCATGGTCAGACATGTTGAACAACTTACTATACCTTGCTGGGCTTGAGGTCCTTAAGGTGAGAGGAAAAAATAAATACATATAGCAATCTATCTAATAGGACTGTTGTAAACTCCAGTTGGAATAATTTTTTCCTAAAATTTTTATGTAATATAAATTCTAGATGTGCTCAAGCAGCATCAGTAGGGAATATATAAAATTTAAAAAGAAATGTATAAGGACAACCTAAAGGTCACATTCATAAAATTCAGCATATCCAGTTTTTCATTTTAAATAAAACTAAGATGGGAAGGTGAAAGGCAGAAGGACTTTAGATGAGTCATTTTGTGTTTTGTTTGCCTTGCAGTCTTGAGAGAGGGGGAAGTCACTGAAAGCAAAGAAAACTTGCCCTTTAACCAGAATCTATATAATCTCTTTGGTAAAGGCTATAGTTTCATTAAGTATGAGAAAATACAATGTTGAATAGTACTAAATGAGGTCATAGACTTGGATTAACATTTGAACTAAGATAAGATTGATTTTGTTCCCTTATATTTGTTGAAGGGACTATTGCAATATTTAAATGGGAAAAAATAAAATAAAAGATGCAGTACAGTCTTAGAAAGAAATGGTTTGGGAAGACAAAAATATAGCCATATTTTTGGAGAATAAGGAGAAATATTTTCTCATTTTGATTCAAGAATAGTGAGATGTGAGGTGAAGTTCATGTTTTATAACAGCAATGACATCTGAATGGTACTTTGCAATTTACAGATTCACTTTAATATTCTGAGGGGCATATTAATATAACTATTTTACACATGAATAAACAGACACAGTGCAAAGATGTCCATAAATTTACTTTGAAATATTTCATGTTAGATAGTGTGATGCATGGCTATTATTTAAGCTACGCACTAGGAAGAGGCTGTTGCCTCAATCAGAATCCACACTTGATGGATGTTAGCCTAGGATTTAACCAAAAGCTCTTTTTATCTCCAATGTTTTATTAGCTGCTTTGCTAATTAGCATAAAAAATATTAGGAATGTTTTTAGACTCGTGAAGCTAGTGACTTCTTAATCATCAGCATTATGAATGTGAAAATGGGCTTGCATCACTGACATTACATATTAAAAATATGAAGATTGATTAAAATATTTTAAAGAGTCCTCTCACCTTTGATTAAATGAGTCCTTTGTTGTTATATTCTTAATATGGTGTCTGTGACTTGATCTCTAAGAGGAATTCTATTTAGATATTTTGCAAGAGGACTCTAGTTGCCCCAGGAAAATTATTTGAGTAACATAATGCAGTGTCTAGAACAGTCCTGTCCAATACAGTAGCCATTAGCCACCTGTGAGTACTGTGCACTTGAAGTGGCCAATCCAAATCAAGATGTGTTATAAATGGAAAATACACACTGGGCTTCAAAGACATAGTATGACAAAAGAAGAATGTAAAATATTTCATTAATGATTCATTTACATGTTGAAATAGTATTTTAAATATTGGTGTTAATAAAATATATTAAGATTAATTTGATTTCTCATTTTACTTTTTCAACACGGCTACTAGAAACATTAAAATTATATATGCTACTTGCATTACATTTCTAATGGGCAATACTGCTCTAGAATATTGGCATATCTGGCTCAGATGAACTTTTCATTTACAGTTTTTCAGATCACCTAAAATGACAGAGAATGAGTCAATTGGCTTGCAGAATAAATCATATATACCATACGACTCCATGCTAATAAATATTTACTGCATTAATGCTTGTAGGTACAGCGAAATTTAGACTGAATTTCATTATCACTTCTTAAGAGAGTTAGCAGGGATGGGGAGGATTGAAATTTTTTGGCAGGTTTTTTTTTTCTAACACAGTGGGAAAAATGATTGAATATAAACAAACAACAGACAAATAAGCCAACAGACAAAGTACTGATTATGACCAAACTGGTCTAGGTTAAGGCAAAATGCAGAGAACTGCTAAGACTGACACATAGAAGAACACACAGTGAGAGACACAGCTGGGATCCAAGCAAGGACTAACCCTATATCCAGCTGGATCTGTCGTACCCTTTCCAAGCCTCTATTGGTCTGGGCTATGTCCATTCTTATTTCCTTTCAATTGAATCATTGGTATATGGTAGAAAGATACTGCATATGAATGTGAAGTTGTGTTTGGAATTTCAGTTCTTTCATCTCAGTGTAATTTTAGGAAATTCGACTATGCTCTTTGAGCCTCAGTTCGCTCATCCGTTTCCCCTCTCTGGCTTTCTCTTTCTCTGTCCTCCATCTCTTCCTCTACGTCTCCCGTGCTCTCTCCCTCACTCCCTCTCCTTCCTCCCTTACATCTTTTTCATTTTATTGAATTGAAAGTGTTACCTTTAAAACATAAAAGGGACCAATTTCATGTATCAAATCTACATTTTTCGTGTTTCACATCATATTATAAAATAAGAATTTAGCTAAGCATTTATAACTGCTTTGCGGTATTTCATAGTGTGGATGGACCATAATTTATTCATCAGTTTCTGTAACCATAGCATTTATGCTCTTTCCCAATTTTTCTCTACTTGTTAGGCTATTCACTCTCTAACTTATATTTTTAGGAAAGACACAAAGAAGCTGAATGCTGGCTCAAAAAATACATACATTTTTAATTTCAAGAGCCAGGATCAAATATGACCGTATTGATCTGTAACCCATGAACAGTGTATGAGGTATCTTTCCCCACAATATCATAATAAGATATTTATCAGCGTTTAAAAATATTTAATCCCTGAGTAAAATAGATTACTTTGTTATTGACTTTTAGTATTAATTTAATTTATGCCTTATTGGCAGTGAAGTTTTTTGTAAGCTTATTTGCCATTTATGTTTCTTCTATTTAGAAGAACCTACATTCAAATGTGATTTTCTGTTTATTTTAATAATTAGTATATATTCAGCATATTAATCTTTTGTCTACTGTATACTATGTAACTAATTTTATCTACTCTAATAATCTTTTAACTTTGGACATGGACTCTTATCTAACCCAAGATTTGAATTATTTATCTTTTATAAATATTACCATCTATAAATATATAAATCCATCTGACTTCCTACTCTCTTTCTGTTTAAGAAATTTATTTTCATATATTCATTTCTAATAAACATTTTTACATTTAATGTTTAAATCCCTCCAAAATTTGTTTGTCGAAGTCTTAGCTGTTACAACTGATCGTTACGTTTAGCATATGCGCATTGGTCACCGCTTCTTTTACTTCTTAATTCTTTGTTGTTTTCTCATTTTTTCTTCAGTCATAATACAATGTTGCATTTGTAAAAGTCTATGGAATGTTTTATATATATGATAAGCATCTATAAATTAAAAAAATTTTATGGCTATTATTCCCTATCTTTTTCACATTTGATGATTTTAGAATAAACTAAGTATAAAATTTTATAAAAGTTGTCTAAACGTCATATGTTTCAAAAAAAACCTGTTAAGGTATTCATTAGGATTGCATGATACTATAGACCAGTGGGAGGAAAAGCAGCATAGCTACACTCCAGGAAGATGTAATAAATCTTCCTTCATTCATTTTCTTTTGTGCCTTTGAATTAATGCTCTCTCACATTTTTTGTTATACATCTTACTAAGCATTTTATGGCTTTGGGCTTTTTTTATTTTTTATTTTTTAATTTTTTGCTATGGTTCATGGGATCTTTTTTTCCTTACATTTCTAAAGTGGATTTTGCTAGTGTTATAAAGGAAATCTGTTAATTTCTATTTTATCATGTTGCTGAATTTTCAAATCAATTTCAATTTTAGTTTTATTTCCCCTAGAGAAATGATCTTGTGGTCTGCATATTATGATAGTCTAATCTATTCTTTTCCAATATTTATTTCTCTTATGTAATTTTATTTGCTTACTGCATTAGTTAGGACCTCCAGCTAAGTAATATTGTTGATTGTCAGAATTTCTGACTTATTTCTCAATTCAGTGCCATGGTGGATTGAAACGTGACTCATTTTCCTATCTACTCTTCCCATAAAGAGATGGGTCCTATATCCCGGCCTGCTGAATTTGGATGAGTGTAAAACTCTGAACAGTAAAAAACATCAAGATCCTTGGCCCAGGCCCCTAAAGATTAACAACTTCTACCTCTTATCTTGGAATATTCATTTACTCTTGGACCACTGAACAGCCCTGTAAAAATTGCAACTACACTGAGATCACCATACTGTGAGAAACTCAAGCAAGATGAAGAGGCTGCGTGCAGTGCAGGCTCTTGAGATAAACGCTTCAGCTAACTCTTGACTGACACCATCATCAACTGCCTGCTTGAGAAGGAGCCCTCTCAGATAACTGTGCATTTGAGCTTTCACATGATTCCTACCACTTTGAGACTCCAAGTGAGAACTCTCCCATGGCCCAGTCAACTCACAGTAAAATGAGAGATAATAGTTTTTTAAATCACTAAATTTTGAGGGTTTTTTTAAACACAGAAATTGATTATAGGAACAGATACCTTTATCACTTTCTGGAAGTCTTCCTTCCACTTCTAGTTTGCTAAGAAGTTTTACAGCATGATATCTCTTTAATAGTATAAATCACATGGACTACAGCAATGAACCTAATGGGTAGAGCTCAATGATCTTTGACAAATCATTGCACCTATATAACTATCACTCGGATTAAGATGTAGAATATTTCCATTACCCAAGAAAGTTTCCTCATGCCTCTTCTAGTCAATGTCCCACCACCCACACAGAGACCTCCACTATTCTGATTTTTATTACCATGGATTCAATTTCCCTATTCTTGAAATCCACTTAAATGATATAAAGTTTGTAATTTCATGTATTGGCTTCTTTCACTCAGCATAATGCTTTTGAGACTTATTCATATTGTTATATGTGTCCTTATCTAGTTCTCTTTCATGCTGAGCAGTATTTTATTATAAGAATAAAATCCAATATGTTTACCCATTCTCCTGTAAGGGTTGCTTCCATGTTTTGGCTATTATGAATAAGGCGACCATGAACACATTTGTACAGATCTTTCAAATATGCATTCATTTCTCTTGGCTCTACACCTAGAGAGGCATTACTAGGACATGGGAGAGGGGAGGCTTGAACTCTGTTAGAAACTGCTGTATAGTTTCCTAAAATGTTTATAAAATCTTACACTTTCACCAGCAATCCCATCAATTTACTGGTGATGCCACGTGTCTTAATTATTGTTTTCTTTTTCTTCAAAACTAAATCAACCATCCTAAGTTCTTTGCATTTCCATACAAATATGACATATTTCATTAGAATATGAAACAGTTCATTGAAATGTGGACTTACTTTTGAATACCTGGCTTAGGAAACCATTTCAACTACTTTGCAAATAGGAAATCAAAGAGGAGTGTGGGTGCAGCTACCCAACTCTATCATTTCTAGTGGAAAAACTGAAACCTCATTTCCTACATGGAAGGCCAAGAATAGAGTGTGGTTCTGATGAAAAACGCATGGTCCATTGCACTGAATCTGATCTCATAACAATTCAAGTCCATTACTGCTATCTCCTGAATTCCATGAGGTCTACTCATAATCCCAACAATACTACCTAAAGTCCTTCCTTTTCCCTCTCACATTCACTATGCTCCCAAACCTGAACTACACTCCTGGAAATACCATTTCTACTCTATAGGTCTTACGTGTTTCTGAAAGGAAACAGGAAGTTACATAAATCATTTTAATGAAGGAATAAAAAAATAAGTTAAAATAGCTTAATAAATGTCTAATGAAGACACAGGAAAAGAATTAATGAATTTCTCAAGAATTTGTTATGACTAATAAGATAAAACTATTTTCTATTAATTTTTATTTATCTGTAATTTTTTTTACCTGTAATTATTTTTATTCACTTCAGGCAAAAATACAAATTTAAAACTATTCACACAAATAGAGCCTTTTCCAAATAGCTTCCTGTGGTTAATCATGTAAAAAGATTTTTGTTTTCTCCTTAAAGGAGCAATTAGGTAAGAGATTTGATTAACAGAATCTATAAGTGGAAAGTAGATGTGGTTATTGGAACAAGTCCATTTAAATACGAATGATCTAATGGTCCTTATAAATGTATATGCCAATACTAAAGATTTTCTATTGTTAGAAAATAAAAATCCAATAAAATACATAACACTTGGAAATAATCTTTCAAAATTGCTATGAAAGTATTAAACTAATAGAGGAATTGTACTGTAAGGCATGTGGAAGAACTGGCTTCTTCAATTGCCTCATAAAAAAAAGCCTGTAAAAATATCATGATTCTTTTGGGATAGGCTAGATAATTGAGTAAAGATAAGAGTTCTTACTTAGACAGAAGGTGCACCATCCAGGACAGGAATACAATGAACACAACACCATAAAAGCAGAGTGGAGGTTTTAATAATGAGATAGTGCATGCTGTTGGAAGAATGGAGTCCCCATCAAACTCACACAATTTCAAAAACTGTCTTTTCTATTTGATGTCAGTCTTCAATGTCTCTTCATTAAAAAACAAAACAAAACAAAATAAAACTATGTAGGGCTTGTGCACTGACACCCAGGTGGAATTTCATTTGATTTAATATCTTGCTCAAATAATCAGTAATCACATCTTTGACACAGATGAAAAATATACTTATGACTTTAATACAATCTTTCTACTGTGGTTAAGAGAGACTTCAATGACTGTAAAGTTTTATTTTAGATTTTTTTTTGCATACAACTGGAATGGAGGGATAATAAATTGATCTCAGTGAAAATACTTAATTCTTGTGAAATTGTTCTATTAAGCTTATTAAAGGTAACACAAGGACGACTTTGGAAGAGTAAGTTTTTTCTCAATAAATATAGATGTGGGCAATGGTGGTTTTCACTGCTTTGTATTTTGTGTTTGTATTTTTCTTATTTAGTGTGTCCTTTGGAACTATCATCTCACTGAAAGCTCAGGAAGTCAAGAGAATATGAATGCTCTTTTATCGCATAAAGCACCCTTTAATCCTAATGAAAGATACAAGCTTATTCATTGACCTTCAAGCTTTGATCACAGGGCTCAAAGTTCCTGGTTCAGATTCATTGATCATAATGAGCAAAACAGAGTCACACAGAACAGTCTCTGGACTACTGCATTCAAATCATTCTTACCCTCAGCAGGTTTAAATAGTAACACCCAGCACTTTTGCAAAAAACAAAACAGTGAGGAGCTGCATGAGGGTTGTGCAGACAAGGAGATCATACAAGTGGCACCAGGCCTTAAGCCCCTTCCCCTAATTTCACCTGCCTGGCTCAGGCATCTCTCTCAAGAAGAATATGGCTGCCGACATTTGTGTTACTTCTGACCCTCCTTCGATTATGGCATAACTGTCTCAGAGGATTTCACAGGGTTTTATTTAGCCTCAATTATAATCTTATAAGAAAGATTTGCACCAAAGCGTCCTCATTCCCAGGTCAGGACTGGGTCCTCACTCTACTCCTGTGCCTGCCCTGCAGGCAGGTCTACGAGACCCAGGCTTCCGGATACTCCTGCTCCCCAAGGCTGCTGCATGAAAAGCGGGAGCTCCCCTTTTACATGTCCTCGTCTCTTAACATCCAGTCAGGAGAGGACTAATGACTCAATCACTTCATGTAACATGGAAAATCTTATTCCTCTAGCTTGTCCTTATTTGACACAAGCACACTCAATTCCTAACTTGGAATATATTCAGTACTGGGTTTTAACTTCTTTTCTAAGGGTGTATAACCATAGAAATATTCTGCCAAGAACTCCCAACATCTTTAGGCTGTCTGTTTCCCTATTCTTCATTCTACCAAGAGGAGATAATCACAGCTAGAATTTTAGATTAGAAATACATCTTCAGAAATAATGGATTTGGAAACACTGCACTCAAGATTAGATTTCCTATACTCTGCAAGCTCTTCTCTTAAGATTTTTGCTGGCTTCATTTTGTGGAAGGAAGAGTCAGTCTCCTGTGAGTTTTTTAAAACTCAACTATTTCATAAAACGGTGAGTAGCCTATAGACACCATAAGATATATATATATATATAATTCTTGCAAATTTCTTCTGTGACCACTTGGTTCTCATCTCTAGAGTCAGCACTTTCCTTTTAATTATTAATTTTAATTAAATTAAGTTCACTTTAAAATCTTTAGCTTGAAGGGGAACAAGCTTGAAATGCACTGCTCTAGCAGGCTCCGTTAACATTAGCATCCACTGATCACAACAGGAAGCATATTGCCTCCTTTACATACGTGGGCTCACCTAATTCTTTTAGCATCATGAGGTAGACATTATTATACATTCACATTTCATAGAAGAGAACAATTTACTGTTAATTAACCTGCCCAAAGCTGCACAGCTCTTCAAGAACTGAGACATGATTCAAATAAAATCTGACTTCAAAAGAATGTTTATAAAAAAATACTTAATATGACACCTTCTAATGTTTATTTCTTAGAGCTTCAAGGCTGATCTTACAAAGCCAGCCACCTTGGTAGAATGTTCTAAGACCCCCCAGTCAAAAATATCTCTATCATAAAGTGTCTGTGTAGAGATGTAAAATTCATCTTTTAAATTGTATTAGTTGGTTTAAAGGACTGGCTCTTATTCTATATGCTCTTTGGGGGAAATGTATTACATTTTATCTGCTAATTTGCTTTTTATTCTCACAGACGTCTCTTTCTTTCCTCTTTTCTAAGAACAGAAACCCCCTTCCTTTGTGCCCAGCACCCTTGCCATTCCTTCCTGCCTCCTCGAGGGCAGTGAGCCTGCAGAGAGCTCCTGGTCCTCACAGCGGGCCCCTGGCTTCCAAGGATCCCTTCACCCAGAGTGACCTGGCCTCCACCTGCTTCTCATATTATGTCTATTTAAGTTACAAGTCCCAAGGCTAAAAAAATTAAGTGACAACGCTTCTCTGGCATTTTCTTCTTTCAGATAATCACCGTCTTTCTTGCATCGCAAGTCTCTTCCTTCTTACTATCTCACTCCCCCACACGTAGTGGGCTACCTTGCTCTAAACTCGAGCTGGTGAATAAGATCACTGAGAATTTCTTCCTTTTACCTTAAAGTACAAGCAAATTAATCAATGTCATTTAATTTAACTTAATTACTAGGGTTGCCATAACAAAGTACCCCGGACTGGGTGGTTTATACAACAGAAATTTATTTTCTCACAGCCCTGGAGGCTACCTGCCTCTGGTTAATATGTCAGCATGGTTTGTTTCTTCTGAAGCATCTCTCCAGTTTGTAGATGGCCATGGACTATATTTGGAAATAGCGTTTTTAAAGAGGTAATTTAATAAAAAGGAGATCATTAGGTAAGCCCTAATTTAATCTAACATGACTGGAATCCTTAGAAGAAGAGGAAATCTGGACATATACGCACACTGAGGGGAGGACATGTGAAGACCCAGGGAGAAGATGGCCATCTTCAGACCAAAGAGGCGGGTCTAAGAAGAGACCAATCCTGCTGACAACTGGAATTCAGACTTTCAGGCTCCAGGACTGTGAGGACTGTAAGAAAAAATATTTTTTTTTGTTTAGCCACCTGGTCTGTAGTACTTTGTTATGCAGAATTATCGAATTAATACACTGGTAATTTTAACAAAAGTAGTAACTTTGATAAGGTGATGGAAGCACAGAACAAATTTGACTGAGAGGAAAAATTAATAGAAAGGGAGAAAATAAGAAAAGCAAAATACCTAGATTTTTCAAGTCATATTTATCAAACAAAAAACCCAAAGAAAATAGTATATTTCTTGAATCATCTCTTACAAACTCAAAAACCCTATTTAAAAATGGAATATTAAATATAGTGTCATCTACAAATTGCTTCAAGACATAACACTATTTAATTGTCTTTTGAAGATATTCTGTACCTATAGACATTTGAATATGAGGGTCTTTGGCACACACATAATTAACATTTCCTTAAGAAGTGTTCTAATTTGGATTAACTGATCATTCAGAGTGTGGCTATTATGACTTTTTTTCACTTTCAGTGAGGAATCTCATAGTAGGTTATGATCAAACTTAGACACTGTATTCTAAATCAAGAGCAGGCATACATTTTTCCATCCCTTGCCCTAATAATGGGACAGATCATGGAAATCAGGATGATTCTGGAAAGTTGGTTCTGGGTGGTTACTGTGGTAATGGTTTATTTAGAGAGTATTGCGAAGATCTACAAATAGGTGAGAGTAAGAGGGAAATGAAATATCCTGGCCAATGTTAGAACTATTGATTCTGATCAAGGGATATTTCTTTTAGAAATAGAGTATGTCACTATCACACAAAGTGAAGATATAGATGCAAGACAAATGTGAGGACTTAGACAAGGTCTGCCCAAGCAAGGGGAGCAAAACAGAGATGAGCGTAATAGGCTCATGCACACAATTCCCCAGGGCAATCATAAGGGGCCAAGGAAGCTGACAGCAAGTGCTGGGTTTAAGCTACAAATATTTGCAAAATATAGGAACGTAGTTTAAATCACAAACCCAGCCCTTCCTGTAACACTTAAGTTATGTATCTCAAGATTCAGAATCTGTGCAACTGGCCCATGAGTTTCAATTCCACAGAAAAACACAGCTAGTCCCTTGTGGGACTGTATCCACTTTCCAGGGAGGGTAAACAACAGGCGGCTGATGGAGATGCCTTCAAGACTACAACAGCCTTCTAAAACTTCCAGTGGTGACAAGAGAGTTAGGATGGCCAACATCCAAAAGACAACAACAAATGTTGGCAAGGATGTGGAGAAAGGGGGACCCTTCTACACTGCTGGTAGGAATGCAAATTAGTTCAACCATTGTGGAAAACAGTATGGAGGTTCCTCAAAAAACTCAAAATAGAAATATCATTTGACCCAGGAATCCCACTCCTAGGAATTTATCCAAAGAAAACAAGGTCACAGATTCAAAAAGACATATGCACCCCTATGTTTATTGCAGCACTATTTACAATAACCAAGAAATGGAAGCAACCTAAGTGTCCATCAGTAGATGAATGGATTAAGAAGATGTGGTACATATACACAATGGAATATTATTCAGCCATAAGAAGAAAATAAATCCTACCATTTGCAACAACATGGATGGAGCTAGAGGATATTATGCTCAGTGAAATAAGCCAGGCGGAGAAAGACAAGTATCAAATGATCTCACTCATCTGTGGAGTATAAGAACAAAGAAAACAACTGAAGGAACAAAACAGCAGCAGACTCACAGAACCCAAGAACGGACTAATAGTTACCAAAGGGAAAGGGACTGGGGAGGATGGGTGGGAAGGGAGAGGTAAGGGGGAAAAAGGGGTATTATGATTAGCACACATAATGTAGCAGCTGGGGGGCATACAGGGAAGGCAGTATAACACAGAGAAGACAAGTAGTGATTCTATAACATCCTACTATGCTGATGGACAGTGATTGTAATGGGGTATGTGGTGGGGACTTGATAATAGGGGGAGTCTAGTAACCATAATGTTGTTCATGTAATTTACATTAATAATAGCAAATATAATAATAATAAATAAATCATTTATTTTAAGAAGTGATTTCATTTATAACAGACCAGCATTTATAAACCTCAGCAAATACCAGTTCAACATAACACTGTCAAAGGAAGCTCAAATATTTCTCAGATCCTTCCAGTAAACAGAACACCCAAAATAACATTTAATAATTTCTTATAAATTATAGTTAAATAATGATGAAAATAATCAAATGCTTATCTAAATGCAGAGACTTTTTCTTAAGTTCCCAATACATGGGTAAGTTTAATAAAGCAGGACAAATTGTTTTGATACAACACTACTCAATCTGCTAAGATTAGATTAAAATTTTTCTTTTGAAAGCCTGTCAGGTAAATTAATTTTGCATTTTTCTCTGATTGAATCCTCAATTTTTGTCTTTAGAGTCTGTGAAATTTCTTCTCATGATAAAATTACTTGATCGAACAAAAGAATGAACCTGCAAATTCAAAAATCAACACCATCTTTTATTTGCAGTTTTGGCTGTTAAAGGATTCCCGTCATTACCTAAACATGAAGATACAGAAACAATTATAAAAAAATCCATGCCCGTTAAATCCTTTCTTTTAAACTCGTTTCTTTTCACTTGAATAGGTTTCTAAGAGAAGAACTATCAATTTCTTATTCTCTGAGAAGACCAATCGCTTAGATTTTATCATGTACTCATGCATTAGAAATCTAATCACTTAATGCATTAAAGTATATGAAAGGGCAATTATAGTGTGATTAGTGAAAAGGCAGCATACTCCGTCTGCTCATGTCATGAAGTGGTGCAGAGTGTGAGATAACTTATGTGGAGTTAAAACGAACATGTCCAGACATAGCACATCATGAGCACTGGAAGGTCACTACTAGTTTTGCTCCACAGTTGTCCCAGTAATAAGTTTATTTGCAGGTCACTGGTAATATACCAATCTCTAAAAATATATAAACACATTTCTTCAGTGAAATTTCTTTCTGTTATTCATCGTATTAACCATCTGTCTCCTAATATCATCCAAACCCACACTATCTTTGTAAAGAGCTATATGTTATATAATGCATTCTGAACTGTAAGTAGGACCTGCAGAAACACTTGCTCTCACCATTAGCAATACCATCAGTCTTCGTAAGAATCTCTTAGCAGTTTACTGATTATAAGAGAATGGACAATTTTTTCTCATAAATAAGCTCACAAATATTAATGTTCCTTAAGTCTGAACATAGGACTACTAGTCTTCAACTTCCACAATTGCCAATAATAAAAATTTTTAAATATATTTATTAGCTTAAATCTATGGCTTGCTTAAGAATTTTCACTAGGCCTATCTTACAGTTCCATGTCCTGTCAGCTAATAGCCTTAGAGTTCTATCTCCAGTTACATGTGTGCGGATACAGGTTCAGTATAAAATTTTTGTTCCTTTGTTGCATTTTCTAATTACTTAATATGAGATTAGTTGAATGATGTCTCTCATAAAAAGTATTGTTGCAGAAATGCGGCTGTCTTCTGTCACCTTTAGTTGAATGTTACTCAGTATCATATAACACTTAAATTTTCCATAGGAAGGAATAACTAATCATATATATCAACCAAAAGAACTCAAACTGCTGAGAGGACCAGAAATTAAGATTTTGGCAAAGCATGAAGCCATCTGGAACCAAGTGGGAAAAACAAATTCCCAAGAAGCAGAGTTTAGAAAAGTTTATGAAGAGGCAGGTAAGTGGGAAAATGGTACTGTTTATTGTGCTTTTGGAAATTATTTTAAAGTCAACACACAATTTTAGTGCATTCAAAGACAGTATTTTGATTCAATTATGTAGCTTGGTAAATGGGAAAAATCTGTATTTTCAAGTCTTCCAGGTAATTCTGAAAATTGTTAAGTATGTATGAGACACTAATGAACCCAAAACACAAAGCCACATTTTTGTTTTTTATGTCAACTTAATATCAAATAAACTAGAAGTAAAATATTTAACTGTTACAATGCTGGTACATATGATTGAAAAAGATTTTCATTTAAGATGTTTGATTTATTTTTCCAATGTTAAGAGTTAAAGAAAGGAAAGATTAAGTCCCTGTTCTGAGTTCCCTGAGGCTGTTCTTTAAGTCTACAGATACCATAATGCTATCAAGGAGTTTCCTAATTTTATATTAATAGGAGTCATGTTCTCTATTTTCAAAGAATACACCACCTAACGGAAAGGCAAAAATAGAGGCAGTTAACAAACACCAAGGGGAACAGAGGGGCAAAGGATTTATGTCTGTGTGGGGCCATTAGAGAAGGTTACACAAAAATAGTCATGCCACTTCTTACGAGAAGAGAACACTTACATGGTCAGGGTACTGAGGTGTGGCTCAGAGTGCGCTCCTGCAAAGAGAAACCCTGTGCCTCTGTGTTCAGTATAGGAGAATGAGGCATTTGTGAGTCATCAACCTAGTTTACAAATTTGTTTACGACAATCTACTTTAGAGTGGTTTTTGTCTCTTCCTCTCATTCATTCCCACTTAGTATTAGTTGCTTTATTACCCCTAGAGGTGAACTATGCGTTGCTCTGGGACAACCAACAGATTAGTTAGACTGTTTTGTAGGGTCTGAGGGATACTGAAGGATCCTAAAGATCTGAAATAATAATACAATCTCAATACAGTAAGAAGCTTGTAAATGAGAATGTGATTACATTCTGAAAAAGGCCTCAAATTTTGTGACCAAAAAAACTACCTTGCAAACACAACTTCAACATTGTGGTCTTGCTCTTATTATTATTTAGAATTTGATTTGCATGTGTGTGCTGAAACTACCCCATGATTGCAACCTAGATATGTGCTAATAATTCTTGAGGTTATAGGGTATTATTTATCAGCAGATAATGCCCTGAAGTGTTCATTTTCAGGTTCAAAATAATAAGGTGCAGTAGTGTGCACCATGTGTTTCAGATTGTTACATTATTACTAAAATAAGTTATAAGGATATACCTGCTTGGAAAATTCTAATTAATGTGATTACTATGAAACTGGAAAGAATTATTTTAAAAAACATTTTGGGAAATAATCAATGGTAGAAAAAGAAATGGCCAAATGAGTCATTCAATAACAGAAAATATCTTTTTCTTGAATTCCAAATATACTATTTGTCAGATTCAAGAGCACTGCATTGAAGATTACTTTGCAGAGTTTTTCTAAGAAAAACATTATATAGATAAGGCCAAAATAACAGAATAGAGAACAAAAATTGAAGAAATACAGATGAGTGAATCAGTTTAGATCCCATAAGAATGGATTCAGAATTAAGTTAGAATTCAAACTAGCCCTAAGTTTTGGTCCAGGGGTTATTGATAGTAATAAAAAATGAAGAAAGAGTTATTTTGTTATGAGTTGTTTTAAAAGCAGTAAATATTAACAAATTATTTATGGAATTATGTATCAGTGAGGTACTCCAACTTAAAGACATTTCTACAATTAAGTTAAATTCTAATTAAGCTGTAAAACGCTATGACTAAAATAAAAATAGGTCAGTAGTCCAGGCACAGCCTAAATGAGTCCTCTGCACGAGGCAATCAAATTGTCAGCCAGGGCTGGTTTCTCATCTAGAGGTTCAGCTGGGAAAGGGTTCAATTTCAAGCTCACTCAGGTAGTTCATAAAATTCATATCATTGTGGCTGTAGGACTGAGGGCTCCAGTTTCTTACTGACTGCTGCTGGAGGTGACCCACAGCTTCTTTCTATTTGGACTCCCCTAACATAGCCACTTATTTATCACACCAGCAAGTAGTCTCCAAAGCAATTCTGCTAGCAAGGTGGAGTCTTATATAATAAAAACATAGTTACAAGAGTGACATCCCATCACCTTTGCATATTCTATGAATTAATTGGAAGTCTCAGATCCTGCCCATACTCAGAGTGAAGGAATCACAGAAACGCATGAACACTAGGAGGCAAGAATCATAGAGGAGGCACAGTGGAGCCTGTGCATCTCACAGGAGGACCAACTGTGGCTCAGTGAACATGCTCACTACTAAATCGTTGCTGAGGTCATGGAGAGGATGTGATGGCTGGTTGACCTGAGAGCAGGACCAGGGCAATCAGAGGCTCCTACCTACTCCCCCCGTCCTTGGAAAGTACATTCCACTCACCATTCCCACAGTGGGAAAAGTTCCAAGGTTACAGCCTTGAGAGGGTAGGTGTTGTTGAGACCATCTGGACTGAATACGTGACTGAACCCAGTTAAAGCCTCTATACAAACTTTAAAGATTCTGGTGGATGTTTGTGGAGATCCACTCATCTTGTGGCTATGTAAGACAAGCCTCGTATGTAAGTTCCCTGCCCATTAAAGCCTGCCACCTACCAATCGGGAGTGTTCTGCGTCTTTCTTGGCTCTCTCCTTGCCCTGTGTACAGGGGCCAATTTGCAAACCAACATCAATGGTGGCTTAATTTCATCTATGATTTATATCAGGGGTCTTTAAACTACAGGCCATGAACTAGCTACTTGACTTTGCAAATAAAGTTTTATTGGCACACAGCCACATCATTTAGTCATTAAATGTCTATGGCTGTTTTTGTGCTACAAAGGTGTATTTGAGTAGTCACAATAGATTCTATAATATGGCCTGCAAATCCTAATATGTTTATTATCTGGTCTTTTGCCAATCTCTGATTTAAATAATAGATTTTAGCATAAGTTAATTCCTTTGTTAGTTAGCTTAAGGGTATTTTTTTCTCCAATAGTTTTTGAAAAAATAGATGCAACTAACAGATGAAACATGGGGATGATTAACATCAAACTTTATGAAATTGGAGATTTATGTATTTTATTATAGTAATATAGCACCATCTTGTGGAATATTATAGAAACTGCCAGAAAAGTTTATTGAAGTACTACTAAGTTACTGAGCATTTGGAAGGCTCTGGTATAACTTCTAAATTCTACTGAAAATAATGCGTTAAAAAGAAAGTACCATTTTTAAATTAAAATTTATAAAAGTTAGAGAACATCTAAATGAAGTTATCATTTTTTGGATAAGAAACATGTCTTCTGAAATTAAATGACTTACTAAATTTACACAGTAATTTTAATAATAGTGGGATTTCAAATTTTTCCATAAAAAATGAAAGTGTATTTATGTATGTGTGTACATGTTTAATATGTTAAAATAAATATTGCAGAAGTAATATTTTTTTGAAAATCAATTCACCCATTTAATTAATTTAGATTGAGAGAAAAATTGCAATGATGGTAAGCAGAGCTAGTTTTCTTTCACAGATAAACTAAATTGTTATATCGATACCAAAACTGTAGAGATGAAATTATTGGGGGTATCCTGTTCAGTTCTGAACATGAAGGTCAAGAAGAACATTAGAAATGGGAATATTAAGACAAGTAAGTTATGATCTGGCAGGCAAGAAAATATGATTCAGAAATCCATTTCATATAATGAGCTGTGGAAGGGACTGGGCTGTTTACTGGGGAGAAGATGTGAGTAAGCAGAGAAGGGCGTGCTGCTCTAAGTATCTGAATGGCCATCATTGGAAAGGTGGGTTACACTCCATTTCCTGTGATCCCAAGATACAGAATGAGTTCTGATGTTCCAAGGCAAAAACATGAGGTCAACTGCAGACAGATGGGCAGTCTGGTGAGTAATGAGGTTTCTGTCATAAAGATATCTAAGCAGAAGCTTAAACTCTCCTCGAGAGACTGGTAGGGTAAGGAAAGCTGTTCCTAGTTGGATGAAAGAAAAGAGTTGGTCCTGAGACCACTATTTATATCTGAATTTTCGTATTAAAGGTGGAATGTAGGGGATTCCCAGACCATGAATAGCTAAGCATGCTCATTCAAAGGTTGGCATAAGTGCATGTCAATGTTTCCTGTTAGGAAGCAAATGCCAATTGTGCCTCACTTACTGGGAAGGGCAAACAGAAGGAAGTGGGACATTCCAGAATTTTTAGACATGCTCAGACCTGATGAGGATATCTCAGACTCCTGGTGGGAAATGCTGGCCAGTGTTTCTCTATGAAACCCAAGAGACCAGGAGAGTTATTCCGAGAGCACCCCTTGCTCTCTCATTGACACATCCT
This sequence comes from Phataginus tricuspis, assembly GCA_029783875.1. NCBI lineage: Eukaryota > Metazoa > Chordata > Mammalia > Pholidota > Manidae > Phataginus > Phataginus tricuspis. The sequence goes on from JAQQAC010019064.1 coordinate 875,172, forward strand.
GACTAAAAAGGACTGTGGTGGTGACCATAAAGAACAAGTATTTCATCCTTGGATGCAAATTTGATTTCTAATACATTCTGCCTACAGTTTTGAATCTAAATGTGCTGAGACCCATTTTAATGCCCACCACCCCTCACAGGGCTGCCTCAGATGCTGAGAAATGTGCTTCTCAGGCTGTGATTCCACACACGACACCATCTCCCACTGATGGGCGCATGCTCTCCTTGGACCCTGCGGCTCAAGATCACGTTCTTCCACTGCCAGGACGCCGTTCCCCACAGAACTCAGGCTCAGATACTCCACACTGGGTGTGCACGGCCACCCACCTCAGCCCCCTCAGACTTCCATACCCGTGCCTCTTTCCCACCACACGCATTCCCTCCTCGGCTGGTATAGACCCTTGGCTCCCCACCTCGGATCTCAGCTCCCTGCAGGAGCGCCCTCCGCGCCTCCCTCTGACACCGCTCCCTGCGCTCCCTCTCCCGTGAGCTTCCTCGCCCGCTTGCCCAGGCTCTGAGCCAAGCTCTTCAAGGCAGATGTCCTCCTTCCTAGGTCCCTGACTTTCCTCTCTCCTCTCTCTGCCCCATCTCTACATTTCTCTGCCCTACTTAAGGCTTGAAGACTACATTGTCCTGGAAGATATTTAGGAATGAAAAGAAAGAAAAGGAAAGGGAAGAGAAAGAAAGAGGAAGAGAAGGCACAAAATTGGAAAAGATTAGGTTATTGTTTCTGAAAACAAACACCCCTTGCTTCCTCACTGATAAATGTTAATGTTAAAATGTTAGAATTATGGGTTATTCTTAGGACACATGTTTAAATATATTGCCTAACTTTAAGCATGTGGTCTGTAATTTTATTCTATTTCTCTTATTTAAAAACCTTAAAGGTCAGGTTATGAAGTTGGCGGTGACAAATCTGTAATAAAAAAGCACACCCATGATCATCGCACTTGCACTAATTATTAAAGTACATGATAGTACAGTGATTTTGAGGTATATTTCAGAAGTACATTTCAGCCTTTTTGAAAGGTCCATTTTATCATCTACTCTTCTATCACTCTCTTAATTTTATATTAATTGACATTAGAGAAATTACAGAAACTTCTATAACTTCAACACTGTTATAACAAAGGAAAAATGGAATGAGAGCTCATAGAAGAAAATAAAGATACAAACTAACCCAGAGATATGGAAGATGAGGTGATCCTCTTGGTGAATGACAAGTGAATTTCATTTAAAAATCATCTTCAAAACTTAAAAAAGAATTTACAAAAATAATTAACATTAAAAAAATCAGCATTGTATTATAAAGAAACCACTTAGGAGGTCACTTTCTTTCAAATATGATGGCTTAATATTTGGGTTAGAGAACCCACACATATAACTATGACCCTCAATATTTAAATTATTGCTCAAAAAATTATTTGTAAGTCAACTGCTTAGAATACAGAAATTTTCCTTATACTAACCCTGTTGTAATGGTTATTGGTTTCCATCCACCACAGACTATTTTTTTAAACAAACATGTATCCCCATATGTAAATTTAGCAAATATGGTTCTGATTGAATGTGATTATGTTATTATGTTAATTTGGGTTTATCTTTCCCTTCCTTTTCAGAAGATTATGGGCCATACAGAAAAATACATGTTTCTACGGACTCAGAAATGGAGAAAGAAAAGAGAATGCAGTGACAGCTCAAGGGACATTTTTGTGGGGCAGACACCCACTTTCTACACTTAGAAAACTTAATTTTTAAGAAGCACCCATAATTCTGTTGATACAAGTGTGAAATAAAATGAAATTCTGTGGTCCCCCCAGCACCCCACCCACACCTCTTGGTCCCAAACCAGCCAGATCAGCTCTTGCTGTGCTGTGAAGATGCCCTGCAGTCATTCTTGTCTGTGTCACAAGACCACATAGCTCCTCAGCCCTCGCCTGGGACCAGAGAAACCCAGACTGAAATGCTCAAAAGAGGGTAAACTGGTCTGGTTTTCCTGCATCCCTAGAAGAATCCTTCAGGAGGATAATCAACAGTTCTCGCTGTTGCCCCCTCTCACACACAGATGGCACCAGAATATCCACTGTTTGTTCTTTTAGACACTGTCCTAATGTACTGATTGGCATAACCTCTTTCCTGGACCCATCCTTTGTTGTAAAAAAATATTTCCGAAGTTCCCAAACAAAGGGGCTTTGGAGCAGTTTATCAGAACACGCTGATGGTCTGCTCTCAGGCCGTGGTCCTCAGTAAGATGCTGCATCACCTTTTCTTAAATGCAACATCAGTGCTGATTTCAGTCCACACAGGTCACACCAAAAAAGCAGGTCTAAAACTTTGGTTTGATTTCACAGGGCTCACAGGGACAATAACAGAGACCCAAGGTGAAGTCAGCTGTTATAGAGGCACATGTTTATATGTAGAGGTTATTTACATACAAACTGTGCCTTTGTAAACTGGAGGAAAGATGCTATGAAATATGTTCTACTGACAATCTTCACAAAATAACTGGGACAGTGTTGTCAGAAAGAGTGACATATAGCAGTATTCTGAAGTCACTAGGTTTCTGCCAAAACATAAACCTTGAACTCAACTTTTAGCATATAAATGGTATGTATTCTTCAAAGCAAAGCAATATTCCTTTTTCTAATATAAGAAACTGTGTATTTTGTGTGAAATAGAAGAATCATATCCAATAAAGCATTTATCATTGAAGTTTTTAAGCTTAAAAGTTTAAATATGACTTACTCCTCTCTCCCAATCTTATTCCAATGGTAAAACATCTTTGGCATATGCCCAAACCTCATCTTTGGTACAACATCCATCCATTTCCTATTTGGAAGAATGAATGCTATATCTGAAGTCACTCAATTGAAAATCAGTTCAACAAATGCATAGTCTGTGGTTTTTAGTGTTATCCATCAAATTTACTTTTTTATACAAACTAAAGTACTTAACTTTAAGAACTGACTTACCAGACAGATGGCTGATTGTCTATTGCTCTGAAAGCTGTTTGGATTTTTTTCCTATTTACATTTTTTAGTGTTCTGCATCCAGTTTGTCAAATATGACTTAAATTTTAAGTAATATAAATTGATTAGTTAACTTTTAAAGGTATATCATATAAAGAGAAATCAAATTATTAAGATCTCTGGGAAAAAAAACCCCTAAAATATAAGGCATATAATAGCTCCATCTACTGGTGAATCCATTTATTTGTAAGACAGCTTAATTTTATTTCATTGATAGTTAAAAATGAAAATTACAGGACTTATACAATTCTACTTATTTTGTGGATACTCCAAGGATTTTAATTCCTAGACTTGTTGTTATTGGTGATGATTGTTGTTGATATAATGCAATATAGAAAACACAATATATTTTAATAAAGGTTAGCAAGAATTATGTAAATAATACTATTTTAGGGGTGCCAGTTATCAACTTACTGTCTCTCAGTTTGATATCTACTCTTTATTGTATTACTTATGATAGTGGAGCTGAATCATATAAACTTAACACCTCTTTCCAGCTGGCAAGACAGTAAGGTTTGCCAGTAGAGGGACCCTGAGGGACACAGCAGCAGAGGGCCCTTGCTTCTCTATGGTTCATGTGTGCTTCATTTCCTTCTTCCTACAGTGTTCACGTGCAATGTGGGGTACCCAGTTGAGCTCACCTCAGTTTCCATGACACATCCATGACGCTTCCCCAAAAGTTCTGCAGGCAGCCCTAAGGACCAAGCGCAGGCTGCCCCCAAATGTGCCACTTGGACATGCAGATTATTTGGAGCTGAAAATCAAGGCCCAAATGACTGAGAAGGAAACTGACCTTCACTCTAACTGCCTAAAAGAAATGACACAGAGGACCTGCCCCAGGAAGGGAGCTGTCACCATAGATAACAACTTAAAATATGAACTACAGATGGTAGACAAGGAAGAATTTAGCGAATTCCTGCCTGTCCCATTGTTTCCGTGTGGCCCAACAAACATTTGTTTAGCAAACATTTACTCTTGTTCATCTTGCCTGTGAACTGCTTTCCCTCCCTTGTAATCCCAGACCCCCACCCCCTTCTCTTTATTTCAGGATACCATATATACATCATTTTCCCTGACTGTCTTTGGAATCTCATGTCTGTGTGAATTACCCTTATGTATGTAATTAAATTTGATTTTCTCCTGTTAATCTGTCTCATGCCAGCCAACTTGATTCTTAGACCAGCTAGAACTTTGAAGGGTAGAGGAAATTTTTTTCTCCCCAACACACCATAGCAGTTTCCCAGCATGTTCAGCAACACCCTCAGCAGGTGACTTCCAATAAGAGCAAAAAATGTGTTTTTAAGAACCGCACACAAAGCTCTTACTAAAATAGATTCTATTCTGCGCCATAAATAAAGTCTCAATATGTTGGAAAGGAATGAAATCATGTTGTGGATAAAATTGTAATATATCCAGAATCTCTCCCCTGGTTTTAGTGCATCTGCCTATCAATAGGTGTTTCCAAGGGGTGGAATTAGTCCATCTAGTTATCAATAGGTAATTACAAGGGTGTGCAAGGGTTTATCTGGACTGGAGAGTTTGGGTGGAGCTCTCTTCCTCTTCTGTTGCGACCTGGTCAAGAGAGAGACAGGATGGCTACTTGTAAGAAATCCAGGTTTCTTAAACGTTTTGAGTATGCAGTTTCACAAAGATTATATCATTTGGTTTTTTTCAGAAATAATAATTACATAAAGGCCAATCTTTCAAGATTAGATTATTGACAACTCAGCAATCACTAATTCTTTGCACTTACACTTGCTTGGCTTCCCTGGCAGTTTCGGAACAAACATGACTTAATTCTCAAAATGTTCCCTCACGCCTGGTTGGCCTGAGCCCCACTTGCAGTTTCCTTATTATTGATTCTAAAATAGCCATGGTTACTATTCATCTGATTAACAAGTATAGCTAAGTCTATTTTTCTAGGTCTAAAACATTACGTGCAGATTTAAAGAAAAACATCAAAACAGTGTATCATGAAAGCAGTGTAGCAAGACCAAGCTAACTACAATTGCGGGACTGAAAAATCTGCACTCTTGGTAGGTGCCCAGTGTCACAGAGACGAGAGCATTGCACCTGAGGTAAGGGGACAATGACCACTGAGTCAAAGGGCATAGGGACCTAGTCGGGCCACTTCTCTTCCCAGTGGGGGGAAACAGGGGCATGTCTGCCTTAGAGTTTCCTTAAATCATTTACAATCATATCTATAACAATAATCTTTTCTATGGGGAGAGTCTCAGCAATCACGCCAGGCCCTTTTGCATATAATCATTCATGCTGACTTTTCTTTGTTGTTCTATGATCCTGAGACCCAGCAGGTCTAGGAGTCATTGAGAAATTCCTCGCGGGGCTGAGTTGGGTGGGGAGAGGGAACTGGAACTTACTCAAACAATTCTTACTTATTATAATTTTGATACTTGTTTCCAATATCTTCTCTGCATCCCCCTCCTCATATTCTTTAATAAAATGTTGAAGTAGTAGGTAAAAGTAATAAAGATTACAGTTTCTAACTGAGAGCTGTTTAAATCTTGAGGTAAAAATAAAGATGGAAAGTAAAGTTTAAAGCAGTAAGAAAGTAAGTGTAAGCTGTCAGATCCATGCCTACAGGCTAAGTGTTGATTCAAACGAGACAAGGGCAACAACAGCCATGGGCGCAGGAGATTTCTCTCAGAACTGGGGGGTGAGCTTCTGAGCCTCACCTCTGTTGGCCCCCTATTGTTCACCTGATGGCCCCCCTGTGACTGTGCCTGTCTCAGGTTGGTCCTCCCTTGAGGAATCTTACCGTCTCTGGCTAACCAGCCATACAGGGAGATGTACAGTTGGTGAGACAGAAGCAATGTTCTTTGGAAAGGTCAGCTCTTCTTACTCCTTTGCAGATTTATGCCCCGTGGCTTTTATGCCCAGCAGTTGTCTCGAGGTATCTTTGCCACCTGGAAGAATTAGGGGGATCTTGCTCTGGCATTTCTCCCAGGGTATTTTAAATTTGGCTTTCCAATTTAGGTGAAAGTGACCAATAACAACATTTCCAAACACCATAATAATAAGGAGAGAGAGTGGGGATGTTCTTCTCAGAGATCCGCATTGCAGTTCCTTCTTTTCCGGACGTCTGGGCAGTGCCATCAGATGGACGAATCAGACTGGCTGCCGACACTAAGTGAAGTAATTTATTATATAATGTCCTTTGCAATTCTATAGCTAGAAAAAAAAGTGTCTAAATACGCATATTGTCAGGAATAGGAGATTATAATTTCATATGTTAGAATTACTTTGTGTTTCCTCTTGGGTAAATTAGTTCAAATTATATTTTAAGTTAAAAAAATAAAAATGAAAATGACAACTGTTGGTGAGTCAACATTTTCATCTAGCCCTTAAGGTTCTTCTAGCTGATCAAAGAATTAAATTGACATGAAAGAGATTAACAGGAGAAAATAAAATTTAATTATATACGTGTGGGCAATCCATGCTGACATGAGATGCGAAAGACAGTCAGGGAAAATGATGTATATATGCCATCCTGAACTAAGGAGAAGGAGGTAGGGGTCTGGACCTTCAAAGGGAAGGAAGAAAATTCATAGGAAGATGAAAAAGAGTAAATGTTTGGTAAACAAATGCTTGCTCGGCCATACAGAAACAGTGGAATTTTAACTAACAGACTTCGCTAAATTCCTGTATGTCTACCACCCCTAGTTCTTATCTTATTTTTGCCTATAGTCACAGCTTCCTTCCTGGAGCAGGTCCTCTATCTAAATGCTTTTAGGCAATTAGGGGGAAGGGCAAAGTTTCTAAGTATTTTGGGCTTTGATTGTTTTCACTTCCAAATAATCTGCATGTCAAAGTGGCACATTTTGGAGTGGCCTGCCCTTGGCCCTAAAAATCTAGAATTACTTTTGGGGAGTTAGAATTTAACTGAAATGTGATTAAATAAAATGTTGCTAAATAAATCACTCATTAAAAGGGACTTTAAAAGAGAACTTTTTTTTTTCCTGACAAGAATCTCTGATTGGAAATGAGAAACTACATCAGCTATAAGTTTACTCTAATATATTGAGATTTGCATAGTAAAGCGCCTCCAGCTTCTCTGTGCTTTAAGAAGAGTATGAGAGGCTTGAAGTATAGCAAGTATAGGCCAAAAGTCAGGTCAACTAAAAATAAAATACATTATCAAGTGTTTATTGATTTATCTAAAGGTGCCAGGTGCACCAAGTTCTAATTCTTTAAGCAAAAACATTCATTAGGTGCCCTTAAAATCATCTGTCATCAGGTAGACAGATATTACCTCAGAATTGCCATTCATTCTAGACTGATACTAATTAGTCATGTGAAATAAGAAAATGAACTTACTCTACCCTGTTTTCCTGATCTTCAAATTAAAGGAGAATCTTCTAATGTTCAGTGGTTCTGTGGTGATAGGCATTCTTTCTTTTAAAAGTTTCTCCTTATATCATCTCTTGCTTAAGCATCATGTAGCTTATATGACTATTAACAATAACTATTTTATTTGTTTTCTCTCCTCCCATCTGGGATTCCATTAAATGATGATTCATTTTTAAAGGTTTAAATTAATGTAAAAATGACAACTAGTGGAAGACATCAGCACAAGACCAATCAAACACATTAGAAAATCTTAACGATAGGATTGAAGATTGTTTCAGCACAATGCAGGACCATCCCTCTGTTCCTAATGCTGGAAACATTTTCCATCTAATGGCCCAGCTTTGTGACACAACATTGGCAGAAGAGGTAATGTAAGCATGGTGTACTACCTGGGTTTGAAGTAAACAGTATTTCTATAGCCATAGAATTGTAAATGCACATTTTTTTTTTTTTAGGTAAAAAACTATAGGCAATTTTGACTGTATCAACGGTTTTGTTTTGTTTTGTTTTTCTTCCCCACTGGCTCCAGTCAAACATGTCAAAACCCCTTAGATTTTGTTTTTAAACTGAAAGGACCAAACTAACGCCATGACAGGCTTCAGAAAGCCTCAGAAACTAGAAGGCCTAAGTTACAGTTTCCCTGAAACTATCAAGTAGTTACATATCACCCAAGGCATGCAACCACCCCCCTTGCCATCCAGTCAGGAGAGGCCAAAAGCCCTCTCCCCACATTCCTAAGGATGAGGTCTGCGGGCAAGAGATAGATAAGACCCCATCACAGAGAGTAAAGATTAACCTGCTGGTCACCAAGCAAAGACCCTAGGCTCGCTCTGTAATTGGTTAATTTCAAAGATACCCCAAATATTGTGATTTGATCCCGCCAAAAGTAACGGATACTCTAGATATGTATGTATGGCTAGAACTGTTGTCAATGATGTTGAGTGATTATGATTGGATTACTGTATCCTTCTCCCAGTTTCCTGTAACTCAACCTTCCCAAAGCCCATAAAAATCCTGCCTGCCTTTGTCCGGGGCTCTCAGTTCACCTCCACCACCTGGGTGAAAATGCGGAGAGTCCGAGCTTAAGCCCGTAATAAACGCCCTTTGCTCTTGCATGCGTGACTCGGTCTCCCTGGTGGTCTCTGGTCTCTGAGGATGCTGCGATCCAGACATAACAAAACATAAAAGATTTTTAAAAGTTAAAATAATTTAAAAATATCAAAAAAAAAAAACTATAGCAAGTCATATGGCCTTCACTATTATCATAAAACAAAATATTTTCAACTTCAACAAAACTGACAGAAATTGAGGGCAGAGTGAGGGTAAGAAGAGGTAAGGAGAACTGGGAGGATTAATATGCCCTTAGGTCAAATGGGAAGTGAAAAATGAGAGGTTTCATGCTGTTGCTTCTCTGCAGAGGTGATGAGTAAGGAACAAAGAATAGTGATAAACAGAACAGAAGATGATGTTCTTGTTTGCAGAGTTGAAGAATGAACTTAGCAAACACCCAAGGTAGGAGAGCCAGAGAGAGGCTTTTATTGAGAGATACAGTGAGACGACAGAGCTCCTGGCTCGCGCCAGGAGGGAACAAGAGAGCCCAGGGTAGTGCATTGTCTAGGGGATTTATAGGCAGCTGAAGATTTTTGGGAATTGATAAAGGGCTTAGGGTGTGGACTTGTTAAAAATGGTTTTAGGATGTTTGTCCTTGATGAGACATCAAGTTCCTTTTAGAATGCTAAAGTGAATCTTACACATGATTAGAAATGATTAGCATAATAAAAACATGGGCTACTTTCCTTTATCTGGGGAGTATCAACTGACCTCACTGAAGAATGACTCTCGAGGATGTTTATCCGAGTTCTGATAGGGGCTTCTGTGCACAGTGTTCCATTGCTCTGACTGCAAATATCCTGCCTTGCTTTTTCTGGAGGCCCTCCCCCTACTCTGACTACAACCATAGTCCCTGTCTCACAAAGATGAGAAGAATGAAATTAAGATAAGCTTAAGGTTTATATGTTGTTGTAGACATATGCTTTAGAGCTGTCAGAACAAAAACAAGAACCCTAAAAGTAGTTATTTTGTTGGTTTGGTTTGATTTCATTTGATTTTTTTGAATAATGAGTCTGGTGTGGGAATGGGTTAGGCAGGACACAGTTGCTTATATATATATATATATAGTTAGTGCTATAGATTGAATGTTTGTGCCTCCCCCAAATTCATATGCTGATATCTAATCCCCAATCTGATGGATTTGGAGGTGGGGCCTTTGGGAGACTCTTATGTCATGAGGTGGAGCACTCATGCATGAAATTAGTGGCCTTATCAGAAAGACCTCAGAGAGCTCTGTCCTATTAGGATGAAGTGGGGGTGGTAGGAGGGCCCTGGGAAGGGGGTGGACAAAGACTTTGGATGGAGGCCTGAATGTCATTCAGTTAGAAACTGCAGTAGGGGCTGCCATTAAAAGTTTTGAGAACTCTCTAGGTATTAATGTTCCTAGGAGCCATTTTCTGCCTGTCAAGACCACATAAGATCTTTTGCTTGTGATGTCAAACCTCTATAGCCTTAATGCAGGATCTTTGACAATGAGTGAGAAGCGGGAATTTCCTACTGTGCCCTTGGTTAAATTAGGCAGTTCTTTTACAAAGGTTCAGGATTATCTAAGGAGATTTGAAAGTATACCAGATATGCTTGAACTGGATCACCTCACAGTTTCAGGAGATGTGACATTTGGCAAGAATGTTTCATTAAAGGGAACAGTTATCATCATTGCAAATCATGGTGACCGGATTGACATCCCACCTGGAGCAGAATTAGAGAACGAGATTGTATCTGGGAACCTTCGTATCTTGGACCACTGAAATGAAAAATACTGTGTACACTTTATATTAATCATGGGCTAAACAGTTTCTTACAATGAAATGTTCTTTAGGATTCTAAAATAGGCAGGTACTTTACTATGTTACTGTACCCTGCAGTGTTAATTTTTAAAGTAGTTTTCTGCAGTAAGCTTTTAGTTTAAGATAAGCACCGATGGAAGCAATACTTTTCTTCTTTGAAGAGAATCCTGAAAAGTAGTTCATCTTAAAGTGCAATATTGTTTAATCTCAAAACTGGGGCTGCTCTGCTGGAAAAGCTTTTAATGGAGGCCTCAACAATGGTCACTTTGAATTGTGATTTCAAAAATAAAGCTGTGAAGCAAAAAAAAAAAAAAAAAAACAGGAAGTGGGCCCAGACCAGAAAACAAATCTGCTCGTACATTGATCATGGTCTTCCCATCCTTGGGAACAGTGAGCAATACATTAGTGCTGTTTATAAACTATATGGTCTATGGTATACTTACGCAGGTCGTGTTTGTTTGTACTGTATCTTAGATAGAAATTTGTAATCAGAGTTCAACTTCCAAAAAAAATCACTTTAGTTGAATCTCATCTCCTGACCTAAATATTATAACTCAAGTTACCCCTAACATCAGGAGGTGCATTAGTGGCATAAAGTTGCAGAAAAACTTAACCAAGCAAATAAAATAAAATCTATTTAAGTGTAGAGAAACATCACACCCTCCAGTGTTAGTGGTGTGAAAATCCCAGTACCCAGAACTCTATGAATAATGCTTGATTTTGACCACCCTAAATGGTCCCATGTGGTTCATGTTAACTTTTGTCAACATATGAGAGTTTTGCTGAGTGTGAGAAATAATAACCTGATTAATATTAGTCCTACTAGTAATGCCTTCATTTAAATAGCACCCTTCAGAAATTCTTCAAAGTTGAATATAGAGTTAAGCCTATGGATACTAGAACCAGATTGCCCAAGATGGATTTGAGGATAACACTTACGAACTGTGTCATCTTTGACAATTTATTAATATTCTATCTCAGTTTCCCCTTTTGAAAAATGGGGAAAATAACAGTTTCGAAGTCGAAGAATTGTTGTGAAAGTCAAGTAAGTAAATAAATGTGAAGAACTCAGAACCATGCCCAGGATAAGTCGTCTTAGGAATTTTTATTTGAATTTCTTATTGAGTCTGAAAAACAAAAAACAAAAACCCTTTTGAGGGTAGGATACTATTATTCTCCATATAACAGATGAAAAAACAAAACTAGAGGTTTTGGTTCTCTTTACCAAAGTTAAGAGTTCCAAACTAGTCTTTGTTAGAAACTTGTTAAGAAAATAGTTATAAATAAACCTAATCAATGAAGTATGACCTTTAGAAAAGACTGTAAGCTTAGATTTCTAATTTAGAAAAAGTATGCATAACATTGACCTTACATAGCTTTTCTTTATTATACTTGAAACGTGTGTTTATATTTTGTGTTCCAGTTTTGTTTTCTTATACATGACATATTTCCTGAGATATTTCAAATGAGGACTATGTAGAACCTTCCTCCACGTTGCCTAGTTTCTCCCGCAGCTCTTCCATCCTTACCCAAGCTGCTCTGTTCTCACTTAAAATTTTACAACTTAATTGATCAAGTAACAATAACTGCTTTCAAAGGTCCTGTGTACCATATGCTTCACATAGCTTATTTTATTTAATTCTTATAATAAGCCATAAGGAAGATAATAACTGCGTATAACAGATTAGAACACTGAGGCTCAGAGATGTTCAGTAATACAGTTATGAGCTAGTCAATGAGAAAGCCAGAATCTGATCACCGCGCTTTCATTTCAGATCATATTCTCTGCAATATGCCCCACAGCCTCTCACAGACTTTGTTATAAAGGAAAATTTATTTCTGCCATGTCCAGCTCTGTGTTTCCACTCCCACTTTTTAAAAATCATCTTGATTTAATTAAACAACTTAAACTGTTGAAATATGAGTGTTGCATTATAGTTACAGAACAATATACAGAAGATTTTTCAAAATCAATTGAAGAACATAGGAAAACATATTCTTTGAAATTTTCAACTTCCTGTGACCACTACCACGTGAACAGCCCAGGTTATCCTGCTGAAGGATGGGAGACACATCTTTGCCATCAACCAAGCTAATACCTAGTCAACTGCCAGACATCCAAAAGACAATACCGTAGACAATTTAACTCAGTGTTTCCACTGGTAAGAGAACTTTTAAACAGAAACTCAAGATTGTGAGGCATTCATCTAACCTGCAGAGGGCACCAGTGTCCCAGGCAGCAGAATTCAGTACCTCTCATTAGGTTCAGCAGTGGAAGGAAAAGCTCTCCTTGCCCTGTGCACTCGCTGTGGACTGTGGGACCCACGGAAAGCCGGTGCTATCACTTCCTCCCCTAGAGATTTGAGTATGCCATCTAACACTTTCATGGCTGGGTTTCAGACTGGGCCTCAAATTATATTTTGCATATTTTTACACTGAAAACTGCAAATTGTCCAGATAGTTATTTTTTATCTGTAAAGAAGATAAATATTTTTAGAAGTCCAAGTTCTAAAATCATTCAAGTCTCAATAATGTCATAATACGGAAGTATGAATAGTGAAACTCATTAACTCACCTTTGCTAAAAGACCTGGATGCCTGACACAGCAAAAAACCCAAATCATATACTTTAACACATCTATATTATTTTCCGTAAATATATTTCTTCCTTATTAAACCAACATCCGTTTATTCACTCAAGTTATTCCCTAGAAAGAGTACTAAATTTAGGGGCAAAACTGATGAACTGCATGGCTTTTGGCATCAAACTGACTTGGGGTCAAATCCTACTTTTGCCATATATTACTTGAATAGCCTTGGAAAGTCACTTTAATTCACTGAGTCTCAATGTTTTCATCAGTAAGTATAAAATAAATATAAAAATACTTGCTTCACATATCGTGAGAATTAAATTATATATAATGTGTAGAAATATTTAGGTTAGCACAATGTAGGCACACAGGAAAAGGGCTCAGCAAATAATTTATATTACTAAATAGATATTTATTTGCAATTAGCATATTAATAGTTTTAGTTTGGTGCTTGTAGCAGGGAGGACAAAATCTGTGATATGTGTCACCTCTCTAATATTTGATTATTATGTATGGTTTCTTTGCAAATCTTTGGCCACTTTTATTTCTGTCTTGAAGATTCAGTTTCATTAAAAGAAGAAAATATTTTTACGGCAAGTGAAGAGTATAAATGTTAAAACATGCATTTGTAAATATTACTTTTAAGATACTAGAGAGAAATTTATTCTACTGAAATTTTGGAGTGTGGGTAAAGTGGGGTTCCTATGGCCAGGATCCTCACTGAACTTAAATGTAACCGGCCTGTTGCTATCCTACCGCTTCCACACCTTTAGGCAATAGCCATTATTGTGTTAATGTAAAGAGCTCCCCCCAGTGCTCTGCCTGAGACTGGGTGGCGGGGCTGCAAGGCCGTAGGAGAGCGGAACCGAGGCTGGAGTGGTAGCAGCGCCCAGGGACTGACCTGCTACCTTGAAATAAAGTTGGGTATAACCTTTTCACCCAAGGAACCCTTTGCTGTAAATTTCTTTGGTCACAGTGAATCTATAGCGAACTTGCCTGGGGCTGAAACTCATTTGCAAGACATGGAGTATTAATCGTTATATTTTGATAAATAACTTAAGTGGTCTATGAATAAATAATTCATTTTAACCAGTATATATCTAGCATAATTTTCGTCTGAATAATGAAAAAGTATGAATTGCCAAACTTTCATCAAGTTTGAAGAAACTGTTATAACAATAAGAATGAGGAAGAAGATACCTGCAAGTTTGAGCTCAAAATAATAATCCTGAAATAAGAAAAATAAAGATATTTTATAATAGAGCAAATCTCATAACTACCTATCAATAATATTTTTGCATCAAATTATAAACCATTAAAGTAAGAAAACTTCAAGAAATCTAAGTTGGAATAAATAGAAACACAATAGTGACAACCTCACTTCTGTGAGCTCAACACAGAGTGTATTGAAAATAGAATCTAAAACAATAAATAAGCAGGTTATAGCTATATTAGATTCAATAAATTGAAAAATAATTGATATATTTTATTTTTCATAATCATCCATGATGTTTCCAAATATTGACCTTTTACTCCAAAATAATTGCTAATAAATATCAATAAGTAATGCTAACTTCATTATTATGTTGTCATTGATAATAACATTGACAAAAATATAAATAACCAAGGGATAAAATTTGCAACTAACATACAACACCTACATAAAGACAGATTTAAAAAGTAATTGACAATGAACTGGAACAAATAATTCTAAAATTCATATGGAACCAGAAAAGACCCCGAATAGCCAGAACAATCCTGAGAAGGAGGAATAAAACAGGGGGAATTATGCTCCCTGATTTCAAGCTCTACTACAAAGCCACAGTAATCAAGACAATTTGGTACTGGCACAAAAACAGACCCACAGACCA
>JAQQAC010019064.1:894928-976996 GCA_029783875.1 Phataginus tricuspis
GATGAATGGATTAAGAAGATGTGGTACATATACACAATGGAATATTATTTATTCAGCCATAAGAAGAAAACAAATCCTACCATTTGCAACAACATGGATGGAGCTAGAGGGTATTATGCTCAGTTCAATAAGCCAAGCCGAAAAAGACAAGTATCAAATGATTTCACTCATATGTGGAGTATAAGAACAAAGAAAAAAACTGAAGGAACAAAACAGCAGCAGACTCACAGAACCCAAGAACGGACTAATAATTACCAAAGGGAAAGGGCCTGGGGAAGATGGGTGGGAAAGGAGGGATAAGAGGGAAAAAGGGGCTTTACAATTAGCAGATGTAAGGTAGGGGGGGCACGGGGAGGGCTATACAACTCAGAGAAGACAAGTAGTGATTCTATAGCATCTCACTACACTGATGGACAGTGACTGTAATGGGGTTGGTGGGGGGACCTGATGAAGGGGGTAGTTTAATCACCATAATATTGCACATGTAATTGTAGATCAATGATACCAAAATAAATTTAAAAAAATGATCCCTTAGTAAAACATGTAAACAGAAAAGAAAAAGATACCCACTATCTTATCTACTAATTTCATTAATAAATAAAAATTGTATTAATCTAAAAAAAAGTAATTGAGGGGAATAAGGAAAACTTACTTGAAATTTTCAGTTCTCCCTATGGCCACCGACATCTGAACCGTGCAGGCTAGCCTGGAGGAGGATGAGAGACATGTCATCACCCTCCCCTCAGTTAACATCTAGCTAAAGACCAAACATATGAATGAAGCTCTGCTAGACCACCTTGAAGCTGCCAGCTGACCACAGAATAATCACACGACTGGTCCATGAAAATAATACATATTTGCTGTTTTAAGCCACTGAGTTTTTGGTTGCCTTGTTATTATGCAAAGTCTAACTAATCATCCTCTTAGGCAAGAACCAAGACAAGCTCGCACTGTCTTTCACCTGACACGGCCCAGAGAGGCATGGGAGAAAATGTCACTTTGCATTGTTGAGCTTCAGAGTGTGGGATGATTCTGAAGCAGCAGCAAGCTCCTTCCTATCATCACCAGAAAGCCAGCCCAGGACTGGCCATTTGAGTTTCTTAGGCACGAGTCAGACATGGTGACCATGAAAGAAATATATTAAGCTCTCCTAGTTATTTCCTTTCCTTGCCTGAAAGAAAGGGAAAGCACCTTGTCTTCTGTGATTAAGAAGAATCACAGAGCACCAATAGTCTACCCAAAAATTCTCTTTGAATTTCCAACCATCTTTTTTCTTAGTCTATCCAAGATCTGTTAGAGCTAAGTGGCCAGGCCATAATGGAAACCCATAATCTGCTACTACCTTTTTAGCCCATGGAGTCTAAAGTAATTCCATTATATTGTCCTCTCTCATGAAGTTATGGAATCTTTGCATCGGGAAGCCCTTTTGAAGTCTGATTTGAAATGCTGATGCTTTATAAAGAGAATGTGTTATTTCTTCTTCCCATTGTAATCTGGCTACTATCCCCTAATGCATCTCTTTTCAAGGTCCTGTAACCTTCATATTGCAAAATCCACTGTTCCATTTTCAATCCCATATTACGCAAACCCTTAGGAACATTATACACAGTAGAAATATTTTCCATATTTGGTTTCCAGGACAAAATATGACCCTAATTTTCTTCCTACTTTGTAAGTTGATTTTGCTCATCTTTCTTTGCTGAATTTCCCTCCTCTTCCTGATTTCTAAATGTTGGAATTCCCTACATTGTTATCTCCTCACTATCATTTACCCCTCAATGATCTCATCCAGTAACATGGCTTTAAATACCATCCTGGTACTAGTAATTCTAACTTTTATATGCCTTGCCCTGTCCACTTTCCCTAACTTCCATATTCAGCTGCCTACTTGACATTTCTGTATCATTTCAGATATAATCTCAAAGTCAACTTGATCCCCTTCCATAAATCTGTTCTTTACTTTTCTTCTCTATCTTTGTAAATAATATTGCCATTCACCAATTACTCAAGTCAAAACTTTTAACATCATCTGTGAGTCTTCCTTTTCTCTCTACTCTATCATTTTCTTAATAAATTTCTAATTTCAAACTAACCAAATATAACACTTTTACCAATATTCTACATACTACCCTAGTCCAGGTCACTCTATCTCACATCCAGATGATTACAATAACCTCCTATCTGGTCGGCCTACTACTACTCTTAAAGTCAGACATGTCACTTCCTTGCTAAAACTTTCCTGATAACTTCCTTTAATCCACTGAGAAAAACACATCTTTCTGCAGCCTTTAAGACTGTATGTGATCTGATTCAATTTCATTTGCTTCTTCTTCTCCTTTGCTCATTCTGTGCAGGCCACACTGGCCCTTTCTGGTTCCAGAACTTACCAAACCTGTGTCTGTCTCAGGACATTTGCATTTGCTGCTCCCACTGTCTAGCACTCCGTGAACACAGGCATTTCCTTATTTCTGTGGGGCATTCTTTGACTTGGTTATGATCTTGATTCGAATACCACCATTTTAGAAAGCTTCCACTTCTCTTCTCTTCCCTCTATCTTTGCTCTGCATGTCCTTAAAGTACTTGGCATTTCCCAGACAGTTAACAGACATGAAATTATATGTCTATTTCTAAAATTTCCATCTCTTGAATGCAAGTTTTATGAGGACAATAACTTTTTATATTAATATGCTATACTTACATGTCTTAAATGAAAGAATACATTTGCCCATAGTCAAAAATCCATATGCTGCAAAGTCATATGCTAAAAGAAAATATGCAAGATGTGAAAAGAAAATGTTGCATACATGTGATCACATAAGACTAATTAATCAATGACAGAAAGAAAATGTGTAAGTCAATGAGAAAAATGTATAGGTCAATAAGAAAAATAATCAAGTAGAAGGATGAAATCAGGACATGAATAGGCACTTTATAGTTAGAAAAATACAAATAAGCATTTGAAGGCGTGGAAGTGTTACTTGCATTTCATAAGCATTACCTCATGCAATCCTCACAATAACTCAATGGGGGGAGGTCTTATTACAATTGCCATTATACAGATTTTAAAAAAAGCTAAGGTAAAGAAAATTAAGCAAATTGACCAAAGTCAGAACAATAGATAGGAGCTATCTGTTATGATATTTAAAAAATTCACATTTTCTCTCTATATGGAAAAAGCAGGGAGAACATAGTACCTACCTATATTCAAGCAAAAACAAAGCTATTATGTCTATAGATTCATAAATGTACATAAGTATACAGGAAAAATGTGTGGAAGAGTAAAGGCAAAACTGCGTGCAGGGGCTTCCTTTAGGGATGGAGTCTGTAGGGGCTGGAAAAGTCACCAAGTTGTAAGTTAGCTTTTTATGTATCATTGATTTTTCTAACAATGAGGATGTACTAATACATTACTTTTTATAATTTCACAATTCCTAGTTAAAAAATAAAAATTATTTTGGAGGGAGATTATAAAGAATATTTATCTTCCTAAAAAATTAATGTTTACTTCTCCATTCTCTCTAGGTTTCAAAGACAAAGCCTATGAGGCTGTGCATGCAAGACTTCCTGTGTTTCCCCATCATACTCATTTGCATCTCTCACTTTTGCTTAGAAAAAAAGTTTATCTAATATATGAGTACACTCAAGGTCTTAATAATTGATGCCACAAAATACACAGTGAAAACTGAAATGTGGACTTGAACGGGTCAGTGTCAGATGTCAGAAAGTGAAGACTTTACATGCTCATTCACAGGATCCATCTTAATTTACTGCCATCAAAGTAAAATGGGAAGCTAATATTCAATATGTGTCCCTTAGAAAATTCAAAAGATGCCCATACACCTGTGTTGATACTATTACAAGAGCAACTTGACTGGGAAGATGAAGCTGAGGTCAAAGACTTCTCAGCATCCTGCTCAGCACTCACGGAAGAGCCATCTCTACACCTCACAGCAGCGACTACTCACAGGTTGACCCCCAGCTGAACTGTTCTAGACCTGGGCATCAGCACACTGGAAGGGACAAGAATCATGCCTATATCTCCCTATATTTACACAAAGAAACTCTAGAAGAATACATAAAATACTAATAATCGTGGTCTTCTCTGAGGGTGGGAACCTAGCCAACTGTAACAGAAATGTGAGACCTTTTATGCCCCATGTAAATAAAGCTGTACAAAAATATTTTAATAAATAATGTGCTAGAGAAAACCAAATGGGATATAATGAAGTTTGAAGACAGTTTCTGAGGTCAATAAAAAGCAGATCTGGAAATCCTTTTGCCTCTGGCAATGTTTTGATAAGAGAAACCACAAGCAAACTGGGTCAGTTCAGAAGAGTTCACATTTTACGATGATTTAATTGTTTTCCTAGGTGGAATCTAGGATAAGCATCTACTTTAAAACATTCCATTAGTTATCTGAAATGTCTAATGTTCTAAGAAAAAGTCTCTTGCACTGCGTAATTATCGATATCATATCCATTTCTCTCAATTAGCTTTTAGCTCCTTGATCATGTTTCTAGTGGGATGAATTTAAAAAGGAAACCATGCCATCTTCAGGATTAAAAAAAAAATTACAAATGAGGTTGCTACGTTCCTTAAAAGTCTTTAAAATTTCTAAATGTGCTTTCTTTTTAACAATGGAGGACGGGTTCCTCAAGCCTGAAGTGCAGGTAGAATTGAGGTATAACAGTGTATTGTCCTGTTTCAGTCTCAAGAAAGAGGCTTAACTTAGAGTTCATCAATTACTGTACTAGTATGCAAGTAAGAGTGAGTCATATGAGAGATAAAGGTGTGGTCTCTGGCAGAAGTCTCACTGAGGGTAGCTCCAACTTGATCCTACGGTGGAACTCTGGAACATGAAGTACACCTTAGTTGTCCCCAGCAGAGTTGAGGGAACTGAAATTTAATATTCCCACATGTGATTGATGGACCACATAAGGGAGGCATAGGGCAGCTGGCTGAGGAAGAGCCCCAGATCTGGCCATTGAAAACACACTGAATGCGAAGGAGTAGGAGTTTGGGGGAGCGGACCGGAAAGGAAGGCACAGAAATGCACAAAGGGATTAGGGGATGGAGCACCAAGGTTACCTGAGGCAACTGTTCATCAGATCCTAACTGCAGACCCAGAATGCATTTATGTCCAATTTGTGTATAGATCTAAGACTAGTATGTTTTTCTAATTGTTGCCATACCTAGCATTACCATGAGAATTCAGTGGGTAATTCAGCAATCAACTTAAGTAGCATAAAAGAAGCTGTCGTAGCACCTCTATTTTTAATATGTTATATTTAATATATTAGTTTAATATAAAATATATTTAATGTTTTTAATGAATACAGTTAAATCCATTAAATTAATGTGTTCCATGTGATATAAACATAAACATGCTTCTCTCCTGCAATTTCTTCATTTCGCAGCCACAAATTAAGAAGTTTTAAGAAACTTAACCTGGATTAAATGTTTCTAAAAATGTCAGATTTGGAAAAACTACTATAGAATTAAAACTTCTTTTTCTAGGGATCATCTTTCAATGTTTAACTGGAATATTTAAACAGTGAATTTATGTAATAAATAGTGTACCAGGCACATTCTGGACACTAAACAAAGTGGAGAACAAACCTGACAAGTCTTTTCTCGTAGAACTTACCTTCCAGAAGGGAGAGATAGACCAAAAATAAGGAAAGGAATATGTGCCATTATTTCTGAAGTTGATGTCCTTTACATAAAACAAAATAAAATGGTGTGGCAGAGATTCAAGATGGTGGCATGAGAGGTGACATGGAGAACTCCTCCAAAAACCACAAATAGTACAAAAATATAGTTAATTAATACAACTACCCCTAAAACAGCAAGAAGAAAGAAGGCTGAACCAGACTGCATACAGACCTCACGAACAGAGGAGAGCTCACGAAACAGGGTAAGGTATGAGACCTTAATCCAGGGGGAACCAAGCCCTTCCCCCACCCCAGCTCACCGGTGGGAGGAAGAGAAATGAGGCGAGGAGGGGGTGGAAGCCTGGGACTGTTGAACACCCAGCCCTGAAGATCTGCTTTGTGAGCAGAAGCCTTTGTTGTGTGGCGCTCTGGATGTTGGGGAGCTCAAACAGGTGGAGGGACTGGGAGACTAACATTCCAGCTGTTTGAGGAGGACGGGATCCACACCTGGCTGCTCTGTGTCAGAGGAAGGGCGGGCAGTCTGAGAGACTTCCTAGCAGTGAGAGGGCTGCTGAAGGGATGGGGTTTGCACAGAGCTTGCGGCACGGGAGAAGGGAGAGCTGGACAATGTTGTCTGGGTGCACTCTGCCCACTTTGAAGAGCTTCAGGTGCTCCATCTCCCTGGCTGCCTACTCAGCTCTGAGGACCCCCACTGTGACACACAGCCTGCCGAGCCTTCCTCCTGGCCTGACAAAATGGGCTCGCAAACCAGCAGTCACTGCCCTGGTGTCAAGCCAGCCAGAGGGAGGCCACACCTACAACACCTAGAGACACAAAGCACAGAGGTTTACACGTGTATGCTTGGCCCACTGGCTCTGACACTGAAAATATGCACTGCAGATGGGAATCAGAAAACAGATCTTTTGTCCCCACAGGCACCAGCTCCGCTCCCCTACAACCCTGCAACCTCACGCTAGGGGCTGAGCAGCTCCAGAGACTGGAGTTTCTGTGCACTAGTGGGCACCACACAAAAATATGAAATGTCAAAAGAACATGGTTTAGACCCAATTCTCACAAACCCCAGAAAAAGGGCTAAATGAAACTTAACTCACCAATCTTCCTGAAAGAGAGTTCAAAATAAAAATTATAAACATGCTTACGGAGGTACAGAAAAATATTCAAGAACTCAGGAATGAATTTAAGATGGAGATTCAATCATTAAGAAATTCCATATCTGAAATGAAACACACAATGGAGGGATTTAAAAGCAGATTAGATGTAGTAGAAGAGATGGTAAATGGAATAGAAATTAGAGAAGAGGAATACAAAGAAGCTGAGGCACAGAG
The DNA here is from genome assembly GCA_029783875.1 of Phataginus tricuspis. Classification (NCBI taxonomy): domain Eukaryota; kingdom Metazoa; phylum Chordata; class Mammalia; order Pholidota; family Manidae; genus Phataginus; species Phataginus tricuspis. Next base: position 901,929 of record JAQQAC010019064.1, read on the forward strand.
AGAAAAAAAAATCTCTAAGAATGAAAGAATATAGAGAGAATCGTGTGACCAATCCAAACGGAACAATATTTGCATTATAGGGTTACCAGAAGAAGAAGAAGAGAGAAAAAGGGATAGAAAGTGTCATTGAGGAGGTAATTGCTGAAAACTTTCCCAATCTGGGGAAGGAGATAGTCTCTCAGGCCATTGAGTTGCACAGATCTCCCAAAACAAGGGACCCAAGGAAGACAACATCAAGACATATAATAATTAAAATGGCAAAGATCAATGATAAAGACAGACTTTTAAAAGCAGCTAGAGAGAGAAAAAAGATCATATACCAAGGAAAACCCATCAGGCTATCATCAGATTTCTCAACAGAAACCTTACAGGCCAGAAGGGAGTGGCATGATATATTTAATGCAATGAAGCAGAAGGGCCTAGAAACAAGAATACTCTACCAGGCAACGTTGTCACTTAAATTTGAAGGAGGGATTAAACAATTTTCAGATAAGCAAAAGCTGACAGAATTTACCTCCCAGAAACCACCGCTACAGTGCATTTTGGAGGGACTACTATAGATGGAAGTATTCCTAAGGCTAAAAAGATGTCACCCAAGAGATAGACAAAGAGTACATAATATGATTCATAACATACAAAGAATGGAGGAGGAAGAAAAAGGAGGAAAAAAAGAGAATCTTTAGGTTTTGTTTGGAATAGCATATGAAGGAGGTTCAATTAGACTGTTAGATAGTAAGGGAATTACCCTTGAACCTTTGGTAATAAGGAATCTAAAACTTGCAATGGCAATAAGTATATACCTATCGATAATCACCCTAAATGTAAATGGTCTGAATGCACCAATCAAAAGTTGTACAGTCTCTGAATGGATAAAAAAAACCAAGAACCATCTATATATATGCTGCCTATAAGAGGCTCACTTCAAACCCAAAGACATACACAGACTGAAAGTAAAGGGATGGAAAAATATATTTAATGGAACTAATAGTGAGAAAAAAGCAGGAGTTGCAGTACTTGTATCAGACAAAATAGACTTCAAAACAAAGAAAGTCACAGAGACAAAGAAGGACATTACATAATGATAAAGGGGTCAGTGCAACAAGAGGATATAACTATCATAAATATCTATGCACCCAACACAGGATCACCTACATATGTGAAACAAACACTAATAGAATTAAAGGGGGAAATAGAATGCAATGCATTGATTTTAGGAGAGTTCAGCACACCACTCACTAGAAAGGACAGATCAATCAGACAGAAAATAAATAAAGAGACAGAGGCACTGAAGGGAGAAGAACATATTAGAACAGATGGACCTAACAGACATCTACAGAACACTCCATCACAAAGCAACAGGATACACATTCTTCTCAAGTACACATGGAACATTTTCAAGAATAGATCATATACAAGGCCACAAAAAGAACCTCAGTAAATTTAAAAGGTTGAAATTGTACCAACCAGCTTCTCAGACCACAAAGGTATGAAATTAGAAATAAATTACAGAAAGAAAATGAAAAGCCCAGAAAAGCCACATGGAGGCTTAATAGCATGCTCCTAAATAATTAATGGATCAATGACCAAATAAAAACAGAGATCAAGCAATATATGGAGACAAATGATAACAATAATTCAACACCACAAAATCTGTGGGATGCAGCAAAGGCCGTGCTAAGAGGGAAATATACTGCAATACAGGCCTACCTCAGGAAAGAAGAACAATCACAAATGAACAGTCTTATCCCACAATTAATGAAATTAGGAAAGGAAGAACAAATGAAGCCTGAAGTCAGAAGAAGGAGGGATATAATAAAGATTAAAGCAGAAATAAATAAAATTGAGGAGAATAAAACAATAGAAAGAATCAATGAAAGCAAGAGCTGGTTCTTGAGAAAATAAACAAAATAGATAAACCCTTAGCCAGACTTATCAAGAAAAACAGAGAGTCTATGTACATAAAAACAATCAGAAATGAGAAAGGAAAAATCACTATGGACACCACAGAAATACAAAGAATTCTGAGAGAATACTATGAAAAATTATATGGTAACAAACTGGATAACCTAGAAGAAATGGACAACTTTCTGGAAAAATCCAAACTTCTAAGGCTGACCCAGGAAGAAACAGAAAATCTGAACTACCAGCAAAGAAATTGAATTGGTAATGAAAAAATTACCTACAAACAAAATGCCTGGACCAGATGGTTTCACCGCTGAATTTTATGAAACATTTAGTGAAGACCTAATATCCATCCTCCTTAAAGTTTTCCAAAAAGTAGAAAAGGAGGGAATACTCCCAAACTCATTCTACGAGACCAACATCACTCTAATATAAAAAAACAGGCAAAGACACCAAAAAAAACACAAAATTACAGACTAATATCCCTAATGAACATAGATAAAAAAATATTCAACAAAACATTAGCAAACTGAATTAAAAAATACATCAAAAAGAGCATCCATCATGATCAAGTGGGATTCATCCCAGAGATGCAAGGATGGTACAACATTCGAAAATTGATCAACATCATCCATTACATTAACAAAAAGAAGGAAAAAAACTACATGATCATCTCCATAGATGCTGAAAAAACATTCGACAAAATTCAACATCCATTCATGATAAAAACTCTCAATAAAATGGGTGTAGAGGGCAAGTACCTCAACATAATAAAGGCCATATATGACAAACCCACAGCCAACATTATACTTAACAGCAAGAAGCTGAAAACTTTTCCTTTAAGATTGGGAACAAGACAAGGATGCCCCCTCTCCCAGTTTTATTCAACATAGTACTGGAGGTCCTAGCCACAGAAATCAGACAACACAAAGAAATAAAAGGCATCTAGATTAGTAAGGAAGAAGTCAAATTGTCCCTTTTTGCAGATGACATGATAGGGCACATAAAAAACTCTAAGGAATCCACTCCAAAACGACTAGATCTAATACCTTAATTCAGCAAATTTGTGGGATACAAAATTAATACAGAGAAATCTGTTGCATTCCTATACACTAACGGTGAACTAGCAGAAAGAGAAATCAGGAAAACAATTCCATTCACAATCGCATCACAAAGAATAAAATACCTAGGAATAAACCTAACCAAGAAAGTGAAAGACCTATACCCTGAAAACTACAAGACACTCTTAAAAGAAATTAAAGAGGACACTAATAAATGGAAATTCATCCCATGCTCTTGGCTAGGAAGAATTAATATTGTCAAAATGGCCATCCTGCCTAAAGCAAGGTACAGATTCAATGCAATCCCTATCAAAATACCAACAGCATTCTTCAATGAACTAGAGCAAACAGTTCTAAAATTCATATGGGATGACAAAAGACCCCGAATAGCCAAAGCTATCCTGAGAAGGAAGAATAAAGCAGGGGGATTTACGGTCCCTGACGTCAAGCTCTACTACAAAGCCATGGCAATCAAGACAATTTGGTACAGGTGCAAGAACAGATCCATAGACCAGTGGAACAGACTAGAGATCTCAGATTTAAACCCAAGCATATATGATCAATTAATATATGATAAAGGAGCCATGGATATAAAATGGGGAAATGACAGCCTCTTCAACAGCTGGTGTTGGCAAAACTGGACAGCTACATGTAAGAGAATGAAACTGGATTACTGTCTAACCCCATACACAAAAGTAAAATAAAAAAGGATCAAAGATCTGAATGTAAGTCATGAAACCATAAAACTCTTAGAAAAAAATATAGGCAAAAATCTCTTGGACATAAACATGAGCGACTTCTTCATGAACATATCTCCCCGATCAAGGGAAAGAAAAGCAAAAATGAACAAGTGGGACTATATCAAACTAAAATGCTTCTGTACAGCAAAGGATGCCATCAGTAGAACAAAAAGACATCCTACAGTATGGGAGAATATATTCATAAATGACATATCCAATAAGGGTTTAACACCCAAAATATATAAAGAGTTCACACACCTCAACAAACAAAAAGCAAATAAGCCAATAAAAAAATGGGCAGAGGAGCAGAACAGACACTTCTTGAAAGAAGAAATTCAGATGGCCAACAGGCACGTGAAAAGATGCTCCACATCACTAATCATCAGAGAAATGCAGATTAAAACCACAATGAGATATCACCTCACACTAGTGAGGATGGTCAACATCCAAAACACAAACAACAACAAATGTTGGCAAAGATGTGGAGAAAGGGGAACCCTCCTACATTGCTGGTGGGAATGTAAACTAGTTCAACCATTGTGGAAAGCGGTATGGAGGTTCCTCAAAAAACTCAAAATAGAAATACCATTTGACCCAGGAATCCCACTCGTAGGAATTTACCCTAAGAATGCAACAGCCCAGTTTGAAAAAGATATATGCACCCCTCTGTTTACCGCAACACTATTTCCAATAGCCAAGAAATGGAAGCAGCCTAAGTGTCCATCAGTAGATGAATGGATAAAGAAGAAGTGGTACATGTACACAATGGAATATTATACAGCCATAAGAAGAAAACAAATCCTACCATTTGCAACAACATGGATGGAGCTAGAGGGTATTATGCTCAGTGAAATAAGTTTCGCAGAGAAAGACAAGTATCAAATGATTTCACTCATCTGTGGAGTATAAGAACAAATGAAAAACTAAAGGAACAAAACAGCAGCAGACTCATAGAACCCAAGAATGTACTAACAGTTACCAACAGGAAAGGGACTGGGGAGGATGGGTGGGAAGGAGGGATAAGGGTGAAAAAGGGCATTACAATTAGCACACGTAATGAATCAGCTGGGGACACAGGAAAGGCAGTATTTATAAAGAGACAGGTTGTGATTGTATAGCATCTTACTACTCTGATGGACAGTGACTGTAGTGTGGTTATGTGTGGGGGACTTGAAAATAAGGGGTCTAGTAACCACAATGTTGTTCAAGTGATTGCAGATTAACGATACCAAAAAAGAAATACCTTATTGGAATTAAAAATTATTATTAATCCATTAAAAAATAGATAAAAAATAAAATGGTGTGATAGAAACTGATAGATGTTTAAAAACGTGCAAGAAAATAAAAATAAAATGCTAACAGAAGAAAACACAGGCTGTTATTTTTGGAATTTTGACAAGAAAGACTTCTAATAACACAAAAAGCACAAAACCATAAGGCAAAAAAGCTGGATTTTAACACATCAATATTAAGTACGTCTCATCGATAACTTGAACCACAAACCAAGTTGACTAATGACAGACTGAGAAAAGATATTTATGATATCTAAAACAGATTGAGGATTAACATATAGCACATATAAGAAATTTCTAAGAATCAACAAGAATAAGTTGATAGGAAAAATGATCAGAGAATATAAAAAATAGACAAAAAGGGACATTTGATTGATAATAAGTATGTGCATTAATACTCAACTTGATCAGTAAGTAGAGAAATGCAGATTAAAACAATACAATAGTTTAAATACAGCAAATCAGCTTAAGTTTAAAATCTGAAAATATCAAATGTAAGATGTATGTAGAGAAATGGAAACATCATGCTCAGAAGGTAGAAGTATAACTTGCTAAAGAACAGTCTGGCAAATTGATGATGCCAAGTCAGATAGACTCTGACCCATCAACCCAGCTTTGGGATAACAGCCCAGAGAAAAAAGGTTTATTTTGGGGGCTATGTAGGGTTAGAGACAATTTTGGTATTCACTTAGGAAATACATATAAAATGTGATGACTAAGCACCACGAAACACTCTGCAATTAAAACCGGTTAAGACACATACAGCAAAATGCTTAGTGTAAAGTGAAAAAAATGAGGATAAGCTCTATGGTGATGTACCATTTATAAATATCAAAAATACACAAATAAAAATAATATTGCATATTGTATAAGGATATGTATGTATCCATGAAAAATCAATAAATATTATGGTAGGACTAGGGGAAGGAACAAATTTGAAAACAAAATTAAGCAAAGCATAGCCTTGCACAGAAAAATTTCTGCAAGAACTATGCTCCAGTTTTATACCTAGAATCTTGCAAAACTGACTATTTTTATTATATTTCATATTTACCATAATACATGGATCCATGCAATAAATGAATTCATTGTACAGACTCTTGTGAGGTTCTAGTATAAACCAGGCTTTATGCTGAGTATAGGGCATATAAAGACAAATGACATGAGGAGTATGTGGTCTACTGGAAGGCAGGAAAAATACCTAATTCAGTTTTGTGTCTTCAGATGAATATAGACACTTTATTCTCTCACTTAATGAGTATGATAGCTTTTTCACTCAATGAAAATATTTTCTGCTCTTGGATTCTGGGACTCAGATTTAACTTTTGAATTCAGTACGAGTAGCTAAGTAATCCTCAAATTCTGATTCAGCATTCACTCTCTTTTCCCATGGATCTTGGTCTGGATTTAAATTTTTTATTTCAGTGTTTATTTTGGATGTGTATCAATACTACTAGTTATCCCAAATCATTTTAGGAAATAGATGAACTACAAAACACAAAATATTTAAACAATTAAACAACCATATTTAAATTTTTTTGAATCCTTTTTATCCTGTATTTTCCATTGTAGATATTGGATATCAACTCTGAAAAGTAACTCTGCACCATACATATATTACAAAATATTTCTAGGAGACCTAAAGTCACAATACAATAGTAGCTTTAAGGAAATATTAATATGAGAGTTTGGGTAGGAGCAATAAAATCCACCAGTGACTGGACTCAATAAAGTAAAACCAAAGCTGCAGTAAGCAGCGTCTAGAGACACCAAATGTTTCAGTCGTTTGTGCAATACATCTCAGAAATATAGTGAGACACTTTACCCAAGCCCTAGGTCTCCTTGCCACTGAAAACTCATTTCCTGGTTGAGCCATGGAAGATCTGCAGGTTCAAACTAACTTGGCAGTGGTTGGGTAGAAGGCTGACTCCAGGACCAGCTGCAGGTTCTTGCTGCCTCTTTCTGAAACCTTTACCAATGTAGGGAGCCAGTCACTATGTCTGAGTGTGCTAGTTAGCTTTATCTAGTGACTCTCAGAGGCATTTGACAAAGATAAAACACACTGTGACCAAGAGAAAACAATATAACTGCTTTACTATGAAATGTAAGTGTATTAATGACAGAAACATCTCTGAGTTTGTGACTTGTCTTTTTTGCTTTACATTCATATATAGTTAACTGAGCATTTCTAAGCATATGAACATATCTAATCCTTGAGCAACCCAGAGTGACAGATACAGTTTTCTTCATTTTATATTTATAGATAACTGACACTCTGGGACATTAATGACTTGTACAAGATAACACAGCTTTAAAGTGAAGTTATTTAGGAAGAATGTGTATTAGATCTGCTATTTAGGCCTTGCAAAGCCTCAAGAGATGAAATCCCAGGTTATCCACAACAATGTATATTTTTTGCAAGGATGATGGCACATGAAATAGGAGCAGAAATCAATTTACCAGCCACATGTCAACTCATTTTCAGTTATCCAAATGCTATGTTGTAAAGAAGACTTCACAAATATACAGAAAATTTGCCTGACATTTCTCAAGAAAGAAATTCTGGCCACACAAACCACCCATTCTTCCAAGGGGAAGAGTTTGCTTGGGATGGCTTGGATATCATTTGGTGTGCTATCATTCTACTGGGCAGTTTTAGCCAACTATCTCTGTATAATCAGCCAAAGAAACCTACTGCCCTTAAATCCAAGCAAGAGGAGCTTCTCCACTGAGGCCCTCCATTTAGGGGGCTCTGCATATCAGGCATATTCAAAATAATAATAAGGACTCGGTCAATTGGCTCAGGTGACCTGCAAATGTCATGTCCTCTCTTTTGATGAACACCCCTGAAGCTCCAGAAAAAGCTTCTCAGTATCTTTTACTCTGAGTTCTTAAAAGAAAAGCACATGCAGACAAATGTCATGGAGGTTTATGGGTTTTACTCTGCTGCCCACATTGGAGAAATACACTGCTCAGAGTGGGGGAAAATTTGAGCAGTTAAAGCCTTTAAGTAACTGAAAAGACTAAGTAACTTGTTGCAATATTTTTCTCAGATACTATGTTTCTGATGCTTGCATAATTAAGTACTGTTTCCCAAATATAATGATGGACCATTTTATTGTTTCCCTTTTTATCTCAGTTTGTACAAACTCATGAACTAGTGCAGTATTTCAATAGTTGTAATTGGCTGTGTTATTAAATAACTTAATATACAGGCACACCTCTTTTAAATTGCACTTCACTTTATTGAACTTCACAGATATATATATATATATATAACAAATTGAAGGTTTTTGGCAACCTTGTGTCAAGCAAGATTATCAATGCCATTTTTCCAACACTATTTGCTAACTTTGGGTCCCTGTGTCACATTTGGGGATTCTCCCAATAGTTCAAAATTTTCATTATTACATTTGTTATGGTTGTCTGTGATCAACAATCTTTGATGTCACTACTGTAATTGTTTGGAGTGCCATTAACCATGTTCATTGAAGATGGCAAACTTAATAATCAGTACACTGTGTGTGCTCTGACTGCTCCACCAACCAGCTATTCCCTCATATCTCTCCTTCCGCTCAGGACTCCCTGTTCCCTGAGACACCACAAAATAAAATTGAAAGTAGGCCAATTAATAACCCTACAATGACCTCTAAATATTAAAATGAAAGGAAGAGTTGCATGTGTCTCACTTTCAATCAAAAGCTAGAAACGATTAAGTTTAGTGAGGAAGGCATGTTGAAAGCTGAGACAGGCTCAAAGCTATGTCTCTTGTGCCAAAAAGTTAGCCAAGTTGTGAATGCAAGGGATAAGTTCTTGAAGACAAAAGTGTTATTCCAGTAAATAAATGTAAGAAAGCAGAACAGCCTTATTGCTGATATGGAGGAAGTTTTAGTGGTTTGGATAGAAAATCAAACCAGCCACAACATTCCCTTAAACCATCGCCTAAGCCAGAGCAAGACCCTAACTCTCTTCAATTTTATGAAGTCTGAGAGAGGTGAGGAACCTACAGAAGATAATTTGGAGGCTAGCAGGGGTTGGTTCATGACGTTTAAGGAAAGAAGCCACCTCCATAAATAAAAGCTCAAGCAAGATGAAGCAGCAAGCGCTGATGGAGAACTGCAGCAAGATATCGAGAAGATCTAGCAAAGATAAGTAATGAAGGTGGCTGCACTAAACAACATATCTTTCAGAGTAGATGAAACACCCTTCTATTGGAAGAAGATGTCATCTAGGACTGTCATAGCTACAGAGGAGAAATCAATGCTTGGCTTCAAAGCTTCAGTGCCTGGCTGACTCTCTTACTAGGGGCTAAACCAGCTGGTGACCTTAAGTTGAAGCCAATACTCACTGACTATTTCAAAACTCCTTGGGGCCTTAAGAATTATGCTAAATCTACCCTACCTATGCTCTCTAAATGGAACAACAAAGCCTAGATGACAGCACATTTACAACACAATTTACCAAATATTTTAAGCCCACTGTTGAGACCTACTTTTCAGAAAAAAGATTCCTTTAAAAAAAATTACCGTTCATTGGCAATGCACTTCATCATCACTCAAGAGCTCTGATGGAGTCATACATGAGATTAACCTTGTTTTCAGGCCTCCCAACACAGCATCCATTGCACAGCCCATGGATCTAGGAGTCATTTTAACTTTCAAGCCTTATTATTTAAGGAATACATTTCTTAAGGCTATAGCCTATGCAGATAGTGATTCTCCTGATGGATCTGGACAAAGTAGATTGAACACTTTTTGGAAAAAAAATCACTATTCTAGAGGCCATTAACATTTGTGATTCTTGGGAAGAGGTCAAAATACCAACAGGATATGGATGCCTAATAGGAGTTTGGAAGATGTTGATCTAACCCTCATGGTTGACTTTGAGGGTTTCAGTCTTCAGTGGAGGAAGTAACTGCAGATGTGGTAGAAATAGCAAGGGAACTAGAAATAGAAGTTGAGCCTGAAGATATGACTGAATTGCTGCAATTTCATAATAAAACTTAAAGGATGTGGAATTGCTTCCTATGGATGAACAATTAAAGTGCTTTCTGGAGACAGAATCTACTCCTGGTAAAGACTGTTGAACTGACAACAAAGGATTTAGAATGTTACATAAACTTAGTTGATAAAGCAGCCTTGGGGGTTGAGGACTGAGTCCAGCTTTGAAAGAAGTTCCACTATGGGTAAAATGCTGTCAAACAGCATCACATGCTATAGAGAAATTATTTGTGAGAGGAATTGTCAATAGATGCCGCAAACTTGATTACTGTCTTATTTTAAGGAATTGCCACAGCCACCCCAGCCTTTGGCAACTACCACCCTGATCAGTTAGTAGCCACGAATGCTGGGGCAAGACCTTCCATCAGCAAAAAGATGACAACTCACTAAAAGCTCAGATTATGGTTAGCAATAAAGTATTTTTTAATTAAGGTACATACATTGTTTTTTAGACATAATGCTATTGCATACTTAATAGGCTACAATCTAGTATAAATGTAACTTTTATTAAAAAAATCAATAAATTCATTTGATTTGCTTTACTGTGATGGTCTGGAATCAGATCTGTTGTAACTCTGCCTGTAATTAAAATTTTTATATTAACTTAAAAATTCTAGACTTAATAATACTGACTTTAAGTTTTAACTTACAACTTCAAATAATCTACGGATATGGTATGTGGGCCTCCATTTGTTTTCTTAATGTGAGATGCCAAATGTTAAGAACCAGCCTACTTTGGGGTCAGGCAGCTGTCCAGATAAAATTTGCTATGGCTCGGACAGTGGCTGGGTACCTTCCCCCAACAAAGTAAATGGCACTTGCAGCGTCTTCCAGGATGGAGAGAGAACCTGCCAGACCATTTCTTCCAAAAATGGTTGTTTGTGTGCAAGCACTGAGGATATTTGGACTCCTCTTTCAGCTCATGTAGAACATAGCAAAATCTAATGCTTGCTGTTTTTCAAGTGTTAAATTGGAGATCAACAATCCTTCTGGGACAGGAAGTGTTTTAGTCCTTTATGAGCACTAGAAGTGGGTGAAGAACCTGCCAGAAAGACAAGCATTTGCTCACAGCAGCAATCACTGCTGTTCCCTATAATTCTAGTGTGGAGAGTAGGGTGTAGATGCCTATCAAGAGTCCAGTCACAGTCCAGAGACACTGAGAAGAAAGCCGAAGGGAAAGCCATTTTGATCATGCCCTTCCATGAACAACAGCCTCTTAGAATCTCCTTTTGAAAGAGAAGGTCAGAAAGATAAGAAGAGATTGATCTTTAAGCCATTATTAGCTAGATTTATTTATCCCTTAGCTAACATGAGTTAAGGAGGAAAATTCAGTGTTGTAAATATGATAGGAATAATAGCTATAATTACAGCTTCCAGTTATTAAGTCTTAACTATATGACAGAGACTAGACATACATTAATTAACATAGAAAACATGCAAAGAACACATCAGTATGCAATACTGAGAAAAAGAAAACTATTATTAAGTAAAGTCAAGTCAGTTATTCAGTCAAAAAGTAACTAACTGCTACCGTTAGGATTTCAGTGCAAATTTGTCTGACTCCCAAACTCAGGAGAACATTGACATTTTTAACGAAGTCCTCTTGCCTCTCTTGCACAAGGGAGAGCTTGCAGAGAAGAGGGAAGGCTTTAAATAAAAGTACAACTTTGGGTAACTAGGCCAGTGATTTTCAAACATGAGGTACTTAGGAATCAGTCACCACTCTTGTTAAACATTAATTCTGTTTTACAAGTGTGAGTGAGAGACAGTATTCTGCATTTTTAAAGGTTTCAACAAGGATCTGATGCAATCCCATTATTTGCAGATGAGTAAAGTAAGGTCCAGAGAAGTAGGTGATTGCCTCAAGGACAAGCAGTTTGTCCAGTGTGAACAGTTTATCCTGGTACTCTTCCCAGGTCACTGTGCAAGTTCAAAAGGGCAAATCCCCATTGCTGAAGCATTTCATCCTACCCATGTATCCATTAAGGATAAGTTCTGCTCTCACAACCCTGCAACCTCTTGCTATTATAATACATATATTAGAGATTCCCATCTTCTCTTTTAATATCTGTTACCATGTTAAAGAATTGCTTTGCTTTATGAATGGATAGATTCCTGGAAAATTGTGTGGTAATTGATTTTTTAGTTAATAATGAATTAAATGCTATGAAAGATCTTTCTTATGTTTTTTGGGTAGAAGGTAATAACTTCTATCAAATAAGCAGAAGTTTTTAGAAGGTCTCTGAAGTTGGGATTTTGTTTACCATAATCTTTGAAATTGGAGAGATAATAGATAATTAATGGAGCTTACAAACAGAAGTAACTTGTCCCCAGATTCCAATTTGATGACTTGCACAGATCCATTATTATTCACAGATCCACTGAGAGATATCTTACACAAAAAATAGCTATTCAAATTTATGGTATATTTCTCAGAGCTCATCATCTCAATTTGGAGAAACACTTCTTTTGACAAAGCATTTTAAGTGGATTTCTCTAGAACCTACTGCAATGCAGCCTGACCTTGGCCAAAGAAAAGGTGATTCATTTTCTGAATTCAGAAATCCTTTAAAAAATAGTGTCAAAAATAAATTTAAAAATGAGTAATGTGTTGTAACTCCTGTTTTTATTAGAGGTGGGGCATCTCATGGAATAAACATGTACAGGATGGAACAAATTCTTCAGGCAAACTTATTTTCATTTCTCTAAGAATCATTCTAATTAGGAGCAAAGTACTGCACTTGAACATAATTTTATATATTATTACAAATGGAAATGGTGTTTATATATATACTATTCTTAAGAAAATCACATATTATACTGGCTTCAGTACATTAAGTAATTTCCTGCGAGCTTTTTGAGGTGACTGGGTTTTAAAATCAGGTCTATCTCCTCTGTTGCCTTCCTTTATGTGGCTGCCAATTCCTAAGTAGCTTTTTTATGCCAAACAGGATCACACCAACCCCAGCAGGTGGGCAATGTTCTTTTCAAGCACATTACAGCCATCTAGTTCTATCACTCCATTCTGCTTGTCCCCTTCTCCTCCCTCCCTACGCCATATTTTTCTTTTCCTTTCACTAAATAATTAGCTTGAGAATAAAATAAGATTAAATTTTTCAGAGTTTATTATGGTTACTATTAGGGGAAAATAATGTCATCTGTTTTTCTCTGTCTTGATTACCCTCCCTTTACCATCCTCCAAATTATTTACTCTAAAAATTTTAGACTGCAAGCAAATCACTTAGAAAATTGTCACATTATCACACCGTGGCCCACCTGGATCATTAGTCATTTCCTAACATACAACTGCATGTCTATAAACCCAAGTCTATCCTGTCCCCACTGATGAGAATGTATTCGATTCATTTAGACACCTGTTAAAATGCCAGTTCTCCCTCAAGGCCCAGGCAAATGCTACCTCCTTGCATCTACTTCTCTTTGGTAACCAGTCATCCTGACTTTACTCCCTAAAAGACTACAGGCATCTTGAGGTCAGTGCCAATGCTTTGTTTATCATGTCTCTCCACAGGAGCTATATTAGTTTCTTGTTAGCAGTGGAACTCACTCCTAGTTTGCAGAGGTCATAGCAGGAAATGCCAATGATACCATAAAGAATTAGTGCTTTACGAACACAACTTCTTTGAAGTGCCACCATGGATGGTAAGCAGCCAGTCTCCTGGTCATCCAATTTACTGCACGTTTTGAAAAAATACTTGCATGGATTGATACATGTTGTTGATCACTTTATAATAGTGTTTCTCAAAGGATGATATTCTGATCTCTAACACTGGAAATAACAGGATCTCTGGTTAAAAACAGAGATTGCTGGCCCCTATCTGAGATCATCTGAGTCGGTATCTCCAGAGATAACATCCAGGACTAGGATTTTTTTTTTTTAAACAACCATCCTGTGAGGATTTTAAGAATACAAATCTTTAACAGTTGCTAATTTAGAGTAATGAGATTTCACCCTTTATAGGCAAGGGCAATTTAAGGGTTGAAATAAAAAAATGGCTAGGAAAGATAGAGAAAAATTATGCAAAATGCAACATTAAAACATATTTGACTTAGTCTGTTCTAAGGTATAGTTTTTCAAAAGCAGAGAGAGATATAAAATGGAATTTAATATGACTTCCAGCTGAATGTTCCCCTAATTTTTGTCATAGCAGTATAAAAGAATTGTCATTTACAGATTGACAACTCTTTAATTTTTAAAAACTGATTAACATGTCTAACTACAAAAAGGAGAAGTACTTTAGGTAAAATTGTTCAAAATTAGTCTCTTGCTGTTCTATTTTAAATAATATTCTGCCATTTCCCACACATTTTTCCTCTTCTCTAACATATTTTCCGTATTTATATTTTAACCCAAGCAGTCTGTGATCTATGAAGAGTCTGTTGAAATGATGTATGGGAGGTTTATCTGTTCCTCCAGGGGAAGCTCTTGAAAGGGCACAAGTTGTTTTGCTATAAGCTGGACACGGTCATAAACCTTATGGATTCTGGGTGATGAATGCTCATATAATGACTGTTTTCCCTTTTCCAGTCAGTTTTACATTAATTTCATCTCTTCCAGTGAGCAGACAAGAGATTTCTTAATAGTTTCTGGTCTTGCATTTGATATTTTTGCATGAAACTGATTAGGATTTTTTTGGATCATATATTTTTTTTTCTTATAGTAACATTTACATGTTGATAAATAAACATTTCCAATGAAATGCCTTTTGGTGCCTGGTCTGTGTGCGGGCATTACTGCTTGGTGAGCATGCACATGTGCAAACGCTTCTCTACTCCTGGAGAACCGCTCAGGTTAGGACTTGCTGTGGTGAGTAGAGTGTGTGTAGAAGGCCAGGTCTTTTCTGTGTGGCAGCATTTAGTTGCTCATGGTTGACGCTGCTGAGGCCATCATGGGGGCACATGCTAGGATAAAGTTGCCTCTCCTGAGAAACACAATCTGAGAACCTGTTTTAAGGTTGTCTAGCTTTGTTTTTAGCTCCTTTCATTAGTTGCCAGTTTCTCTTCAAACACTTGCTTTTAACTATCAGGCATGATTCCCATAGAACACTGAGGAAGATATTGTAAAAATCTTCTTCCTACTTCACAGAATCTCCAGGATGAAACTCTACCTGACCTTATCTCACTCCATTCATCCTATTCTTGGAGTTCAGTCCCACGATGTTTAAATGGTCCCTTGCATTTAGTATTCTCATCTCTATGTGCCTAATCTTTTAGGAATTCCTCAGGGTCAAGGTACTTTATTAATTTGTTGTAATAGTCTACAACTAGCATATTTAGCTAACAAAATAGTTTCTCTTTCTAAAATGACAGAAACCTGATTACTTCACTGGAAATGGGGGTAAACTTGATTTCTTGCCCCAGTACCTGGTACTTCTCTCAAACCTGTTGCTTTAGTTACCTCTGAGTTCTAGTGAACCTTAATCTCTAAACATATTCCAGACAAGGGTGCTTCAAAAACTAAAACCAACCCCCTACACTGTTGGTGAAGGTAAATTGGCGCAGCCACTGTGGAAAGCAGTATGGAGGTTCCTCAGAAAACTAAAAATAGAAATACCATACAACCTAGTAACTCCACTTCTAGGAATTTACCTGAAGAAAACAAAAATCTCTGATTCAAAAAGATATACACACCCCCATGTTTACTGCCACATTATTTACAATAGTCAAGACATGGAAGCAACCAGTGTCCACCAATAGATGAATGGATAAAGATGTGGTACATATACACAATGGCATATTTTTCAGCCAATAAAAAAGAAATCCTGCCATTTGTGACAACATGGATGGACCTAGAGGGCATTGTGCTAAGGGAAATAAGCCAGGTGGAGAACGGCAAATACCAAATACCATTTCACTTATATGTAGAATCTAAAAACAAATAAAATGAACGAAATAGCAGAAGACTCACAGACACTGAGAAATGGCTGGTGATTACCATGGAGGAGGGGCTGGGGTGGGTGGGTGAAATAGTTGAAGGGGATAAAGAGGCACAATATCTCAATTACAATATAAATTAGTTCCAGGGATGAAAGCATATCATAGAGAATATAATCAGTAGGTCTGTAACATTTTCTATGTTGACAGATAGTAACTACACTAGTTGGGGTGAGGATCTGGTAATGTACATAACTGTTGAATCACCATGTTGTATACTTGAAACCAATATAATATTGTATATCAACTATTATGCCAATTAAAAAAAAACTAAAACCAATCTCAGAATTAGCTGATGAAGTTTAAGAGTTGGATTTTTTTAGTCATTATTTTAATATGCATTGAGATATCTAAACATATACAAAATGCTTACAACTTTATAAAAGGCATAAAGAATAGTGATACAAAAACCTCTATCTGACTACCATCAGGTTTAAGCAGTAAATTATTATGAATGTCTTTGAAGCCCTCTGAGTATGCCTCCCCAATTCTACCTACTTAACTCCATTTAGAGATAAGCAGTATCCTGAATTGGGATTATCATGCCCCTATTTTTATTCATAGCTATAGTTTTTCATACTTATGTTTGCAATATTATGTGTTTTTATTTGTTTGAACTTGTGTGCCTTTGACTTCATATAATAATTGAGTATTCACATATAACTTATTTCTATTGAATATTATGATCATATAACAGTTTGCTACATACAGCTCTAAATTATTGATTCTTCATTGTTATATATTCTTCATCCTACTTCATATTCCAATGGAATATCTGTATATTCATTCTAGTATTGATTGATATTTGGTTTTAGTCCAGAATTGTTTTTTGCAATTATAAAAGATGCATATCTAAAGAGTTCTCTGCATATACTCTCAAACCAGAAATGACTACAATAAGCCATACAAGCAGATGCCATTGAACTTAGTTTGAAAATCTGGTTTTGTTTGGTAAGTCACTGCAGAGGCAATTTGGAACAGAATATTTTAGGGAAGCACACAGTACTAAGAGCCCTGAGTGTCTCCATAAATTACCATAGTAAGTGGAGATAATTTGGTATAAGGAAGAGAGGAAAATGACTTCAGCATAACCCACAGAACAAAACTGATCAGTCCCTTTAGGACTGGAAGCAATTGGGGAACTACAGTTCATACAAGTATGACTCAGCACAAATGCAGAAATAATCAGAAGCAAAACCCCTTCCTGAATGAGCTGGTGTAGAGACCAGGATGGGTGATAAGAACCTTGGAGAAGGTATGAGATTTTCCCTGTGTTAGGTAGAAAGCACCAGGCAAGAAAATTCTAAGTACAAGGAAAGGCAATGAGTCCTGAATCAGAAAAGGTTTAAGAATTACAATTTTTTTTTATTTCAAGGGAAAAAGGTATAACTCTTTATTACTCTTTATTCTGTGGAGGCAACTTGAAATGTTTATGCATGAAAATTATCAGTAGGAGCTAAGTAAGGCAAATAGAAAGATAGAAATTGAAAATTTGGAAGGGAGAAAGAGAATCTAAGGCACCTTGATGCTGTGTGGGAAGGGAAAGGGAAAATTGGAGTGGAGCACAGTGAAATGCATCTTTGGAAAACAGAACTGTAAATAAGCATTTTAGATTGGCTGGTATAGAGTTCTTCCTCACTGCCCATATGAAGTCTTCATAAAGGTCTGCATTCATAGCTTTCATATGAATGGATCTTTAGAGGAAACCTAGGGGTTGTCAAGCTGTATGTCTCAGCCCTCCTACTTTAATACAGACACACCTAAAGATGGAGGAAGAAGCACAAAGGACCATGAAAGAGTAAATTCCTGAAATCTGAAGACCAGCAATTGCCTAGGCCATGAAATGGGAATTTTATGGCAATCCTACCTAGATTTCTTTGGGCAGAAAGGACCCAGTTGACATCTTGGTAATATTCATCTATATTCTTTTAAAAATGTTAACATTTTAGCTACATAAGGATTCCATGCATACATTTTCATGGTAAAAAAAAAATCCAAACAGAAACTAAATAAATAAACAGTGGAAGTCTCTCATCAAACTTTCTCTATCTTTCCCCCTTCTGAATATCATCTTCAGAAGTATTCACTGCTATTTCTTTGAGGGATTTTCTTCTGGAGTATTTTCTTTCCATTTGCATATAATTTATTCTGCAGACTTTTCACATGTATGAAAAGCTTTTTTTTCCCCATGAAACTATCATTTAACCAAGAAATGATAAATGTAAAATTTGGCACTTTTTATGTTAGGAGGTTGTTTGAGTCAAAGAGGCAGCCCTCTTAGGATTCGTGATCCTAAACTGACTCCTGGCTGTATTCCAAAGGATGGAAAATGCTCTTTTCATACTCTGAATAGAACCATTTTTGTTAATCTATTTCATGGAGTATCGCAACAACGTAAGCCTTTTCTAATAGAATTATTGGAAAAGGGGGTGAAAAGAGAAGGGGACTTTTAGCCCTTTTCTCTACTTGCAAGGAATTCTGTCTTTTAAGCGTGACTCTGGATGGAGTGGTATGCCTCCTCCTCTCCCTGGAGGCTGCTATTTACATTCTCAGAAAGTTCTTTGGAGGCTTTGCATTGCCTCTATTTCCCTGTTTGAAATTAGGAATAGCTGAATGAGGCTGATTCCATCAATGAAGTTTTAGAATAGCTTAAACAAATAATTTTGCCTATAATTTCCTTTTTATGCATGCCTAAGAACATATAAAAGCCTGTCTAAATAAATTCAAAGTAGTCTCTTTTTTAATAATCATAAAATAAAAATCCTGAATGAAAGCGGTGTGTCAGAGTTTAATGGGAAGTGTATTTTTTTATTAGTGGTACATAAAATAATCAAATGCTTTCCAATCGATAGCATCTTAGATTTAATGAAGTCAGGTTTTTCTAGCCTCCATTGCAGCTAGGGGACAGGCACGTGGGCCAGGTTCCTGCAATAAAATGCACTTATGTGAAACAGTGTGTGATCTGACTTATGTGAATCCACAGGCTCCCATTTTTTATGGCCTGGGTGGTGGCCGCTGATGTGGCGTGGCTCTGTGGTTGGCTGTGGCTGTCTGGGCAGATTGCGCCCAGTGCTTCTGGAAAGGCCCTTGGAAGCTTGATTCCAATATATTTCCTCAGCAACTTGATGACTCTGTGAGCTATATAACATCCTGAAGCAAATTCCTTTTATGCAGACACTAGCCTAAGTAGATTTTGCTGTTTGCAACTAAGAACCTTAATCAATATCTGAATTACATTTGGGAATAAAGTTTATAATAAAATTGTTAGAGAAAGGATAGCAGTGCATAAGTGATTCTGGGCCTTTATACTCATTTGGAAAAAAAAAAGTCCCAACTTATGCTATACATGAAGTTCCACATGATTAAATATCTAAAGGTATAAAATAAAATTAATATAAATATAATGGTAATAACTGGCATTTGTGAAAGTTTATAGAATCACGCATACTTCTGGTGGGGATATCAAAGAACACAATCTTGTTTTTGTAAACAATTGGGTATCATCTATCAAAATATTAAATATATAACTGTTTGTAGCAATGATTTTACACCTTAGAATCTTAGAAGAATATAGTACATATTTGCAAATATTTCTATATAGAAATATTTATTATGACAGTATGGTTTGCTATAGAATAGAAAATGAATCAACCTATGTAGCCTACAATAGGGAATTGTTGAATAAATCATAGTATGTTCACATATGAAATATTCTGTAACAATGTTGAAAATGTGGCAAGTCTCTGTGATAAGCCTGACAGTCATATATGATATAGTCCCTTCGGGATGTGCGGGGACGTGTACACACTGATGTTTGCTCACACCAAAATCTTGGAAGATATCCAACAATGATCATCCCTGGGGAGGGGGAGAAGCTTTGTAACTTTTTATTCTGTATTGTTGGGAAATTATTACAATGAACACTATTGCTTTCATAGTTTAAAAAGCAATAAAGTTTGAAAAATAGAAACAGCTTCTTGCAAGGCAACATGGAAATTTTTTTCTGCTTCTATTGAAGTGGAACAATCCTTCCTCCTACAGCTCTTGGCTATAGATTCACTGGAAGTGATTTAGATTGTATGGGACTTTTTCTGGGAGAATGAACACACCAGTCCAGTGCAGGTAACTGTTGTTCAGAGCACTACTGCCAAGTCTGCTCAAATAATTTAGGTTACCCATCTGATGAAATGCCGTTTGACCGAGCAACAAATTTACCTGTATTTGTGTAGGTTGAGCCACATCATTCTTAAAAATATATGTGCATGTAATGGACTTTGCATAAACAAACAGTGGGAAGCAATGTTTTCCACTTTCTTGTGTTTTTATTCTGACATCCATCAACCCACATCTGCATCTTTGAAAAAAATATTTTGTATAAGCAGAAGAGATTGACCTAGATCTATGAGATATATATTGACCATAAATGATGTAAATATTCATCACTGGAGGAATTGCAATATTTAGATATCGTATTGTAAAGCAATGATCAGTTGCATTATGGAATCAACCCAACAAAAAGCAAAACAACAAGTTGACAAAGCTGAATTTTGTTTTAGCATTGAGAAATTTGAGGCAGTTAAAACTGACAGTTATCTCAGAAGAGATCAGAAAAAATTTTAAACAAAGACCTTGATTTGACAAATTCATTTTAAGTCACTAAAATATATCTGTCACAAGTTTCTGGCTGACTCTCAAGAAAGTTGTTTCCAGCATTGCTGCAGTACATTAAAGGGAAAAGAAATCTATGTATTTAGCTAAATAAGAAATGCAAGCAATACCTTGGTATTCTTTGTTCCTGAAATTATGTTAACAATCTTAATGGTACTAAAGTCATGGAAATCATGTTATGAAAGGCCGTATGTACTGGTGATATTAAATACGCATATTTGCGAAGGTCCAAAAGTAAGCTGAAAGAATTGTTATACTTTAAATGCGAAGAAAAGTTAAAATCTGTGATGTTAAACAAAGAAATGGCATATGATAACATGAAAAACTCATGTCGTTATTATTTAGAAAATAAAATGTTTGTGTATCTTTACCATAAGGTTTTCTAGTTGTAACTGCCCCACAAAAATGTGCTGAGAATAAAATGATCCTGCGTCAATGCAACAATGACATTGCAGGTCACTGTAAGTCCTTTCCCAAGTACTCACTAGGCTTCTCTTTGTTGCTGATTTCACTAAAACTTTTAACATAATTTTTTATTTTATCGCCCAGATGTATTCATCAGGTCCCTTCTAATTTCAACCTGGTATTATAATGCTGTGTATACACAAATAAAGTGTCTTAATGGTCTTCATATTCCCCAAATGCATAGACCAATATATTGACCAGAATGCCTCATCAAAAATACTTGTGAATAAAGGATTGTCAAATTAGAGTGTAGCTTCACTGCAGATATTTTATCATCTTGGCTAGAACACAATAATACAGGTTTTATTTTTCAGTACCTAGCAACTGAATGCTCTTGCTTCCATAAAAATCCAAGCTTTTGGTTACTGTGACATGTTAGTGAAAATACAAATGTTCCATCTCTTTCTCTAAAAAGGCAGTAAATTTGCCTCAATTCAGAGATAAATATTATTTACTTGATATAAGTTTGTGCTATTTGAGAGTCTACAGGTTGTATTAATGCATATGGATCAGACCTTATAAGGTTTTTATGGAAATTTAGGGAAATCAGTTTCTTATTATCTTATTTCACATTAATAATCTCATCTTCTTTTCTGACATTTCATTATGAAACCACAAATTGCATTAACCATTGTGGTTAAGTAGTATATTTAATTCTATATAACTTAAATTCCTTCCCTGTTAGCTATTTAAGCATTTTCAAGTGTTATTGCTGAAACACAAATGTTAACCACTCCAAAAATATGTATTTATTTACTTCATACTGATTTTGTTATATAATTCAAAATTATTATATTCAATGTAACGCAGATTACTTACTGATTCCCTAAAACATAACTTCTCCACATTTTCTGGAGGTTAATAAAACTATATGAAATTTATGCATTTCATTTATATCTGATATTTCTCTAGCATAAAGTAATTCTTAATTATAGATTCAAAATAAAGACAGATCAAAAGTTCTCTTACATTTCTCTCATGCTTTTCCATGCCAAATACAGTTAACCCTTGAATAACATGGGGGTTCAAGGTATTAACCCTTTGCACAGCTGAATCTCTGCAAGTTATTTTTGACTCCCCAAAACTTAATTAATAGCCTACTGTTGACCAGTAGCTTTACCAATAACATACAATTAACACATATTTTTTATGTTATATTATTATATACTGTATTCTTAAAATAAGCTTGACAAAAGGAAATTATTACAAATCTCCAAACAATTTTTTAATATATTACAGAAAAAAGACACATATAAGTGGACCCATGCAGTTCAAACCTGCGTTGTTCAAGGGTCAACTGTACTTGTGGGAATTAAAGAGAAAACAGCAACCAAAATAGATTATTATTACATATTATTATTACAAGAAAAAAAATTTTGCTATTATAAAAGATGCTCTACCTGCTCTCTAAAGAGAAATCAAGACTTAATGTTTACATTTTGATCCTTGGTAAACAGTCGTCCCTTGGAATAATTGCAATTCTTATTCTTACCTTCTCATCTCCTGACTTTCTCTTCCTTTTGTGCCATCCGGGTCAAGTCTTTTCTTTTGAAATAGAAAGATAAGGGAGGTCTGATGAGCTCTTATGATATATCACATTGGACTTTACCTCCAAAGTAGTTCAAAAGAATTGTTAACCCAAAGGGAGAGATAAAGCAGAATTTTAGACATTAATCTGTAAGATTCTAGAAGAAGGTATATGCATATAGGTACTTTCTCAAGAAGAAGTATGTCAAAACACAAACTTGTGAGTAGGAAAATATAATACTGAACTATTAACATTTGTTAGCACACTAACATTGCATTTTCTATTTCATCTTGTTTGGTTTGATTAATACGTAGCATGCACTTACTACTTCATATCAGCAAACATCTTCTGAGAACTTATCATGCAAGAGAGCTGCATGAAGAAATGAAATAAAGGCTCAGTTCCTCTTCTCAGAAAGTTCACAACCTGAAGAGGACAAAGACAAAAATTAATTATAATGCAAAAATTATATGTATAATAATTGTAAGTCAACTTATTGGCTTGATAATGACTATGGGTGGTAACAGTAGCAAATACTTATTTAGTGTTTATTGTGTGCCAGGCCCCTACTCACAGTCAGAAAGGTCCTTACTATTATACACTGTCTTACAGATGATGAAACTAAAGCAAGGATGTCAGGTATTTTTTCCAATGCCACAGAGCTAGGAAGTAGTAAAGCTGAGATTAGGGTCATGTTGGGGAAAGGAAGAAACTGACTAAAGTAACTTGGTAATAGTGTTTTGACTTAATACTCTAAGGATAAAGACCAAAAATTTACAAAATACTCTAATTAGTAAATTTGTTTCTCAGAGGGATACATGCAAGCAATTCTGAAACTATTTTATATGTGTGCTAGCACTGAACAAAAAATATATATAAATTGTAAATGATGACAGCCAGGTTTCTTACTGTCAGAGACCATCACTCAGTAATGTAAAGTTACAGATATGTAAAAGGGGCATGTTAGAATGAATCCCACGGTAGCAGGTTGGAATTGGGAATACCTGTATGAAGCTATTTTATTTTATAATATATATTATATATTATATATGTATTTTAAGACATATACATATATTTAATATACACAGATAAACAGATACATAAATGATACAGAGCACATGAAGGGAATAAGAGTGTCTCTATTAAAGTGGAGAAATCTGGCAGGCACCCCCTTTACCAAGTAATCAAGATTCACAGCACTAGTCATAGACATACTGGTATCACTTAACTCTGACACAATACACTAAGAAGGGCACATCTCCCCTGTGATTTTCTTCCTCAAAATTTATACTCTGAGTGTCCTCATCAGAGCACATCAAATGAATCCAACCAAGGGACATTCTACAAAATATCTGACCCCTACATGCCAAAATCGTCAAGGTCATAAAAGAGAAGGGACTACTGAGAAATTGTCACAGGTTGAAGGAGACTAAGGATAAATAAGTGAAATGCAGTGCCATGGACTGAGTCCTGGGACACAGAAAGGACATCAGTGGAAATTCTGGGGAACTTCCAAGTCTGTAAATTAGTTAGTACTGTTGTACCAATACTAAATTCTTAGTGTTGCTAGTTGTATTGTGGTTATGTAAGACGTTAACATTAGGGGACTTAGCATGAAGAACAAGTGGGATCTCCCTGTACTATCACAATGCTTCTGTACATATAAGATTATTTTTTCAGTTAAAATGAAATCCAAAAACAAATATAAAATATGCTCACCCAAAGGTTTATTAGTCTCAAAATAAATTTTTAAAGTTTATAAACAAATGTCCATAGCAGCATTGATCTTAATAGTATTTTTTTTAAAGCTAGAAACAACCCTAATGCTCATAAACAGTTGAATCAATAAGCATATTATGACATTTACACAATGGACTACTACTCACCAAAGGGAAAACAAAAGCTACAGCATGAATCACTGTCATAAACTTTATGTTGAGTGAATGCAACAGATACCAAAAAGATAATTATTGAATAATTCCATAATGTAAAATTTGTGACTAAAACTACCTATTAAATGATAAAAAACACTCAAGTGGTTGCCTGGGGCTTAGAGTGGTGGTTGGGGTAGGATAATGACTGGAAAGGAGGATAAAGGAACGTGTTGGGATGATGAAAATATTCTATAACTTGACCAGGGATGGATTCCATGGATGATCATATTTGTTAAAACTTAACCTATGTGCTTAAAATGAGTTCCTTTAACTGCCTGTAAATGATCTCTCAATAAAGTTGATTTAAAATTAAGAAAAAATGATCACCAAGAGACTCATTTATATGCTTTACTATTTTCCCATGATGACATAAACTGACCATGGTTTCTGGTGTATAAATGAGCTCTGTGTCCATTCTGTCATATTTGGCATGGCCCCAGAACTATTTTCTGGAGAAAAATCTACTGAAATCCCTGTGTTGAGATGGAGTGGCCATCTTTCCAGACAACTCTTCCGATTGGCTTCCCCAGTTTCACTGAAAATTTTCATTTCTCTCCCAAACCTGGCACTTTGTCAAAGACTGTGGATCTGCCCTTAGCAGAACAAAACAGCTGTCTTTCAAGTGTCACCAAGAATTAAAGCCTGCAGCACCCTATTCCTAATTCTCATTACAATTTTGACTGGAATAAATAATTTTATTTGGAACATTGCCAGTAGGAGTTGTTATTCTGTTTATCCGGAAGGACACATTCTCTGGTCTCCTAGATTTCCTTTTATTAAACAGTGCTTTGGCATTAGACCATCAGTTTGGATGGGGGAAATTCAGGGAGAAAATAAAAACTCAATATTGTATCTATTCATTGATTCAACTCTTTTAAAACTTGACTCATGACATGTTAACTTTGAGGCAACTGTGAGAAATCCAAGTGGGTATGTAATGTAGGGACTGGAGTATTTAAGTCTCAGGAGGTGTATATTTTAATTAGGAGAGGAGAGGCAACACATTTATCGACCTGGGGCATGGACACTGACCACCAGGAGGTTCCCCTCCAGTGTGTTGAGCAGATCTTGAAGCACCCCCATACCAGACTTTATCCCTGGTTGCTGGATGGTGAGGAGGAGCAGAGACTTATGAGGGAGGATTCAGGGCAGAAAGAGTGGAGAAAAGGCTTAAAGGCAGTGGCTAATTACCAATCAGTAAGGAAGTATTTCAGTATTTTAATAACCAGTATGGCTGTACTAATGCATTCTCACCGAACAGCAATCTTGAATACAATTGAATATATGTATTAGTTCAACGATGTGGAAAGCAATATGGAAGTTCCTCAAAAAACTAAAAATAGAAATAACATTTGACCCAGGAATTTTACTCCTAGGAATGTACCCAGGGAAAACAAGGTCACAAATCCAAAAAGACATATGCACCCATATGTTTATTGCAGCAATATTTACAATAACCAAGATATGGAAGCAACCTAAGTGTCCATCAGTAGATGAATGGATAAAGAAGATGTGGAACATACACACAATGGAATATTCAGCCATAAGAAGAAAACAAATCCTAACATTTGCAACAACATGGATGGAGCTAGAGAATATTATGCTCAATGAAATAAGCCAGGCAGAGAGACAAGTAAATGATTTCACTCATTTGTGGAATGTAACAACAAAGCAAAACTGAAGGAACAAAACAGCAGCAGACTCACAGACTCCAAGAAGGGACTAGCGGTTACCAAAGAGAAGGGGTGTGCGGAAGGCGGGCAGGAAGGGAGGGAGTAGGGGATTAAAGGGCATTATGATTAGCACACAGAATGTAGCCAGGGGGCTGCGGGGGGGGGGGGGCCCGGGGAATGCAGCATAGCACAGAGAAGACAAGTAGTGACTATAGCATCTTACTGCGCTGATGGACAGTGACTGCAATAGAGTATGTGGAGGGGGGGAGTTGATAATATGGATGAATGTAGTAACCACAATATCACTCATGAGAAACCTTCATTATATTGTACTTCAATAATACCTTAATAAAAGAAAAGAAGAAGAAAATATGTATTAGTATTTCAGCCAATAGCTTGTTTAGGAAGACCCTGAAGAGAAATTTCTTTCAAAATGAAGGAAAGTTATATTTTTAAGCATTTGGCTTTTAAGAAAATGTACCTCATGGATATTCTGAATCTAAAAAATCTCTTTCTCTCTCTGGCTATGGAGAAGTAGAACCATAGTGTAACCAATATTAGCTATTGTATTACTCTAAAATGAAATACCTTGCATGTGGCTGTATTTTATTTTATTCTAATTTGTTCCTTATCTTTTGAATACATTTTCCCTTGGCTTATTTGTACTATATTGTACACAGTTCTTATTAAAACCTCAAAACTTAAAAAATTTTAACTTATTTTCAATTAAACATACATATTATACAAACACAGAAAGGATACGTTAGTTTTATCTGAGTTGGAGGAAAGGGATGATATTTGAATGGGGAATTAAAACGCAAAGGTGTTTACTTGGTAGACAGGGACAAGGACATTCCAGAGAGAAGCTGCAGCATGTTCAAAGGCATACATTTGTGAAAACAGCATTGCACGTTGTTGAACTACAAGTACTTCATTTTTTATTAGAAGAATTGGCTTGGGAGAAAAGAGATTTGCTGAGATAAACAGGCCATCTTGCAAAACCAAAACAGTGACCTTGACCTTGGACTATTTCCTGTACCCAACAGAAATTTAATGAATAATTCTAACCATGAGAGATGTGTGAATTGATTTTTACTTGTACATCAGAAAAAAATACTTTAGGAGCAATACAGAAAATCACTTTGGCAGGGAGGAGTTAGAATCTAGAATATAAATTAAATGGCTATTGAAATATTCTAAGCCAAAGATGATAAAAAAGAAAAGTGTGTGCCAGACACAGTGCTAGGAGCTTTCACATATATTATTTTGTTTAGCACTGTTCTAATCACAATACTCTATCGTCCCATGAATACATTCCTACAGTTATACTAGTATCTTTCACCTTTTCTGGAACAGTTGACCCGTCTTCCTGATTTTTTGGTCAAATTCTCCACCCTCCAAAGCTGAACTCAAGCCCCACCATCTATGAGAATCCTTCCCTGACTGCTCCAGCCATTATAAGTTGCCCTTTTCTCCAAATGTTGAGATTATACGAAATCTGCAAAACACCATGAAGCGTTTCAATGCTGCTTCATGTGTTTATCTCCAAGCAAGAGCGTAAGCTCCTTGAGCAGCAGAATCATGTATAATAGTCCTTATGGGCTCCTTCCTGTCACATCCTCTTCACAGTAGTTAGCTGGAAAAATGGACATGTTTGGAACCAAAACACCTCTCTATTGATCTAAAATTTTTTTAAATGGATTCAACTCAAGTATTTTCAGCTGCTGGTAAGAGACTAGAAATAAGTAGCTATAACAAGGGGAGAATTAATTTCTCTGCATTAAAAATTTTTTTCCCAGGCAAAGCAACTGTGGTGGGAGTGGCAGCTCTATTTGTTATCAAGATTCTTTCTGAAGTCCCAGACTCAACAGATATTACATCCCTAAGGCTTCTTCGTGGTGCAAGATGGCAGCTGGAGCTCCCACAACCATATCCACGAAGGAAGCGGGAAGGAAGGAGTGACGGGTGGAAACGACACATGCCTACTGTCTGTCCTCTTCCCACAGGATGTTTGCCAGGACTTTCCACCTAATGTCCGCTAACATTTCTTTATTCTCAGTGATTGGGAAATGTTGTCTTTTAACAGGGCACAGCAAATCCCCAAATAAAATTAGAAGTCATTCTAAGGAGGAAAAGCTGAGTGGCAATAAGGTGGGCATTTCATAATCTCTGCCATACGTGATAATAGCGCATTAAGTATTTTAATATGTTTTCTTTGATCTCACTCAAAGAGTATTGCGCTGAGAGTCGTGGCTCTAAAGCAAGACTGTCTGAATCTATATGCCAGCTCCTGCTGTTACCTGCTGTGTAAACACAGGCAAGTTATTTATCCACACTGTGTCTCAGTTTCCTTATCTATAAAACAGGGATAATAATAGCGCCTACATCATGGGTGGTTTTAAGAACTAAAAGAGCTAGTGTATGAAATTACTTAAAACAGCATTTGAGTAACTAACGGTTTACTATTTTTCTGACAAATGTCTTGTGAGGATAGGCCTAATTGTTATTTTGAGTGGCAAGATGCAAACTTGACTCCTTTAACGCCAAGCTCAGGGATCTTTCCATCTCACCACTGATTTGTTTGGCACCAAGAGGGATGCAAGGAAAGGACCACAGAGAAAGAGAAACAGTAAAGCCCAAACATAAGCTTCATTCCTTTGCAATTTTGCTTAGGGCTAGTGCTTTCTATGCCGTGGTGTGTCTGTAGCTTTAATTATTTAATAAAACTTCATGCAGCCCCTGGATCTTGCATACCTGCAAGAAACGAATGTCTCAATCTGCCATGTAAAACATTATTTGTGAAGAAGAGACCAGCTATGTTTTTGAAAATGCTTTTCAAGCATTTAATAATATTTTTGCTCTTTTTGATACCTAGAGTAAACTTCAAAGCTTCAAATTGTTTGACATGTTAATCATCATAAATTAATTTCAATTCTAGACAACAGCAAAATCCTGTGTTTCCTCTCAGGGTGACCTGGAATCACTAGCTGGGTAGATTGCTCCTTATCTGATTAGAGCTTTGTCAGGAATTTTTACCTCTTACAACTGCCAGCTGAGGCAACGGGCCACTTCAGCTCATTGTTTCCTGGCAAGGGAATGACAACAACTGGGACTGAAACTGGAAGTCTTGTTGACGACAAAGGCATCACAGACCTGGATCCAGAGTTATGGCTTCATATTTATCGCAAGTCATGGCTACAACACTTTCCTTGCATGTACAATGCTGAGACATGATTTTTTCTTGAATCAGAGAAATGGCCCATATATAATGCATGTATTTCTGCAGTTTCCTAACTTCAACTATGAGTGTAACATCTTATTAAAAACACTATATCTGGGTATTCCAAACAAGTTTTTATACCCACTATGGAGTATGATTTATTTTGATGTGAAACATCAATGATCTTAGTCTATCGTGAAGACAAAGCAACAACAGAGTAAAACAAAATCTATAGACCTATCCAACTGCGTGTTCCTAAGAAGGAAAGCAGTCATTGTGCAAAAAAATGCAAGCATTTGGCAGAGAAGATTGATTATGCTTCTTTTGTTTCAAGGACCATCATCAACAAGTGCAGCTATGAACAATCTAACACCATAGTAACACCAAATACCATTGAACATTATCTCTTTTTGTTTGTTTATTTATTTGAAAGTGTGGGCAAGAAACACCACTATTCCATGCTCCTTTTTCCTTACTACATTATGATTTTAAAATGTATTACTATTTGAAACAAATTAATTTTTAATTGATCTTACTAGTCATAAAATGCTATACAGTAACGACAAGAGCCATCTGAGTTATGGACAAGAAAGCAGTCATCTGGCAAAATGCATTACTAGGAAGCATTTAAGTCTTTCTAAAAATGTTTGTAGCAGTGTTTGTCAAGCAGGAGGAGGCTAAAGAGGGGCATGGGTGGAGATGCCCTCCATTCAGAAGTGAGAGCCAAACGAATCCAGGCAGATGAATCAGATCAGAGATCAAAGTATTTTTCACAGATGCTCATTGATTTGGACCTTTCTCTCCCATGGTTACACACCCATGAATTAGCACAGTACATTTAGCAGCTACATACTCAACTCTAGGTACTTGATAGTTTTTATCTGCTCCATTGCATTCTTTGTCAGATTCATGTCTATAATGCAAAGAGTAGGAGAGAGTCTAGGAGTCCTTTGTGGCCTAGGTCCTGACACCTGTGAGAATATCACCAATATTAAATTAATGTTTACAGAAAATGTCACAAGCAATATGAGAAACACATATTGTTATGGAAACAAATAATATGCAATGTCTATTACTAATAAGCATTTAAGAAAAATGTATTTATTCAGTGAATGAAAAGTTCTGGACAAGAACATACAGAATATGGACTTAGCTGCCATTAACTACATATTTAAATCAATCATGATATAAATTAATGGCAATATGCATGTAAAAACAGAGTTATTTCTTTGAAAACTAAGTTGAATGCTTTGGAAAGATTCTATAAATACCAATCTACCAAACTTCTTTATTAATTCAGGTATAGCAAAAACAAACTAAAAATTTGAGCAGGAAATCATAAAGTATATCAGAGAAATGTATACTCTCCTGACTTCACAAATATCTTTAAGTTCTTGTTCCTCTTTAATGAAACTGAATCTGGGAATTACATATGACGAATTTTTATGTGGATTAGGCAAGAAGATGGAATTCAAAGCAGGGAAGGCAGAATCAAGGAAAAAATCTTGGTGCAATATCAAAATATGGACAAATTATTGTGAACTTTATAAACCACTTAAATAATAATAAAGGTAAGCATGTACTATTTTTAAGCTTCCTCCACATAATCACTTTTTTTTCAACTAAACAACCAGCCATCAATGGATCTGGGAATGTCAGAAAACAGGGCTCTATCTCATAGTTACATAAAATAACTTAACAGGTCTCCAAACCTTACAGAAATTTAAGTTATATGTACCCTTATCTGTTTTACCAATAATTCACAAAATCAGTAAATCTAAATGAAAAATTCACTGAGAACCAATGAACTGACCGAAGCCATGAAGATAAGCTTGAAAGGAGAGGACACAAACTTTCCACGCTCATAAATTACAAGTATGATGCAAAGAGCTTTCCTTAACCTCAATGGCTTCATCAAGAAAACTAACTCTTCTCTCTCTCTCAATGTGTGTGTGCACGTATGAAATATTTTAGACATATGTGCATAATGATTTTGTACATCTACACTATATATACTTATATACACATGATACTCACATATATATACCTATAAATACACAGTCACACATCCAACTACATAACGCTGAACACA
Organism: Phataginus tricuspis; assembly: GCA_029783875.1. Lineage (NCBI taxonomy): Eukaryota > Metazoa > Chordata > Mammalia > Pholidota > Manidae > Phataginus > Phataginus tricuspis. The sequence continues at coordinate 933,456 of JAQQAC010019064.1, forward strand.
TTCCACTTCCCCCTTAATCCTATTCTTATAAACTCAACTTCCAGCCAACAATGTGAAGTTTCACAAGCAAAATTACTTAAAAGGAAACTTCACACCTCGTTTACATATTCTTACAGATATTCTGTTGCAGGAAGTTCTCAAACTTTACTCCTCACATTTAGGAAGTCCTACTGCTGATCTTAGGCTATAGAACTTAAACAACATGTCCTACATTTTCTGAATGCTTTGAGTCTACTAACTAATCTACATAATATCCTTATGAAATGAATAATTTCAATATTCACAGGTTTTTTTCAGATGATACAATGGACATCCAGCTTAAAAATGTATCTAATAACACACAGGACATTAATAAAACTTATTTCAATACTATTATTTACAGAGGGCGAATGACATAGAAAAGATTAAATGATAGTTCAGTAAACAATCATTGGACCCTTATTATGTGCCTTGCAAGTGAAGAAGCAAAAGAAATCATTTGTTCCCTTAATATAATTACAGTACATTGTGATTTATGTGAAGAGACGTTTGTTTTAAGCATAGTTGAAACACAGGGGTTGGAATAACTATTGTTTGTAGGGGAATAGTAAGAAATATGTTCCTAAAATAATTTTGATGAAGCATCTTAAAGAGTAAGATTTCATTTAGCAAAAAGGAGATGGACAGTCTTATGAGAGCATCATGACATTAAGGCACAAAATGACTTTTCAACCAAATAAAATCAAAGCAGTACAGTAAGTCTGAATGAATCCCAAGGTTTCAGTAGGAAATTCAGAACATATAGAAACCACATGGTGATAGTTCTATACTCCATCAACGAAGTTTTGAATCTACTTTGGGCCCTCAGGAGCAACTGAGGTTTACACAGGGGAGTAAATGACATGATCCATTGTATTCTAGAAGATTCTCTTTGTAAACAAGTACTAGTTCAATTCATTCATTTGAATAAGAGGGAGAATTCATAGAGGAGAAGAAAGATCAGGATTAAACTGTTGCACTGAGAATGAAAACATGGTGGCAGTGTCAGTTCTTATTTTAGAAATAGAACTAACAATACTCAGTACTTTTAAATATAGTTGATGAGTTTCCTTCACTAGTTGTTTCCCAAAGTGTGTCATGCTTTTCCTCCCCAGGTCATTCCTAGGTTTATTTTGAGACAAGGTAGTGCAGAGTAGTATTTAACCCAGCTCACTGGATTGCTGCATGACCAAATGGACTAAGTGTAGAAATCACACAACTCAATATTTCATCTGAAGATATTCTTATTCAAAGTAGCAATAGTGACTATTTTTTAACTTGGAGTCTAGGGTTAAGTCAGATTTGCACAATCAGTATCTGATTCTCTTCCAAATTAAACCCAGACCAAGATAGACCAACAGATCTGATTAGAGGGAGCTAATCAGGTACAGTTGTGGGTTCTTACTTCTGCCTTATTTCAGAGAGAACAGAAGGGAGTGAAGAGTCAGGGGCATTTAATTGCTCCTAACTTTGCAGCTCTATAAAAGCAACTACAGAGGTCAGTTAATTATTCCATGTCTTTCTAAAAACATTTCCATTTTTTGAAATAAATCATTCTTGGTTTCTGGGAAAAAATTTAGAGAGGACTAATATATAATTTTCATTTTATTTTTTCATATAAAATACCATAATATTAAAAAATAAGCTACAAAGTAAAAAGTGGAATGCTTTTAAGAAATTATGTCTCTGGTAACTGAGCAAATATTCGAGCATGTGCACACAAAAAATGGCAACCCCTTAAGTCTTATCAATACATGAGGTTTATCAAAAATTAGGCTTGACCAAAGAGACATGGACATTGTTAATGGGATCCTGCTCAATCCTTATGCATCATATAAGAAGCTATTAACTCATAAATTAAAAGCCAAATAATTTTGAAATATTCTATTTTTAATACTATTTGCATCCAATATTGTATATCAACTATACTTCAATTAAACAAAGGGTTAAAAAAAGACTAAAGCGTATTATTTGTATTAAAATCCATTATAGTTTGAGCTTCGATATAGAATTGCATGACGGTGCCTTCTGTCTCCTTAGCTCTACATCACAGCCTAAGGTAGAAGTCTTGGGGAAGAGTAATGTTCACCACACCATTAGGTAAAATGATGATAACAGAAAGAGGGATATTGGATAACATCACATGTGCCTATGGGCATTTCACATCTTCATAGGGCAACTTCATGTTTCCCCTAGAATTCCCATGCTCATTCTCTAGTTTGACTTCCCAGAATATTTCCCTCCTTATGTGGTTCTACTTAAGGTCCCCACTCTAAGAATCAAGATAAGACTTCAAGCCATCCAGGAGACTCAGGAGTGTGATGCTACCAGCACAGTGGCAGGCAGACTGCTCACAGATGCCAGGCATAGAAAAGCCACTGTGTACCAGGTCCTGGTCCAGCCCTCACCTGTTTCTCCTGAGCATAGGCATATGTTAACCCAGCTGGGTCTCAGTTTCTTCTGTGTAAAAAGTGTGATATTTATAATTATTTACCTCTTAGGGATGTTATGACACTAATTAATGCATCAGAACTCTGTGACTAAAGATCATGCTGCACAGATGTTAATTACTATTATTCAAAGAACAGCCATCAGGCCAGATGCAGAAGAAAGTGGTGGGCAGATTTTCAATCTCCTTAATAAAGGCTAAACAACAGTTAGTAGGAAGAGCAGTGGAGAAAAAACAACAAAGGACTTCAAATGAAGGCATTGTATTAGCAGAGCTTAAGCAGTTGGGCATCTAGTGAAAACGAATGTGGAGTGCATATTCCATAACCGAAAATGTCTGGAAAATGTAATGATCTATGGCAATGTTTCATGAAAGAGAAATTGCTTTTAACAATACTTGAATCCCAGGGATATGGACATATTTTGAGGGATATGGCTATACCCTATATAATCAAAAGAAGGCTAGTTCACTTAAAAGGCACCATGTAAGTCCACATGACACTACCTTTTTTTGTTTAGTAATTCAATATGCAAAAACGAATAAATCCTTGGGGATTGTAGAAGAGAAAATGGTCAAATTAGATCATTCCAGAACCTCCCTTATCTGTTATTTTTTAATTGAGGATGATAAGATGGTGTGTCTTAATGATGTTTAAAAGGCCAGTATTTTTTAAAACATCATGGCTATTTTCCTGTGATTTCTACAGTTGTATCCTTCTGGTTTCTGACCATAGTTCCCTCTCTGGCTACACCTGGGGAAGCATAAGGAAGACAGATGCTCAGTTCTCTTTGTCAAATCTTGTATACCATGACCTGGTAAATCTTGTGGGGTGATTTCTTTGTTTTCTGTATCAAGAAAGTCTGAGCACACAGTTAGGGGATTCTAAAGCCCTTCCCATCCTAAGATTATGGAATTTGTAGCACCCACATATTATAAATTAATTTATTCACATTTTGCCCTTTCTTCTAAGACTTCTGCAAGATGATTTAAGCATTCTTGGTGTTATAAACTGCTGTAATAGGCTAAGGCAGAAACGTTATGACAGTGCACTGGATCTGTGTGTGTTTGAGCTAAACAGTAAGTGGCCCAGGTGGGGAACTTGCTCTTTGGGTCCATTGGAAGACCACTTGTTATCTTATCCATCTAAACTGAATCTGACAACTGCATGTGGAGATCACATTCAACATGAATCCAATTTGTACTAGATGCCAGGCATAGCCATAGCTATTTTCCACTTGAGATTCAAAAATGCCCAAGTATAATAAGCATTTTTATTTCACTTATTTTCAAGGAAGAAACAAAAAAGTTCACAGAATTAAATAAAATCCTGAGATAGTTTAGTAAAATAAGATGCCTTTGGCTTCCAGTCTAGTCATCTTCCATTTATATACTATGGCTTCCTCCAATGTCATAACTATTTGGGTATCAAGAAAGATATCAAGAGGCCCTATGAAATGTGAGTGTGCCCCTTCCTGACGGACCCCACCCCAGATCCCGTGAGTATACTCAGACATGTTAAAGCTCCAGCTGTAGAGAAGTAAAAGTAGCAGCTGACATTAACTGCATTAAGCAGTAGGAGCAGAAGGATGATAAAAGAGGCTAAAACACGGCCACCAAGTCACCATGGTTAGGAAAACCATAGACTCACTCATTTCCACAACCACTAGATCCTTTCCCTCAAGGACTTAACCATCTATGGGGCAGATAGTTGAGAAACAAATTCCCAAGCAAGCATTTAATTACTACTGTGAATAGTGCTAAAATGAATTTAAACATTTAGTTATCATAATATCCAGTATACATAAAATGAGCTGCTTATTTTTTAAAAGTACTTGTGTTATTTTTTAATGTAAGAAAGTACGTAACTTCAGTTAATGTTCTATACTCTTACAACTGAATAGGATTGCCTGCTGCCTTTCCCCTAGATTCTCACAGTTCCTGGGCTCCTAATGCATATTAAGACTCTGCATTAAAGAAAGACAGAGTTGGAGTAAAATTATCATGAAGGAATAGTCAACTAGATGCCAGGAAAGCAGGCTGAGAGGTTGAGTCGGAAGGACTATGTACCTTACAAGGCTTAATCCCCCATGGAATTAAAAGGTCTGGTGCCAGGTCCTTGACAACCCTTACCAAGAAAAAAAGGGCTTCTCCTCCCAAAACTGTAGGTGAGATAAAATCCACAGGCTGATGTCAATGACAAGTATCCTTCAAAATGCTCACTGTGACAAGAATCTCCTTACCTCCCTCCCAGCACCTCAACTTGAATACTAGGACTGTACCCTAGCATTTGGAGACTCCAAGTGTGTAGCAGCTGAGACCTCTTCATTTGTTTGTATGTGTGCCTTGATTTCTAGAATATTCCTCCAGTGAGTTACTAAAATTCTCTGAATTAGGCTGTCTCTTCCTGCACTGGAGAACAGCATTATATCCAGCACACTGCCCTAGGCTGGTTCAGATAATGGGACAGAACAGGAACATAATGGAATATTACAGCAATTCCTAACCCATTCCATACCTGACTAACCCCTGTAATGAGTCAATAAAGCCTGTAACTCTGTAATGAGAGCTCACGCAGTGGAACACTGAGGCAGGATGTTGCAAAAGAAAACCTAGGAGCTGTAAAAGAGCAGTTACCATGCCTCCTAATATGGATAATAGACCGATTCAATTTGTAATCTGATCACTGTGTGGTACCCAGAAACTTCCTTGATTCCTTTTCTGAATCACTTATCCTTTTCAAGTTCCTTATACCAAATTAATTGAGGTGCTTGTTGCTAAAATGAGGCATACAAGATTTACAACTTGAGCTTTTAAAGGGAGGAAGTAGAATCAATGAAAAAAGGCTCATCAGACAAAATTCAGCCTACTGTTGACTTCCCCTTCTAAGCTTGGATTTCTAGGATATGTATCTGAGAGGCGATATTAGTCAGGATTATTGTCTTCCCCCTTTAATTCTACCATTACTTTTAATTATTTTCACTCTCCTGCAGTTTCTGATGCTGTTCTTCTCTCTTAACCCTAATAACCATATGAGAAAACTTAAAGTTGGAACATTGAATACCTGCCCTGTGATCTCAAACTGACTGGCTGTGAAATTTTCAGCATGTACCTCTTAAGGCCTAAATGGTATTGTAATGGGATGGAGAATAGTATTGCTATGGATTGAATTAGGTACCCTCTGCCCAAATTCGTATGTTGAAGCTCTAACCTGCAATGTGACTGTAACTGAAGTTAGGGCTTTTAGGAAGTAATTAAGGTAAATGAGGCCATAAGGCTGGAGTCCTAATCCAAAAGGATGTGTGGCCTCCTAAGAAAATGGAGAGAAAGAGATCGATCTCATTCCACGCATACACACTGAGGAAAGGCTGCATGAGCATGCGGCAAGAAGATGCACATCTGCAAGCCAGGAAAGGACTCTCCCCAGACCTTGACAATGCTGGCACCCTGATATAGGATTTATAGCCTCCACAACTATGAAAAAACAAATGTATGTTGTTTAAGCCACACAGTCCATGGTATTTTGGTATAGTATGCCCAAGTTGACTGTTACAATCATAGTCAATAATTTACCAAACATTATTTTCTACAATGAGTCTACATGGTATTCCAGCAGAAGAGAAGGATGGGATGCACTACTCTTCCCAGGAGGCTGGGCATGGAAAAAAGATTCACAGGCATTGACAATATGATTATTGGGAAGTAGGAAGCCCCTAGGCCTTGACTGTGCTTCAAAAGAAATCGGTTCATACAGGAGCTAGCAAGACACAGATGAACTTGACTATCTCTTCTGTGACTCAAATCTTTAGTTAGGTTTCTATATTTCTAACTTATTTTTATGCTGATCACTGACTTATAGTGGAGTTGGGAAAGTGGAGAGCAAACTGAACCAGAAGAAGACCTGTAAAGATGTAACAAGAGTAGGGAGGACTTTGAATGCCTCAGGCCATGGAAGTGGGGTTAGGCCAAGTTCAATCAGTTCTTCAGAAGCAAGGAGCTTCACTTAAAATTAGAGCAACAGAAAAAATACAGAATATGAGGTTATGTAGAGTTGGACCATACTAGTGGAAACCAGACTTTTTTCCCATTAGCCTATATATAAGAAAATGTACTTCTGTACTTTTCTAGGGATGGAATGAAAAAGGAAGGAATGTTAAGATGAAGAGTAGAGGGGGTAGAAGGTAGAGATCAAAAATATCTCTTCTCACATTACTGAACTCTGCTTACAACCTGACTTAATAAGATTTTTCCCCTCAAAAAATGGCAAATAGATACTTTTTTCCTTCAATATGCATGTGGGTTAGTTTCATTTAATTTGCTCCCTAACACTTTTTCTGAAGATTTAGTTTGTTATTGTATAGTTTTTAAATAACAAAATTACAAATTTAGTAATATGGAACAAGGAAATGACATAAGGCAAAGAGAAGATAAAGGGCAGATAAAGGTGAGAAAAACTAAGAAATGAAATATGAATAAAAAAAGCAAACAATCTGATTAAAAAAATGGGCCAAGGGCCTTAACAGACACCTCACAAAAAACCTTTCACAAATGGCAAATAAGCATATGAAAAGATGTTCTACATCATATGCCATGAGGGAAATGCAAATTAAAACAAAGAGATATAACTACATGCTTATTAGAATGCCCCAAATCTGGAAGACTGCCAACACCAAATGCTGTAGAGCAACAGGAACTCTCATTCACTGCCAGTGGGAATGCAAAATGATACAGTCACTTTGGTTAAGAGCTTTCTTACAAAACTAAACATATACTTACTATATGATTCAGCAATTGTACTTATTGGTATTTATCCAAAGGTATTGAAATGTATGTCCATACAGAAACCTGCACACAGATGTTTACAGTAGCTTTGTTCATAAAGTTGGTGAATGGATAAATAAATTGTGGTATATCCAGACAATGAAGTATTATTTAGCACTAAAAAGAAATGATCTATCAAGCCATAAAGAAACATGAAAGAACGTTAAATGCAAATTACTAAGGGAAAGAAGATTATCTGAAAAGGCTACATGCTATATAATCCCACCCATATGACATTCTGGAAAAGGCAAATTTTTGGTGACACTAAAAGGATCAGAAGTAGAGGAAGGTGGAGAGGGATGAATAGGTGGAGCATAGAGAATATTTAGGATAGAGAAAATGCTCTGCATAATACCATAATCAGGGATGCACGTCATTATAAATTTGTCTGAACCCATAGAATGTATAATAACAGTGAAGAGTAATGTGAAATATGGACTATGGATAGGAATGATGTGTAATGCAGACTCATCAACTGTAACAAATGTCCTTCTCTGGTGGGCAATGGGGGAAGCTATGCATGTATGAAGGCAAGGAGTATATGGCAATTTCTGTACTTTCCCCTCAATTTTGCTATGCCTTTAAAAAATGAAGTACTAATATTTCAGAAAAAATCAAATGAGAATGGGAAAGGATAGATGCAAAAGAATATTATAAAATTGTAAAATAGAGAAAAAGGACTATGTGGCAGAGCCTTTGGGAACTCACAAAATATTCATTTCCCAGGATCCCTTTCAATGAGGTTTGGGCTACATGACCAGTTTCAGGCAATGAAATAGGAATGAAAGTGAGATGGGTCATTTAGAGATTAGGCAATCAAGAGCTGGTGGCCACATGTTCCTAGATCAGTATGCCATAAATATGATGCAAGCCACATATGAAACTTTAAATGTTCTAGTGTCCCCACTAAAATAAACACATGAAATTAATTCAATAATACACTTTATTTAACCTGATACATCCAAGATACTAGCCTTTCAACATGTAATCAATATTCAAATAATTATGGAGATATTTTACTTTTTTTCTCATTAAATATGCTAAGTCCAGTATTTTATACTTACAGAAATTTTCAACTCAGACTAGACACATTTCCAGTATTTAATAGCCTCATGTAGCTAGTGGTTACTCTATCAAAGAGCAAAGTTCTAGAAGGCCTTGCTAGGCTGCCCATCTACATCAAACTGAGCAAGAAATAATCTTTTATTAAATTAAGCAAGCTATTAAGATTTAAGGGTTTATTTGTTACTATAGCATAATATACAGATACTCTATTACAAAAGGTGTTAAACATTCAGTGTCAACCACCAGACTTCCCCTGCTACTCTTAGCTTTAGAGAAATTGGATAAAATCTTTGAACAGGAAGCTTAGTAAAGGTTTGATGCACTGGTGGGATCAAACTCACTGAAGAGCTGAAAGCTGATGTCTCACTGGCAGAAGATATATAGAAACACACAGAACAGAAATGGTTGATGGTCTAACCATTCACCATTAGATACATGCACAAAACTGATTTCTATTCACAAATCAAGAAGTGTAGGGGCTGCCTTTACTGCTTATTAAAAACCTAACTTTTGGGGAGTATATCATTCAACCAAACACTAAGAATATTATTTAATACATCTTTCCAAGCTTTTTTCTCTCTCATTTATTTACTATTCTTCTTCCTCCTGGTCTTAACGTTAATTTCTCAGAAGTCACAAATGCCTAACTACCAGTGGAGGAGACTTCCGGTGAAGGAGTATAATACAGTGACCTGGCAGAGGTTGAGGTTGAGAAGATTGTGTTGGGTGTACCACTGCACTCTCTCAGCCCTGCCTGCTTCTCAGGCAGGGGTCCAGGATGACCCGCTTTTGACAGCTGTAAAGACCTGGGGAGTCTGAAGTTCCAGTTTGTGGACTATTTGACGATCTTTGGATACTTAATTCAATCATCTACTTCATAGACTGTTGAAAGGGCATCCTTGCATTACTGAGCAATTTCTTGGGGAACTGATGATCTGGCTCATGATTCAAACTGATTTCTTTGGCTTGCTCTCAGCCTATAAGGGAAACAGAAATGACTGCTACTCCCAAATGGGACATGGGTGTGGACTCTGCCAATTCTCTCTTAGAAATGCCACTCTAGCCATTTCCTTCTATGCCCCCAAATTCTGCTATTCCATAAACTCCAGTCAAAAAGTAGTCACGAGTCCCCCAATCAGAGATTCACCCCAAAATTTCATGGATAAGTTTCTTAGGGGTGTTTAAATGCATGGGAAGGTGAGTCAAGTATCACCAAACCTCATAATGAGGAGGATGGACTGGAGGTACAATACACCTCTTACACCTTCCTCCAAATCTCTCCAATGCTTCTCTCACTCTCACACCCTTTTGCTCCACCTCAGTAGTGGAGACAAACCAGTTCTCCTAGTTCTTTTAATCTCTTCCCAAAGGCTTTTATTCTGACACCTAGCCAAGTCCCCAATGAAATACAATTGTCTGTCTTTCTCTCCTCTCACTCTCTTTCCACCTTTACTTCTGTGTGTAAGGGTGTATGTGCCTGTACATGCATGTATTTTGTGATTTTTGTATATCCATATGTTGGGAGTGGAGGAATGAGAAAGGAAATAAAACTCATTGTTCCCTTTTTTCAGTTTTTTGCCACAGATAAACACTTCACAGATTATTCTCTTATGTGTAATTTCTATTGTCTTTTTGCAGATAAAGGAGCGTCCATCAATACCCAAGACAGGTGCACAACTGAGTTTCTGATGAAACTTTTTCTGCTTGGCTTTGTAAATAGATTTGACAACAGCTTCCAGGAAATTGCACCTGATGTTTCAAGGCTAGACCTGGCTGCCAAGTATGCTGAGTCATATCCATTGAGTCAGAGAGTGCCATGCTGTAAGAGAATTTTTTTAAGATTAGCCAACCTCCTGGCTTTGGGATGAGGAAAGCAGCAGGGTTCCCTAGTAAATGATCCTTAAGAAGTAGGAAGGCTCCCCCTTTTTAGGGGTTGTACTGTTTGTTTTTTCTTCAAGGTCTTGTCATTATTGTCTCAAGGGCCAAACAAAACTCTGAGCTCAACTATCTTGGAACTAGAAGCTTATAGCTCAGACTTTTTTTCCTAGTGAATATAATTATGGCAGAAAGCAAGAGTTGTGACATGAATAGTAGTTTAAGCAAGCTTCTGTGGATTCAAAATAAATATATAGTTAGATGCCATGAGATTAAAGTTAAAGACCTCAGTATTACAGAAGTAAAATATCAACAATAGAGCCATATTCCTCTTTCTCTTTAATCCTTAGATGTTCACCAATGAGCAAGAAGTCTACTGCTTTGTTAGAAATCGTGGCCTAGATATGAAAAGCTAAAACATTATTAGTAGCCAAAGGTTCCAAATTAATTGGAACCCAAAAACAAAGTTAGCTGGCTTTCATCTTTAGAAAAGGCCACCTATCAAGAGTTGAGTATAATACTTCAAGTAGTATAGTGTTCACAATCAAAATAAGAACAGACTACACAGAAAAACGAGTTACGCTCTCCTATCCCAAGGGTATAGCGAATATCCCAAGCTAAAATCATTACACTAATGCTGATCACACTTCAGAAATGCAGGAACCTCCTGTAACACTGTGATCTCCATAAACTGATCTCAACGGGAAAAGATCAAAGAACATGCAGGCATGCTTAATACCACACTGGATACTACATAGTCAGAATAACACAGTCACATTACAGTCATACATTTCTCAACATATTATGCCAAGGTAAGGTTTTAAATCAAATCTAGTTTTTTGCTTTTCTATGAATTGTTAAACAGAAACAAAACTTGCTTTACATCCCCATAACATGACATTCCAAAGAAACATCCTACAGACTCATCATTTTTCCCAATTAAGTGAAAAGTTTCCTAAGAAAAGCATTATTGAATGAGTATGAATGCAGGGCAAAATTATTTCTACAACCTTTACCTTCAATTTTTTTCACCGAAATTCCATAATTAAATTCCTTTTTAATTCTATAAACTCTATGCTATTTATATAGAAGATATTAAAAGTTTTATGAATGCTATGAAGTAATTTTTACATATTTATTCTGGGTCCTAAAGAAACTACAAAACAATTTCCTTGCCAAAATAAAATGTATATGGGGCAGAAACTAAACATAGATTACATTTTTCTAAAACTATGCCTTACTTATTCCTTTTTCCCCAGTTTCTTTTTATCCATTTGAATAAAAATGATGTATAGAAGGGTGGAAAACTCTTTACCATTATGGAGTAAATAGTAAATTTTTTATTGTTAAGGAGTAAAACAGTTGCCCTAAGAGACAGAGGTCAGGGAATGTTGGTGGCTCGGCCCTACTATCCATAAAGCATATCCCTGAGGTCTAATGAGGAATTTAAGGAAATTCAGGCAAGGTTATTGGATCTCCCCAAATCTTCTCCATCACCCACCTAAGTCTATTAAAATCCATTATCCTGGATACTGAGACATTTTGATGACTTAAATTAATCCATTTAAATGGACAAAGCTGAACAAGATGCACACTTTGGTAGTAAATATTGTGGGAGAAGTGAACAAAGGTGCAAGTAGATGCAGATTGGAGAAGGCAGAGAGAGAAAAGGGGCTCTGTGGCTGGGGAAGGGGCCCATGAAGCAAAGCCAAGGGAAAACAAAGCCATACTTTCCTGTCTAGAAGCCCTCCTGTGTATGTCATGCACTGGGTGTGATATCTTGAGTTACTGGTTCTGATTTTTCACCCCTTCTTCTCTCCACCCTCTTTGCCATGTGTCTTTGAAGTTCCTTACAATGAAGGCAGTTTTTCCTTTCCTGCCACTGACTTTGGGCTTGGTTACATGACTATCCTAAAGAATATTAGCAGACATGATGCAAATAGTCCTTGAATGTGCTTGCACATTCTGCAACAGCTATGAGTAGAGAATAACCGAGCAAGTGCACAGGTCCAGGGAATATGAGAGAGACATGTGGAGCAGAGGTGGATCAATTTGCATCTTGGAAAGAAACCCAGACAAGCCAAATCTCTGCAGACCTGCAAATACATGAGCAAGAATACATGAATGTTGCTTTAAGCCACTGAATTTTATGGTGCTTTGTTTTGTAGTCTCACTGTGACAAAAGCCAACAAATACATTGATCCTGGTGTTGGGAAGAAGACAGTAAGCAAGACACATACCTTGCTTTCAAGGAATCTACAATTTAGAAGATGATACAAACTAGTAACCAGAAAGTAAACGGCTGTCAAGGATACCATGAGACATCTAACCTGATCTTGGGAGCTTAGATGCACTGGATCTAGTGACATCTAAGCTCAGAAACTTAAGGAGGAAGAACAATGAGCAAACTAAAAGGTTTGCAGTGTAGTTGTGATTTGATAATGTACCACACTCTGAGGAAATGTGCAAAGATGAGCAGACCTGGGCATGTGCGACAACATGAGATTTTAAAGGAATTGTGAGCAATAGGAGCATCACATTTGAGATGAGGAATGTGGAGAGATGAGATGAGCAAGAGTAACAGCCAAGGATGCTAATCAAAGGGTTATCATATAAGGACAGTAAGCAAGGGTGTGAGATTCCGGTATGGTACAACAGGACGATTATCAGGCTATTGAGGCACAAGGCCAGAGTTTCAGTTTGTTCATTTTCTAGCTCTGTTTCCCTGGATATGTCACAGCTGAGCCTCTCTTATCTGGTTATTGAGAAATAATCAAATCCATCTTAAAATGTGGTGAACATTCTTCATAAATTATGGAATTCTATGCAAATGCTATTATGTTTGATAATATCAACATCCATTCATAATGTTCTTTGAGAAAGATAAAAATAATGATTAAGTGACATAAGATTGCATGTCAATTTCTATTTTTAACTTCTAATTATTTTAACAGTAATTTCAGGTGTCTATAAAGATATGCATAGTGTTAAGAAGTTTTTTTAACAATAAAACATTACCAGTATTCATGTTATTCTCCCAACCAAAAAGTTTCTCTCTCCTCTCCAAGCATAAACACAACGCTGGATTTTGTGTTAATAATTCTCTCGTTCTTTACAATTGTATCATTTATATATACTTCCTTAAATGATATACTGTTTAGTTTTTAATATTCTACTTTCTTACTGCATTTCTTTTTATGACTTGCTTCTTCACTCAACATTAGGTGTGAGAATCACCCATCCTGATGTGTGTAGAGCATTCTGTAAAGTCCCCAGAATCTTTGCTGGGCATGCCAGGAACATTCTTGACTGTTGCTGCACATGTGCAAGGATATCTTAAGACTATTCCAGGGAGTGCAACTATGAGGTCATAGATTATGTGCATTTTCATATCCCCTAGGAATATTAATTTCTTTTCCAAAAGCATTACCACCAGCAGTGCCTAAGAATTCATCATGGTTCCTTCCTTGCCTGCATTCGATATTGTGCATTTCTATTTGCAAGTCATCCTAGACCCATCCCTTCTTTCTGTCTTTCCTTCCTTCTTTCATTACCTCTCTCCCTTCCTTCTTCCCTGGGTACTTTCTTGTCTACACTCTATCAGTGACATAGAAACAGAGATACCCATGACTAAATTTTTTAGGGTAGAAGGTGCGGGTAGGGTGGGGGATCTAGAGATGATTTGCACGCTTTTTAACATAGGCATCGTTACTTCAAGCTCTATGGTGAGACTACTGTCAGCTCAGCAATCCTTGCAGTATTTTTTCCAGACTGCTTTAGCATCATTGATTGCAGAATGACATTTAAAAGGTGACCTCCTGAATCAGAGTCAGTGGTCAAAGTCAAATGCTTTAGAGGCAAAGCTGCTGTTTTGAGAATCTGCACCGACCATGTTTTTTGGAAGGTATGCATATAGATAAAATCTTTTACTAACCGACTGCAACCGTGGACTCCACTGTTTCCATGGCAACCCATTGGGCAAGGTATTCCTAAGACTCTTTATTTAAGAAATATCAAAGAGCCCCAGGGAGTCACTAGTAATGTCAGACCACCTTACCCACAATAGCAAGGATTATCCTTGCCTATCAGAAGGGGATAATCCTTTCGCAGATTCATGACTTTCTGACACCTCTTGAGAGGAATAAAAATTCCATCTCCACTCATTTTCCTTCATGTTGCTTTCTTGGAACTAATGGCATATTCAGAGTACAAAGCAGGAGGAAATGGGGATTGGATGATTGATCTATTCTGCCTCCAGTCATTCTACTTACGCAAGCTGTCTGGAAATATTAAACACAAGGATTCCGAAGGCCTAGGTTTTAATCATTCCTGCTTGCTACTTGATATTAATATTGGACTCTTGGGTCCTTCCTCTTTCAAATGACAGGACTGAACTGGATTACCTCCAAAGACCTTCAAGTTACCAGCTGAAAAATAATGATGCCATGTGCTACCTGTCACATAAGACTATCTTGTAAACTGACTTCTTTCCTCAGAAAAAGGTCAGTAAAAGCAAAGCTGAAGTTCTAAGAAGCTGGTCAGCACTGCACCTCTTTTTTTTTATAGTATAATATTTTCATTTTGAAACAAGCTGAAGGATATGTTTTCACCCTGCACGGACCACTCTGATGTAGGAGGATCAGCTTTTGTAATTTACCATGTTACAAAATGTAGCTCTTTTCAGTGCTAATCTCTCCATATTCATAATCCCCTTTGGCAAATGTAAATTAGGATGCACTAGTGCATCTTCAAACTTTACATAGTGGGAATGACATTAAATCTGAGTTTCTCTGCTCATTTGCTCTTCAACACATCACTGGCTATTTGCGAAGATATCACCCCATGGATAGGAGGATAGACCTCTGGGAGCGGGTAATCTGGTTTCTATTCCTGGCTCTGTCCCTTTTGGGCTCTTTGACTTCAGGCAACTTTCATACTCTCTTGGATCTCAATTTCCATAAATGTAAAACAGGAATAAAAGTGGTACTTCCACCATAACATTATGAGAAATAAATAAGCCAATATTTGTAAAGCACTTAACATGCTTGATATATTATAAGCACTCAATAAATATTAGCTATTAATACTTTGTCATTTCAGAACCATTTTCATGGGTGCCATTCAGTGCACTAAAGTGCTCAGTTACTTGATAATAGTCTAGTTGCCCAAAAGTTTATTTGCCCCCAAAGTAAGCAGTTCATTGTTTACTTAATTGCCTAATGCACTGTAGCATATTTAAATCTGCTAGAATAATAATAAAATCTATTATGAAGCACTATTCTTATCATTTTAGAAATTACTGGAAGTTAATGCATATAAAAATGAATGTAGGAAGTTTATTACATTCAATTCTTTGAAAATACTGGCAAACTAGTGTTAACATTTACGTTGCCTAATATTTAAGAAGAAATAAAAATAGACTTTCCTGTTTTCTTTAAAGAAACCTGTTTATTAGTCTATCCGGAGTCAGTCAGTTTCTCTGTTAGTTTCTCTGTATATCTCAGCATAGTTCAGGCACAAGAGTTTTCAGTTTGCAAGTCATTTTCAATTTTATAAGATTCTTCCTTTTCTCACTTCTTCCTCTCCCTAATTCCCTCCTTATAAATTCTAAAATCCTCCAATTACTAAGGCTAATTAAAATCGTTCAAAAGCGACTTGAGCAATCCACACCTTGGGTAACTGCAAGTATTAGGAACCCAAAAGAGAGCTGTCTTCCATAAAAACCATGACTATAATATTTGCATTTTATTCAATCATTTATATCATCTGTTTAATTTTGATAGCTGATTATCTTATAAATAGACCAAAGGAGGCATTTTATTTAATAATAAATTCGCCATGTAAAAATTTTAAGTTTTGCAAAGTGAATCATCAGTGCCACCATTTTTTTCAACATATTTAATGGATTTCCTTTAGGCAAGTTGCATCTGTATTTTTCCATCTCCAATAAGGGCACAATCAGGCCAACTGCAGCAGGAATGCAGTGAGATATTTGGAAAGATTTCTACGTTGTAATGGCTGGCAAACCCTGGGATGCTTTACTAAAGGCAGAAAGCTTTTTCTCTGAAGTTTTAGGAACAGGATGAATAACGTGTCTGGGAAGAAAGCCATCCTGAAATCTGAAGGACAGGCCGGGATTTCCAGATCAATTAATATATATAGTTCCAGCTTATCATAGGCTTATCAAACTTTCAATGTGTTCATTGATGGCCAGCCTTCTACAAAATACTGAAGTAATCCAAATGTGCCTTGCTTGCCTTTGTCTACAGTGTAGGGTTACTCATAATACTATCTGAACGCTTATCAGGCAACTGGTGTTCTCATCTCCCAAAGCCTGTGAGCCATGCACTGTGCAAAAAATTAAGTGAATCAGCATCACCATATCACCATATAGCATTCTCTAGTACATATATACTTATGGAATTACATGTAATTCTCACAGAACAGCTCTTGGAGGAAGATATTCTCATTTTGCAATAGGAGAGTTAGGGAGGCGAATAGCTTGTTCAAGGCAAACCAGCTGACTCCACATCTGCTGCTCTTTCCAAAACATCATGTTTTTCTATATTGCCCAGTAACTCTAATAATAAATTAACCATAGAGGATGGCTAATTGGAATTTTCCAAGGACTGTGGCAAAGCAGATGGGGAAATTGTTTTAGAGTTGAGGGATAGGAGGGAGTTTTCCCTGAGCTCCTCAAATCATGATCAATAGCCAGGTTCATAGTCTGACTGTTTGAGTCCAAGATTTCAGATTTCCCTGAAATAATGTCATTTGTCCTTAGGCGGTTCAGGGGCAAGACAGAATTAATCTGGTAGAAAAACAGCAGCTACTCTTACTTCAGTAAGTTACTTCCCACATTCATTTGGCTCATGGCCCAAACAGATCATCCTTTAAATCTTATCCTTCATTTACTCCACAAATATTGAGACATCAAGAAAGCAAGAATGAGACTATTTGACTTAATAATTACTTTGAAATGTTTTCCTCAGCATCTTTTTAGCACTCGTAAAGAAATGTAAATACTTTAAATTCATGTTATAAAAATAAATAAATGGAGTAAAGTTTCAACTGTTCAGTCATACTTGTATGTTTGCCTGATGATTCAAAAAACAGTATTCTGGGAAGAGACTTTGGCATTATGTATTAATATATACAGACAAATTCACTGATAAAAAATTATCATCTAAAGTAAGCATTTAAATTTTATATTTAAAATAGTACAAATAAATAGTAAATGTTTTGCATATGATGTTTTATGCTTTATGTATGTTTTAAATGTCATTATTAAATGATATAATGTATATAATGCTTTGCGCAGGGTCTGGCAGAGAGTAATAATGAAATAAAAGTTATCATTATTTTTTGAAAATCTAAAGAGCATGATTCTATGTCCTCTTTTATTTTGTTGACTTTTATATTTTTCTTCCCATGATGGTTTGATACACTACCATTTATAACAAAAACACTCCGCAATAGCAATACAACTGAATTTAAAATATATATCAAGTTATAGTATTGTTAAAACATGCTTATTATCCATTTCACTCTCAGATCTTATGGATAACTATTGCAACTCCTTTGTAGAATCTTCATTATCTATAATCAATCTGTATTATCTTTAACATTAAGAAAAAGATTTGTTAATATTTCCATAAGAACACAGGGATTAATGAATTGAGTGAAACCCTTTGCTTATGTAGTCCAAGGTTCACACAATGTAAATGATAATAAAAGTAATTCTGATTATAATAGTTTATATGTACCTCCATAATTAGAATATAATAGTGCCAGCCTCCCAAAATTCGTTAGTGTGAACCTATAAAATGTACTTGAATAATTACAGCACAGTTTGGAGAGAAAGAGTGGTTATTGAGTCCAGTTACAGTCGAGAAAAAAGTAACACTGGAGGAGGCATTTTACTTTATTTGCTTTAAATGAGTGCACTTGATGTACATCCAAAGAGGCATCTCATTGTTTGTTATAAAATGAGGGACAGAGTCAATAAGAATCATAAATATGTATAGTAGTGAACAGAAATGGAGTGGAAAACTACATTCACGGCCCTGAGTTATTTGATCATATCACAAAGAACATGTTTTGAAAAAAATTTTAAAACACTGTAACTGTAAAGAAAATAGAAATATATTTTTATAAATTTGTAATAATCTTTGTGCATATTGTCATAATTTTCTCATGTTATTATTTTATCATACAATAATTTATATAATAGTGGGGCATAGAAAATATAAGTTAAAATTAAATAGAAGACCCATTTTATTTCTATTTATTGCATATAATAAATTTTAGAATAAAATCATTAATATTTTTCCCTCTGTTACAAATTCAAGGCAGTCTATAGGCAAAGACCTTAGGCTCTGAAGTTATGAATTCTGGAATTAAATCCTGCTACTTACTATGTGGGTTCTTTTGCTTTCTCAACTTCTCTAAGGTTTAACTGCCTTCTGAATATAATGGGGATAATAAAAGTACCTCCCTCACAACACTGATGTACAAACTAAATGGGATTATGCCACAAGTACTTAGCACAGTGCCTAACATATACTAACTTCTCATTAAATTGTTTTTATCATTTTAATGGCTGCATATTATCTCATTATAATGTTACACTCAAATTTATTTAACCAATTTACCATGTATGCTCACTTAGATTGCTTCCGGTTTTTGTAATTATTACCAAAGCTACAGTGAACACTCCTATCACAAAATCTTTATCATTTTTCTTATGCACTCTTTTGTGTAGATGGAATTGTTGGTCAAAAGGTATGTCCATTTGTAGAGCTTTCTAGTGATTTACATTTGGTTCAGGAAAGAAAAAATAAGATAAAAATTTAAGGTGACTCAGTGGCAGATACATGCCTAATAAAATTTTAACACTGAGGATAGGAATTAGGAAGAAAACATTATGTCCTAAATTTATGCAACTTCACTTAACATAAACAATGTAGACTGCATGTAGGCGATTAGAATAAGACTTACAAAAAGCCATGTATAATAGGTCAAAGGCTAGGCATTTCAGAACATTCCAGCCTTGGGATAGCAGCCTGAAATAATTAACCCTGGCTCCAGTTCTTTCAAGAGATCACTGACAAGCATTATTCAAAGTAGAAAGAAGAAAACAGAAATACAAAAGATATTAGTACCAAAGGAGATGGCTGTGCTGAAATCCTGTTAAATCTACACAGAGGGCACAATGTTATACATTCATGTGTAACTAGGAGAAAAAAATAAGAGATTATGACATATTCTTTTAGAGGGCTGACACTTGACAGTGGATCAGTTTCTGAAGGAAATTGTCCATAAATCCAAGATAAAATTAAATCTAATAGTATGTAAGTTATGTTTGATTCAGCAAGAGATGAGAGCTAGAGGTGGAGTGAAGCAGTGTGGGCAGTGAGTAGCCAGACACAAGTCAAAGGACTGGGGATATGTCCTCTTGACTCATATATACTTCTCCATGTTATGAAGTGTCTACTGCATAACTGTAATGTTGCCATGGGAAGCTCCAAGGCCCAAAGAAGGGAAAAAATTACAACTATAGGAAGCTTTTTACTACAGAAAGTATAACCATGCATAAAATTATCCCTGCAGAGCGTTCAACAAAATATACAATTCCCTTTGCTGTAGGTCTGTGTTGAAATTACAAAATTTTCAACCAAGAGAAACAAAAAATGAAGATAACTAATGAAAAACCCCTATAACCAAAGATGTAGTTCTACATCCTTACTTTTAGATATTGTATAAAGTTTTTTTTTCCCTCTATCTTTAGGTAAAAGTTACTGAAATATTAAATACTTAGTAAAGCTGGTTTCTAGAGCTACCAAAAAAGGTAATGGAAAACATATACACTTAAGTGTTTACTGGGCCAATGAAGGGGGAAAGAACATAGTTCAAAGTACTCCCTTGGTTTTTCTATATGGCTCTCTAAGACGGAGTTACAAAATCAATTGTAAGTGGATATAGGCTCAGTCTACTCAAAATAGAGGCCTCAAATTATCCTGTGTGGTTAGGAGGACTTATTCATTAGAAGCTACTATCTGTTAAGCTCTGAGCTATTTGCTGCATATTACACTTTTCAATTACATATTTCAATTAATCCTTCCTACCACTCAATGAGGAGAATATTATTTTCCTACTTTAGATAAGAGAATTTGTGGATCCTGTCCAACATCACACAGATAGGAGGCAGAGCTGGGATTCAGACTTAGGAATTATGGTTGATTTCAGAGCCTGTTATTTTAAACCCTTTATTATCTAACTTTTGGTTAGAGACAGCAGTCAATTCCTAGGATAGGGCAGGCTCATAAACTTTGTTTTCTATCTAAAGTTCAGATTAGTATCTGGGGTCAAAATAGGTTATATAACCTTGATATAGGAACCTCAGGCATCATCCTCATTTACCAAACTTCTAGTTCAAACAGAAACTGTAGAGCTTAATAACCTAACAAAAATAATCATAGGAGAGATTTATCTATCTGTAACTTAAATAGATCTGAACTTTGTCCCACACACAGAAACGAATTAGTGCCATTAAAAGATTGGGATGTAGAGTATATGTGAGAATGTGGACAATTAACACAGAGGGTATGAAAACAAAGATAAAGACTAGGTGAAGACATTTCAAGGATTAATGATTAGAAAGAAAAAATTACATGTGATGAGTGGGAGTATAAAAGGATACTGAGAAATGGTAAAACCATGTGGTTGCCAAGGAGACACCTAACCATGCTGTGTATGACCTAATTAGGAGAAATATTCATAACAGAAAGAATGTTTTGAGAGAGATGTAAGGACAATCACATTCTAAAGCAGCATGTGGGAAATAAGACACCCTAGAACATTTAGTTTTTAAACGACTGGAAACAAAGAAATATTGGGGAAACATAGTAATAGATTTAAGAATGCCAAGGTTAAAGAACTGCTTATGTAAAGGAAGAAACGCCAGACAACAATAAATGCATCTTCAATAAAGGGTACGGGAGGATAATTACTTAGTAGAGGATACAGTGCGACTTTGCTGGTGTTACTGAGCATCCACAGTCATGAAAACAACTTTTGTGCTAACTTGCTCATAACAAAATTATTTTAAGTCTCGAGTAATTTACTTTCTGATTTGCAAGACAGGATTTGCAGAATCAATTTATTTCTGCCTATCATTGAATGCATTCTGCTGATGACTGCTGACATTGCATTTATAAAGCAAGAGCCAATAACCAGGATTACTGCCACTACAGTTAAGAGAAGGTAGGAGCAAAGCACACAGTATAAAGAAATGCATTTTTCTACAAAAACCTAACTGTTCATTTGGTTTATCTTTGCATATTACTTGGCATCCAGCACAATGCCTTGTATATGTACTAATTGCTTTTCAATTCTATTGAACAAAAGCACCAATACTAAGGACCCACTCATCATTATGAATGATAAAATAGGGGCTCTTTTAGAGAAAGATTTAGAGAAATAAAATTTGTGAGGAATAGTTGGGATTTTTCTTTTTATATATGACTTACGTGACATTGTTTATATTTCTCAATTTTTTTATATTTGGTTGATAAAAGTCAGTTTTTAATGGAGCAAATTTTAACCATTCCTCTCTCTTGTTCTTCAAATAATGAAAAGCTTTAGCCTCTACACAGCTCAATGATTTCTTGAAAAGATGATGAAATTTTACCTGATTTCAGTTTAACCGAGAATGTTTTGATGCTATCACCCTCTACAGACACCTAACATCTCACCAACCTGTGTCAGCATAAGAAACAAGTGCCTCTTGTTCAATCTGACTATAACTTGTCAACGTGGGAACTTGTACATATGTACATACAAGGGGTAGGTGCTCCAATGGAGCACCCTGTACTTCTCAGAAAGAAATCATAGGAAGCCAACTTTTAAGGGAATACATGGAAATTCAATTGACCAACAAAGAGAATATATTAAGTGAATATATCAGTATGTTTAGAAGGAAAGAAGTTCTTGAGAATGATATTCAATTCACACTTTGATTAACTGTGAACTTCAGACTTCTTCCCTAAATACCACTGTTACTTACTTTCTCACACCAAGAGGGTATTCTTTAATTGGTTAAACTTGGTACTCAAAATAACTCACAAAAAGCTCAAGCCCTTCTATCTTTAAGATCTTCATGAACAAAAAGCATTCCTTGCAAATAGAGCCACAATTAATTCATTCTAAAAATTATGACGTTCCTTTTTTCCCCTTCAACCTTTACTCTTAAGTAGAAGATGCAATCAACACTCGTTTTCTTAATATGACAAACTTGAATTAAATTACATGTCAATCAAGATAAACTTTAGTAACTGATATTCATCAAATCAACCTATTAAGAGAAGCTGCTGGTGCATGTAATGTGTCTCTCTCCCTTTTTGTGGCCTTGTATTGGAGACTCATTTTCAAATTCCACGCCATTCATGGAATCAACAAGTTTATTTTTTAGAAAGCGTATTTCAGTGAAACTGACCATTAGACGGCATCATTCACCTGTTGCTTTAGCTCATTTAGAGCAGTATCAGGAGTACTGCTTTGATTTTCTGTGTATACCTTTCTTTAAGGATAAAGTTTGAAGAACTGTGTAATAAATAATGACATAAGGTATATAATATACTTTTTTTTAGTGAGGCTCAGTCAAGATTTGAAATACTGGCTTGGATTTTAGTTTGATCTAAATAATAAAAATCACCCCATGGCAACACTGAATTATATTCTGTTATACTTAAAAAATAATTCCTTAATTTTTAAGTTTGCAGCTATTCAGAATTCTTTATATGAAGAGAACTAAATTAAAAGAAATAATATACAAGTATTTTGATTCATGCTTCAAGGGACTGATGTGTTATATCTTACTGCTTTTATTTGATAAATAATATTTCTTTAAATGTACATATATTTTAGGACATAGTATAGTTACCCAATTGTCTTTTTCTCTTTTTCCCTAGTAATTTGACAACAAAATGGCAATGGACTGGTAGGGGCAGCCTATGTGACTCTTCAATTTATGTCAAACCACATTATCTCTGCATTTCTCAATCCTATCAATTAAGACACAAAGACTTATTCAGAGTGCCACAGCAATCACTGCAAAATGACTTGGCCTCTACATATTTGAAGACCTTGTCACCCGGCCTTGTCAAGTATTATGATTTTTGAAAAATGACACTGAAAACAGAAATGCTTTTCTTAATTACATTGGCTACTTTGAGTATGAGGTCATCGTTTAAATGCATATTGGTGTTTTGAGTGGAGTGTGTGTTTACAGTTAGGTGAGCTGGAAAGGTATGAGAGTGCGAAGTTAGGAAGAAGGTACAAATGATTGGTAATGTGCCAGAAAACTTGTATTTGTATTTATCAGTTCTTTTACTTTCAAGTAATACCAATCTTGCTTTTGTATAAGGAAAATGAATAGGCCTATGCTGCAGTACCTGAGTCTTTTTCTGCAGAACTGCAGGTGGTCTGAAACTTCACAAACGTTATCCAAACTCTGAGCATGCTCAGTAGCAGTCACTGAAACTATGGGCGGGTTAAATGCAGCACAGCAGTACTGCTGTTGATGGAAAAATACAAAATCCCTGAATTATCCCCTTTGGCCTTGGGGCAAACTAGCTTCTCTGTTAGGAGCAGTTCAACCCCGTGCCTTTGCCAGCACAACTGTGCTCCAATTTCTGACTCCCTTTCTAATGGTAAGAGCAGCACCTTGGTGCTGCTGATCAGTGTGAGTAGAGTTGGCTTCTAAGCACCTGACAAGACGTGGGGGGCAATCCTGCTTCCCTTGACAGCTACGGCTTACAGTACCCTGTGCTATAACATGCATCCTACACATCATAGCATTTTCACTTCACAAGAATGACTGTTCTCACTGTGTGCTGATTAGCAGATTGTACTGCAGAGCTGGAGGTGCAGCCAAAATATCCTTGGTCAATGAGAGAACCATTCAGATAGAATGGGAAAAAGTGCTATTTGGCATGAGGGAAGGTTTATTAATTCTCTATAGCAATATTTCATTACTAAATGGCTTCTTGCGGAGTGCTGAGTGGTACCGAGTGTTGAGAAGGACTAAATCATAGTGACGCATATTTGGAGAACAACTTGCTTACACCTTACAATTTAATCCATTTGGATATGACAAATTGGCACACAGCATTTATTCCAGCCTGATCCTTCCCTTTCACACTGCAGAGCCGAGAAAACCAAAACACACACACACCTCATGGACTTATAGGCAGGGTTCTGGAGTGATGTTCACTGCTTCCTGCCACTTAAAAAGAAGTAAGGCGGGTGGTAGGCCATTGCTGCTGACAAGTATACTTGAAAAGATACTGGGTTTTTTTGCATCTGTCACTAGCTGCATGATTGTCAAGAGGTAGTTATGTTGTGAGCAGAAGTGGTTTCATGATAATTGGATTTCATTTTGGGCACCGTTCTTAAATTCCTTAATTACAATATACGAGAACTTCCTCAACCTAATAAAGGATATCCACAAAAAGCTTCATGACTAAAATTCTTACTAATGAAAGACTGAAATATTTACTTCAGTAATCAGGAACAAGAAAAGGATGAATGCTCTTATTGGTTCTATTCAGCATTGTACTAAAGATTCTAGCCAGGAAAATTAGTCAAAAAAAAAATTGACATCCAGATTAAAAAGGAAGAAGTAAATTTACATTTATATGCAAATGACATAGTATTGAATATAGAAAACTCTAAGATCCAAAAAATGTAAAACTATTAGAGCTAATAAATGAATTCAGCAAGTTTGCAGAAAACAAGATCAATTATATTTTTGTAAACTATCAACAAACAACCCAAAAATATAACTAAGAAGATAGCCCCATTTATAGTGACATCAAAAAGAATTAAATATACTTAGAAATAAATTTGGCAAAAGAAGTGCAAGATTTGTACCCTAAAAAGCAATATTTCCAAATTAATATATAGATTCAATTCAATCCCTATCATTAGGATCATATCCCCCAATTTCAAAAGTAACCACAAAGTTACAATAATCAGGACAGTGTAGTGCTGGCATAAGAATGTACATATAGATCAATGGAATAGAAATTAGAATCCAGAAATAAACCCTCACACTTTTGATCAACTGGTTTTCAAAGAATATACCTAGACAATTCAATCAGGGAAAGCTGGTTTTCAGGAAATGGTACTGGGATAACTGATGCAACATGCAAAAGAATGAATTTAAACTTGCACTCATCACCCACAAAAATAATTCAAAATGGATCAAACACCTAAATGTAGGCATTAAAAGTATAAAACTCTTAGGGAGAAAAAGCATAAATCTTTATAACCTTGGATTAGACAACAGTTTCTTAAATATAACACCAAAAGTATAAGCAACTAAAGAAAAAAATGAGTGTATTAGACTTTATGAGAGTTAAAAACTTTTGTGTTCCAAGAACAGAACAATAGACCAATGGAACAGACTAGAGCCCAGATATAAACCCAACTACATATGGTCAATTAATATACAATAAAGGAGCTACGGACATATGATGGGGAAATGACAGCCTCTTCAACAGTTGGTGTTGGCAAATTTGGATAGCTACACGCAAGAGAGTCAAACTGGATTACTGTTTAACCCCATACACAAAAGTAAACTCGAAATGGATCAAAGACCTGAATGTAAGTCATGAAACCATAAAACTCTTAGAAGACAAAATAGGAAAAAATCTGAATATAAACATGAGCAACTTCTTCCTGAACGCATCTCCTCAAGCAAGGGAAACAAAAGTAAAAATGAACACTTGGAACTACATCAAACTAAAAAGCTTCTGTATGGCAAAGGACACCATCAGCAGAACAAAAAGACATCCTACAGGATGTGAGAATATATCTGTAAATGACATATCCAACAAGGGGTTAACATCCAAAATATATAAAGAACTCACACACCTCAACACCCAAAAAGGAAATAACCCGATTAAAAAATGGGTGGAGGATATGAAGAGACAATTCTCCAAAGAAGAATTTCAGATAGCCAACAGACACATGAAAAGATGCTCCACATCACTAATCATCAGGGAAATGCAAATTAAAACCACAATGAGATATCACTTCACACCAGTTAAGATGACCAGCCTCGAAAAGACTAAGAACAACAAATGCTGGTGAGGATGCAGAGAAAAGGGAACCCTGCTACACTGCTGGTGGGTATGTAAAGCCAGTTCAACCATTGTGGTCAGCAATATGGAGGTTCCTCAAAAAACTAAAAACAGAATACCATTTGACCCAGGAATCCCACTCCTAGGAATTTACCCAAAGAATAAAATTCTCAGATTCAAAAAGACATATGCACCCCTATGTTTATCACAGCACTATTTACAATAGCCAAGATATGGAAGCAACTTAAGTGTCCTTCAGTAGATGAATGGATGAAGGAGATGTGGTACATATACACAATGGAATGCTGTTCAGCCATAAGAAAGAAATAAATCCTACCATTTGCAACAACATGGATGGAGCTGGAGGATATAACCTAGTGAAATAAGCCAGGCAGAGAAAAACAAGTGCCAAATGATTTCCCTCATTTGTGGAGTATAACAATGAAGCAAAACTGAAGGAACAAAACAGCAGCAGACTCAGAGACTCCAAGAAGGGACTAGTGGTTACTAAAGGGGAGGGTGTGGGAGGGTGGGTTGGGAGGGTGGGAGATGGGGATTGAGGGGTATTATGTTTAGTACACATGTTGTGAGGAATCACGGGTTAAACAGTGTAGCACAGAGAAGGCAAATAGTGAATCTGTGGTATCTTACTACACTGATGGACAGTGACTGCAATGGGGTATGGGGGGGACTTGATAATATGGGTAAATGTAGTAACCACATTGTTTTTCATGTGAAACATTCATAAGAGTGTATATCAATAAAGCTTTATAAAAAAACTTGTGTTCCAATGGACAGCATCAAGAAAATAAAAAAATTGAAGGGCAGCCCACAGAATTGGAGAAAATATTTGCAAATCATAAACTTGATGAGGATTAATATACAAAATGTGTAAAAAACAGTTTCATCTCAATAATAAAAAGACATATAACTCAGTTTCCAAAATGAGCAGAGAATTTAAATAGACAATTTTCCAAATAAGATATATAAATGGTCATGCAGCTCATAAAAACAATGCTCAGTATCATCAATCATTAGAGGGATGTGCAAATCAAAACTGCAATGAGATACCACCTCACACCCACTAGAATAGCTATCATCAAAAAACACAAGCAACACCAAGTTTTGGTGAGGATGTGGAAAAACTGAAACCTTCATACATTGCTGGTGAGAATGCAAAATGTTTAGCAGTTACTCAAATTATTAAAATATATAGTTACAATATAACCCAGTTCCAGTCCCAGACATATACTGAAGAGATCTGAAAAGATATCTATACAAACACTTGTACATGAATGTGCATAGCAGCACAATTCACAATAGCCAAGAAGCAGAAAGAACCCAAATATGTACCAAGTGTGTTTATAACTGGACAGGCAAAATGTGGCAACATACTACAATGGAATATTATTAAACCATAAAAAGGAATGAAGTACTAGCACTAATACATACTATGTATTAGGGATGAACCTTAAAATATTATGCTAAGTGAAAGACATGGGTCACAAAAGATTATATAGTATATAACTGCATTGATGTTTTGCTAAAATATCATTGATATATGTCCAAAATAGGTATATGCATAGAGACAGAAAGCAAATTAGTATTTCTTCAGGTTTGAGGGGAGAAGGGGGTGAGGATTGAGCTGCTATGGGTATGGGGTTTCTTTTCATGGTGATGAAATATTCCGAAATTAGTTAGTGGTGATCATTGCACAACTGTGTGAACAACTGAACTGTAAGTTTTAGAAGGCTAAATTTTTGTTGTGTCTGAATAATATCATTGATGGTCAAGATTTTAAAAGTAAAGCAAGGAAAAGATATATATGCAAACCTTAACCAGAAGCCTGGAGTGATCATATTAATATCAGACACAGTGAACTTTGGAAAAGCAGTGTTTCCAGGTAAAGGAAGAACATTAATCATAATACAGGAAAACACATAATATTCCTATATGTGTTTATAAGCTATTTTAGAGTTTCAAAATACACAATGGAAAATCTAACAGAACTGAAAGGAAAAACGGACAAATCTACAACTACAGTTGGACATTTCAACACCCTTGCCTCCACTTATAGACTAAAAAAAAAGAAAATCTGCAAGAATATTGATATAAACAGTATTAAGTAAATTGACATAATTGACATTTATAAAAACACTCCACTAAACTACAGCACTAGGCACATTTTTTTCTAATCGATTTATGGAGATGTAATTTGCATACTATAAAGTTCATTCATTGTAAGTGTACAGTTTGACGAGTTTAATTGGTTTACACAGTTGTATGCCCGTAACAGTGTTAGAACACTAGAAACACCACAAAAAGTTTCCTCATGCTGGTTTGTCGTCAGTCAACTGTTGCTCTCATTCTTCACCTAAGGCAATTAATGATCTACTTTCTATTTCTATTGGTTTGCCTTTTCTAAAATTTCATATGAATGAAATCATGCAATAAGGAGTATTTTGTGCCTGGCTTCATTAACTTAACAAAATGACTTTGAGGCTTATCTTGGTTGTTGGGTGTTATCTGTATTCTGTTCCATTAATTGGGCAGCAGTATTCAGCTAGCACTATATCCCAATGTTTATCCGCTCTATAGTTCGTGGACATATGGATGGTTTCCAATTTCAACTATTATGAATTTTGCAGGTTTTCATTTTTCTTGGGTGGACAGCTGAGAGTGGAATATGTAGGTCATGTGTAAGTGCACATTTAAATTTTCAAGAAGCTGACAAATTTTTTTCCAAAGTAGGTGTACAATTTTATACTCTTACCAGCTATGTGAATTCCAGTTTCTTGACATCTACACTAATACTTGGCATTGTGTTTTTGTAATTATATCCTTTCTAGTGGATACATAGTGATATCTTGTGTTTCAAATTTATATTTTCCTAATGGCTAATTATATGAAACATCCTTTTATGTTCTTAGTGGCCATTAATATACATTCCTTGTTAAAGTATCTATTCAAATAGTCTTGTGAGAGGGTAATTTGGGTTGTTTACTTCTTCTTGGGTTCTGAGAGTAATAGGTAAGGTAAAGCAAGGAGAGACCCCAGAAAAAGGAAAACCACTGAAGATTAGTAGGTGGCATTAATAAGCAAGGAAACTTACATATGAAGCTTGTCTTGGGTGATTGCAGAGGTCGAGTAGATCTCCACACCCTCCCTCCAGAATCTTAAAAGGTTATGGTGTAGATAGTCTCAAAAACACATTGCTCTCTCAAGGCTGCATCTTTGAAAATGGCTCCCACTCTGGGAATGGCGGGTAGAATGCACATTGCGAGACAAGGGAGTGAGTGAGGAGCCTCTTGCCCAGGTCCAGCTCATGGATCAATCAGTAGTGTCCTCTCAATGACCTTCTCCAACAATGATTTAGAAGTATTTTCTACCAATCTTTGGCTTTTTTTTTTCCTTAATGGGATCTGTTAAGAGCAAAAGATTTTAATTTTGGTGGTATCAATTTTTTTCTTTTTATATTTTTTGTAACATATCTAAGAATTATTTACCTAACAGGAAGTTACAAAGATTTTCTCCCACATCTTTTCCTAGTTTTGAAATTTTATCTCTTATGTTTAGGTCTCTGATCTATTTTGAGTTAACTTTTTTGATACATATTTTTTAGGGTCACATAGAACCTTAACTATGCTTGGCCATGAAACAAGCCTCAATACACTTAAAATAATTAAAATAATATAAGCATGTTTTCTACCACAACGGAATTAAGCTAGAAATTGATTTTCAAATCAGTATCTTTCAAATTCATACAAATGCGCAAATTAGACAGTCATAAAGGAAATAATGTATTCTGAACTAAGTGATAATGAAAACACAACATACCACATTTGTGGAATGTAGATTATGCAGTGTCCAGAAAAAAGTTTATAGTTTTAATGTTTATATTAATAGACAAGAAAGCCTGAACTCAATGATATAAACTTCTTTCCTGGGATGCTAACCAACAAGTAGCAATTAAAAACCATGAAGGAAGCAGAAAAGGAAATCATGAAGATAAGCACAGAAATAAATTAAATGGAAAAGAGAAAAATGATCGAGAAAAGCAATAAAATAAAAGTTGCCTCTGTGAAAATCATTAAAATGTAAAAGCCTCTATGCAGACTTATAAGAAAAGAAAATGTAAGACACATTATCAATAACAAGAAAGAAAGCAGGGGCATCACTAAATGATCCTAAAGATATGAAAAGGATAACGAACAATGTAATAAATACAAATTTGACAATTACTTATACAAAATGAGAAAATTCTTCAAAATACACAAATTATCCCTGACTCAAGAAAAAGCAAGAAAGTTGAATAGCCCTATATCTATTAGGAAAATTGAATTTGTTCCAAAAAAACTTTCTCACAAAGAAAACTTCAGACTCAGATCATATCAGTGGTGAATTTTGTCAAAACCTTAAGGAAGAAATAATTTTACACATTTTTTTTCAAATATAGATGAGGAAAAAAAATTATTTTACAAGCCCAGAAATTCCTTGAAGCCAAAAAAAGATTTTACAAAAAAGTAAACTACTGGCCAATATCCTGCATGAACATACATGAAAAAATTCTTAAAAATGTATTTGTAAAAACAACTATTCTAGCCATACACACACACACACACACAATGGCAAACAAGGATTTATGATAGTATTCTACAGTGCTTTAACATACAAAAATTAATGTAATTCATCATGCACGGAAAAAAGTATTTTCATCTTATTAGATACATTGGAAGCATTTAACAATCAAATACAAATTAATGATAAAAGCAGTCAGCACAGTAGTAAGAGAAGGGAACTTGCTCAGTCTTATAAAAAAGCATGGATAAAAAATTATAGCTAACATTACAGGTAAAGATTAAACCTGAATGTTACCCTCCCTAAGATCAGAAATAATACAATGGCATTCTCTCTCATCAATTCTATTTAATATTTTTCTGGAGGAGCTAGACATTGCAGTAAGGAAAGAAAAAGAAATAGGCATATTGTTTAGAAAAAAATTGTCTTCACAGACATCATTATGTACATAGAAAACCCTACTAAAGGTACCAAACAGTTTTTTCATCTCATACACCAGTTCAGAAAATGCATAGAATGCAAGATTACTTTATAAAAACGAAATGTATTTCTATATACCTGCAATGAATACTTGGAAATTAAAATAAAAAGAAAAAACAGTACCATTTACAATAGCTTCAGGAAACATGAACTATTTAGGAAGAAATTTAAAGACATATATGCAAAACTTTTCCACTGAAAACAACAAAGCATTGCAAATACAGACTCAAGAAGACAGTTTAACAAATTTAATAAACTAGATGCCCTAAGAAGTATGCTCCCAGACCACTAGTCAATGGAATTAAACTAGAAATTTATAACAGAAAGACTGCTGGAAAATCCCAAAATATTTGTAAGTTAAACAACAAATCAAAATAACTCCTGGGTCAAAGAAAATTCTTGGGAGAAATTTTAAAATATTTTGAATTAATGGAAATGAAAATATATCAAAATTTGTGGGATTCAGCAGAAACAGTGTTTAGAAGAAAATTTACAGACTTAATGCATATATTAATAATAAAAACCAATGCAGAAATCAGGGAAATTGAAAACAAGAAGATAATTGAGAAAAATCAACAGAATGAAAAGTTGTTTCCTTGAGATCAATAAATTTGGTAAACCCTTAGCCATAGTAACAAAAAGAGAGAGGATAAAGTATTAGTATTAGAAATGAAAGAGATGCCATCACTACTGATCCTAAAGACATTAAAATGAAACAAAAGAATGTTATAAACATTGGTAACACTTATTTGAGAACATAGGTGAAATGGACCAACTTCTTGAAAGATACACTCTATTAAAACTCCCACAAGGAGAAACAGACAATCTGAATAGGTCTGTATCTACTAAATACACTGAATACATTAACAATCTTCTAAAACAGAAAACAACAGGCTCAGAAGGTTTCACTGGTGAATTCTACCATATATTAAAAAAAAACAAATGAAACCAATTTTATGTATTTTTTTCCAGAGAACAGAAGCAGAGGGAATACTTCCTAGCTCATTCTACAAAGCCAACATAACTTTAATACCAAAACCATAAAAACAAATTACAAGAAATGAATAACTATAGTTAACCTCTTTCATGAACATAGATACAAAACTCAGGAGAATGTTAGCAAATTGTACACTTTGTATAAATTACATAAATATAATAAATATAATTTATATAAATATAATTTGTACAAATACATTAAAAACTATGTATAAAAATAATTGTACACCAAGACCAAGTGGAATTTATTCCAGGTATAGAGCACTCTTTTAAAATTAAAAGATCAATCAGTTTTACCTAACAAATCAAGATGATAAAGAAGAAAAATCATATGATCATATGAATAGATGCAGAAAAATCATTTGATAAAATCAACCCCCTTTTTATGATTAAAACTCACCAAAGTAAGAATGGAGGGGAATTTCTTCAACTTGATAATGAACTTCTACAGGCAACCTACAGCTAACATCATATTCATTTGTGAGAAGCTAGATGGTTTCTCCTTGAGATTGAGAACAAGGCAAGGATGCTCATTCTCACTTCTGTTGAACATCATACTGGAAGTCCTAGCTAATGCAGTAAGACAAGGAGAGGAAATAAGAGGTATGCAGATTGGGAAGGATAAAACTCTTTGTTTGCAGGTGACACGATTGTATATGCAGAAAATTCCAAAGGCTAGATCAATAAAAACAAACAAACAAAAACATCTGGAACTATTAAAAGATTATAGCTAGGTTGCAAGATATAAGGTTAATGCACCAAAGTCCCTTTTTTTCCTATACACAGCACTATACAATTGGAATTTGAAATTAAAAACATAATACCATTTACATTAGCACCAAAAAATGAAATACTTAAGTATAAATCTAACAAATTATGTGTAAGATCTATATAAGAAAACTAAAAAACTCTTATGAAGGAAATCAAAGAAGATATAACTAAATGGATAGGGAGACTCAATATTGTCAAGATGTCAGTTCTTCCCAACTTGACCTACAAATTCAATCCCAATATCCGAATAAAAATTTCAGCAAGTTACTTTGTGGATATGGGCAAACTTATCCAAAAGTTTATCTGGAAAAGAAAGAGATGCAGAATAACTAACACAGTACTGAAGGAGAACACAGCTGGACCACACTATCTGCCATCAACACTTACTGTAAAACTAGTAATCAGGACAATACTGTACTGGCAGAAGAAGAGACAAACAGATGAAAAGAAGATTATAGAGTCCAAAAGTATACTCAAATATAGTCAACCGATCTTTAATGAAGAAGCTAAGGTAATCCAGTGAAAAAAAGATAATCTCAACAAATGGTGCTGGAACAACTGGACATCTACCTGTAAAAAATGAATGTAGACACAGATCTTGCACCCTTCACAAAAACTAACGCAAAATGACTCATAGACCTTGCTTTGGAGTGAATATTTGTGTCTCCTGAAAATTCGTATGTTGAAACCTAATGCCAAATGTGATGGTTATTGGGAGGTGGGATTTTGGGAGATGGTTAGGGCATGAGTGTGGAGTTCTCATGAATGGAACTGGTGCTTTTATAAAAGAGGCCCTGGAATGTTCCTTTGCCTTTTCCAACACATGAAGACAACACAGTAAGAAGGTGCCACCTATGAGGAGGTGGCCCTCACTAGACACTGAATCTGCTGACACCATGCTCTTGGTGTAGCTTGCATAACTGTGATAAATGAATATTTATTGTCTATAAGCTACCCAGTTTATGGTACTTTTTATTATAGCAGATTCAAAAGACTATGACAGAACTAAATGTAAAACACAAAATGAATAAACTTTAAAAGACAATGTAGGAGAAAATCCTAGTAACTTTGGGTTTGACATGACATTTTTAAAACAATACATAAAGCATGATCCATAAAAGAAAAATTAATAAGCTGGACTTCATTAAAATTAGAAAGTTTTGCTCTGTGAGAGACATTATTAAAAGAATGAAAAGTCAAGCCACAGGGTGGGAGAAAATATTTTTTAAACACATGCCTTATAAAGGACTTATATCCAAGATACACAAAGAACACTTAAAATGTGATGATAAGAAAACATACAATTCTATTTAAAATATGGGCCAAAGATCTGAATGGACACTTCACCAAGGAAGATATACAACTGCCATGTAAGCATATGAAAAGATGTTCAAGATCATATATCATTAAGGAACTGGAAATTAAAACAGCAATGTGTTCAACTATATATCTATTAGGAAGTCTAAGATCCAAAGCACGGACAACACCAAATGATGTGGAGGAGGTGGAGCAACAGGAATTTTCATTCATTGCTGGTGGAAAGATACAACTATTTTGGAAGACAGTTTGGCAGTATCTTGCAAAACTAAACATAGTCTACTATAGTCTACCAGCAATCCAGTTCCTAAGTATTTACCTAAATGAGTTGAAAAACATATGTCCACACAAAAACCTGGACTTGAATGTTTGTAACAGCTTTATATGGTAACTAGACACCGTATTATCAAGTCCCTCTCACATACCCCGTTACAGTCACTGTCCATCAGCGTAGTAAGATGCTATATAATCACTACCTGTCTTCTCTGTGCTATACTGCCTTTTGTGAGTCCCCCACCGCTACATTATGTGTGCTAATCTTAATGCTCCTTTTCCCTCTTAAACCTCCCTTCCCACCCATTCTCCCCAGTCCCTTTCCTTTAGGTAACTGTTAGTCCGTTCTTGGGTTCTGTGAGTCTGCTGCTGTTTTATTCCTTCAGTTTTTCTTTGTTCTTATACTCCATAGATGAGTGAAATCATTTGATACTTGTCTTTCTCCAACTGGCTTATTTCACTGAGCATAATACAGTCTAGCTCCATCCATGTTGTTAGAAATGGTAGGATTTGTTTTCTTCTTATGGCTGAATAATATTCCATTGTGTATATGTACCACCTCTTCTTTATCCATTCATCTACTGATGGACACTTAGGTTGCTACCATTTCTTGGCTATTGTAAATACTGTGGTGATAAACATAGGGGTACATATGTCTTTTTAAAACTGCACTGCTGCATTCTTAGGGTAAATTCCTAGGAGTGGAATTCCTGGGTCAAATGGTATTTCTATCTTTAGTTTTTTGAGGAACCTCCATACTGCTTTCCACAATGGTTGAACTAATTTATATTCTCACCAGCAGTATAGGAGGGTTTCCCTTTCTCCACATCCTTGCCAATATTTGTGTTTGTTTGTCTTTTGGATGTTGGCCATCCTATCTGGTGTAAGGTGATATCTCACTGTAGTTTTATTTTGCATTTCTCTGATGATTAATGATGTGGAGCATCTTTTCACATGCATGTTGACCATCTGAATTTCTTC
The DNA here is from genome assembly GCA_029783875.1 of Phataginus tricuspis. Taxonomy (NCBI): domain Eukaryota; kingdom Metazoa; phylum Chordata; class Mammalia; order Pholidota; family Manidae; genus Phataginus; species Phataginus tricuspis. The sequence continues at coordinate 969,225 of JAQQAC010019064.1, forward strand.
TTTTGAGAAGTGTGTTCTGCTCCTCTGCCCATTTTTTAGTTGGCTTATTTGCTTTTTGTTTGTTGAGGTGTGTGAGCACTTTATATATTTTGGGTGTCAATCCCTTATCAGATATGTCATTTATGAATATATTCTCCCATACTGTAGGATGTCTTTTTGTTCTACTGATGGCGTCCTTTGCTGCCAAGAGATTTTTGCCTATATTTTTTTCTAAGAGTTTTATGGTTTCATGACTTACATTCAGGTCTTTGATCCATTTTGAGTTTACTTTTATGTATGGGTTTAGACAGTAATCCAGTTTCATTCTCTTTCATGTAGCTGTCCAGTTTTGCCAACACCAGCTGTTGAAGAGGCTGTCATTTCCCCATTGTATATCTATGGCTCCTTTATCATATATTAATTGACCATATATGCTTGGGTTTATATATGGTCTCTCTGTTCTGTTCCACTGGTCTATGGGTCTGTTCTTGTCCCTGGCCAAATTGTCTTGATTATTGTGGCTTTGTAGTAGAGCTTGAAGTCAGGGAGCATAATTCCCCTCTTTATTCTTCCTTCTCAGGATAGCTTTGGCTATTTGGGGTCTTTTGTCATCCCATATGAATTTTAGAACTATTTGCTCTAGTTCATTGAAGAATGCTGTTGGTAATTTGATAGGGATTGCCCTGAATCTGTAGATTGCTTTAAGCAGGATGGCCATTTTGACAATATTAATTCTTCGTAGCCAAGAGCATGGGATGAATTTCCATTTATTAGTGTCCTCTTTAATTTCTCTTAAGACTCTCTTGTAATTTTCAGGGTATAGGTCTTCACTTCCTTGGTTAGGTTTATCCCTAGGTATTTTATTCTTTTTGATGCTATTGTGAATGGAATTGTTTTCCTGATTTCTCTTTCTGCTAGTTCACCGTTAGTGTATAGGAATGAAACAGATTTCTGTGTATTAATTTTGTATCCCGCAACTTTGCTGAGTTCAGATGTTCGATCTAGTAGTTTTGGAGTGGATTCTTTAGGGTTTTCTATGTACAATATCATGTCATCTGCAAACAGGGACAGTTTGACTTCTTCCTTGCCAACCTGGATGCCTTTCATTTCTTTGTGTTGTCTGATTGCCGTGGCTAGGACCTCCAGAACTATGTTGAATAAAAGTGGGGAGAGTGGGCATCCTTGTCTTGTTCCCGATCTTAAAGGAAAAGCTTCCAGCTTCTTGCTATTAAGTATAATGTTAGCTGTTGGTTTGTCATATATGGCCTTTAGTATGTTGAGGTACTTGGCCACTATACCCATTTTGTTGAGAGTTTTCATCATGAATGGATGGTGAATTTGGTCAAGTGCTTTTTCAGCATCTATGGAGATGATCATGTGGTTTTTCTCCTTTTTGTTGATGTAGTGGATGATGTTGATGGATTTTCGAATGTCATACCATCCTTGCATCCCTGGGATGAATCCCACTTGATCATGATGGATGCTGTTTTTGATGTATTTTTAAATTTGGTTTGCTAATATTTTGTTGAGTATTGTTGCATCTATGTTCATCAGGGATATTGGTCTGTAATTTTCTTTTTTTGTGGTGTCTTTTCCTGGTTTTGGTATTAGAGGGATGTTGGCCTCATAGAATGAGTTTGGGAGGATTCCCTCCTCTTCTAGTTTCTGGAAAACTTTAAGGAGAATGGGTCTTAGGTCTTCCCTAAATGTTTGATAAAATTCAGCAGTGCAACCTTCTGGTCCAGGAATTTTGGTCTTAGGTAGGTTTTTGATTACCAGTTCAATTTCTTTGCTAGCAATTGGTGTATTCAGATTTTCTGATTCTTCCTGGGTCAGCCTTGGAAGGTTGTATTTTTCTATAATGTTGTCCATTTCCTCTAGGTTATCCAGTTTGTTGGCATATAATTTTTCATAGTATTCTCACATAATTCTTTGTATTTCTGTCATGTCCATAGTGATTTTTCCTTTCTCATTTCTGATTCTGTTTATGTGCGTAGACTCTTTTTTTCTTGATACGTCTGGCTAGGGGGTTATCTCTTTTGTTTATTTTCCCAAAGAACCAGCTCCCTGCTTTCATTGATTCTTTCTATTGTTTTATTTTTCTCAATTTTATTTATTTATGCTTTAATCTTTATTATGTCCCTCCTTCTACTGACTTTGGGCCTCATTTGTTCTTCCATTACTAGTTTCATTAATTGTGAGTTTAGGCTGTTCATTTGGGATTGTTCTTCTTTCATGAGGTAGGCCTGTATTGCAATATATTTCTCTCTTAGCATGGCCTTTGCTGTGCCCCACATATTTTGTGGTGATGAATTACTGTTGTCATTTGTCTCCATATATTGCTTGATCTCTGTTTTTATTTGGTCATTGATCCATTGATAATTTAGGAGCATGTTATTAAGTCTCCATGTGTTTATGGGCTTTTTCAGTTTCTTTGTGTAATTTATTTCTAATTTCATACGTTTGTGATCTGAGAAGCTGGCTGGTACAATTTCAATTTTTTTGAATTTACTGAGGTTCTTTTTGTGGCCTAGTATATGATATTCTTGAAAATGTTCCATGTGCACTTGAGAAGAATGTATCCTGTTGCTTTTGGATGGAGTGTTCTGTACATGTCCATTAGGTCCATCTGTTCTAATATGTTGTTCAGTGCCTCTGTCTCTTTATTTATTTTCTGTCTGGTTGATCTGTTGTTTGGAGTGAGTGGTGTGTTGAAGTTTCCTAAAATGAATGCATTGCATTCTATTTCCCCCTTTAATTCTGTTAGTATTTGTTTCACATATGTAGGTGATCCTGTGTTGGATGCATAGATATTTATAATAGTTATATTCTCTTGTTGGACTGACCCTTTTATCATTATGTAATGTACTTCTTTGTCTCTTGAGACTTTCTTTGTTTTGAAGTCTATTTTGTCTGATACAAGTACTGCAACTCCTGCTTTTTTCTCCCTATTAGTTTCATGAAATATCTTTTTCATGTCCTTACTTTCAGTCTGTGTATGTCTTCGGGTTTGAAGTGAGTCTCCTGTAGGCAGCATATAGATGGGTCTTGTTTTTTATCCATTAAGTGATCCTACGACTTTTGATTTGTGCATTCGGACCATTTACATTTAGGGTGATTATGGAAAGGTATGTACTTATTGCCATTGCAGGCTTTAGATTTGTGGTTACCAAAGGTTCAAGGGTAATCCCCTTACTATCTAACAGTCCAATTTAACTTACTTCCTATACTATTACAAACACAACCTAAATGTTCTTTTCTTTTTCTCCTCCATTCTTTGTATGTTATGAATCATATTCTGTACTCTTTTCTTCCCTTGGGTGACGTCTATTTTGCCTTAGGAATACTTCCATCTATAGGAGTCCCTCCAAAACGCACTGTAGAGGTTGTTTGTAGGAGGTAAATTCTCTCATTGCTTGCTTATCTGAAAATTGTTTAATTCCTCCTTCAAGTTTAAATGATAACCTTGCCAGGTACAGTCTTCTTGGTTCAAGGCCCTTCTGCTTCACTGCATTAAATACATCATGCCACTCCATTCTGTGCTGTAAGGTTTCTGTTGAGAAGTCTAATGATAGACTGATGGGTTTTCGTTTGTATGTGATCTTTTTTCTCTCTCTAGATGTTTTTAAAACTCTGTCTTTATCCTTGATCTTTGCCATTTTAATTATTATATGTCTTGATGTTATCTTTCTTGTGCCCTTTGTGTTGGGAAATTTGTGCATCTCCATGGCTTGAGAGACTATCTCCTTCCCCAGATTGGGGAAGTTTTCAGCATTACCTCCTCAATGATACTTTCTATCCCTTTTTCTCTCTCTTCTTCTTCTGGTTCCCCTATAATGCATATATTGTTCCGTTTGGATTGGTCACACAGTTCTCTCAATATTCTTTCATTCTTAGAGATTCTTTTTTCCCTCTGTGCCTCAGCTTCTTTGTATTCCTCTTCTCTAATTTCTATTCCATTTACTGTCTCTTCTACTACAACTAATATGCTTTTAAATCCCTCCATTGTATGTCATTTCAGATATGGAATTTCTTAATGATTGAATCTCTGACTTAAATTTGTTCCTGAGTTCTTGAATATTTTTCTGTACCTCCATAAGTATGTTTATAATTTTTATTTTGAATTCTCTTTCAGGAAGATTGGTGAGTTCAGTTTCATTTGGCCTGTTTTCTTGGGGTTTGTGAGATTTTGGTCTGAACCATGTAATTTTGATGTTTCTTATTTCTGTGTGGTGCCCACTTGTGTGCAGAAACCCTAGTCTGTGGAGCTTCTCAGCCCCTAGAGTGAGGTTGGGGGTCATAGGGGAGCAGAGCTGGTGCCTGGGGCGAGGAAAGATATATTTTCTGCTTCCCATCTGTGGTGCCTGTCTCCAGTGTCAGAGCCAGTGGGCCAAGCACAGAGGTGTAAGCCACTGTGCTTTGCGTCTCTAAGTGTTGTAGGTGGGGCCTCCCTCTGGCTGGCCTGATGCCAGCACAGTGACTGCCAGTTTGCAAACTGGTGCCGGCAGGCTAGAAGGAAGGTGCAGCAGGCTGCATGTCACAGTGGGGGACCTCAGAGTTGAGTAGGCAGCCAGGGGGATGGAGCACCTGAAGCTCTTCAAAGTTCCCAACCAGCTAGGCATGAAACCTTGTCCTGCTCTCCCTTCTCCCGTGCAGCAAGCTCTGTGCAAACCCCACTCCTTAGCAGCCCTCTCGCTGCTAGGAAGCCTCTCAGACCACCCGCCCCTCCTCTGACACAGAGCAACTGGATGTGGACCCCCCCCCTCCATAAGCAGCTGGAATGTCAGTTTTCTAAGCACTCCGCTCATCCAAGCTCCCCAACGTCCAGAGCACCACACAGTATAGGTTTCCGCTTACAAAGCAGATCTCCAGGGCTAGGTGCTCAGCCGTCCCAAGCTTCCACCCCTCCCCACTCCGTTTCTCTTCCACCCACTGGTGAACTGGGGTGGGGGAAGGGCCTGTGTCCCCCCCAGATTAAGGCTTTCCTATGTTATCCTGTTTCGTGACGTGTGCTCTGTTTGTGAGGTCTGTATGCAGTCTGGTTCAGCCTTCTTTCTTGCTGCTGTTTTAGGGTTAGTTGTATTAATTAACTATATTTTCGTACTATTTGTGGTTTTGGGAGGAGTTCTCTGTGTCACCTCTCACACCGCCATCTTGAATCTCTACACAATGAAATATTATTCAGTGATGAAAAGAAATGAGCTTTCAAACCATGGAAAGGCATGGAGAAATCTTCAATGTTTACTGCTAAGTGAAAGAAGCCAGTCTCAATGGATACACAGTGTATGATTCCAACTATATGACACATAGGCAGACGGGAGAAAAGGAGATGGGAGGAATCAGTGCAGTACAGAGGATTTTTAGGGCAGTAAAACTATTCGTATAATACTGTAATGGTGTGGGTACATGGCAGTATGCATTTGGCAAAACGAACAGACCTACAACACCAAGAGTGAGCCTGAATGCAAACTACAGATTTTATTAACAATGATGTCTCAATATTGTTTCACCAACTTAACAAACGCACTAAATCCATGCAAGATATTAATAATGGGGCCCTGTGGACAGGAGGAAAGGGAGTATATTGGGATCTCTCTGTACTTCCTGTTCAATTTTTCAATAAATATAAAACTGCTCTGAGAAATAAAGTCTGTTAATAATTTTTTTAAAAAGCCTCAAGGAGACCTATGTAGAGACCTTATACCATTTTCACGAATTGGAAGATTCAATAGTTAAGACAGTAATTCTGTCAAAATCACTATAAATTCTATAAATTTGACAAAATTCCTATAAATATAAGCATTATTTTTATAGAAATTGACAAGTTTGCACCAGAATTTATAAGGAAATGTAAAGGACTTGATGATTAAAAAGACTTGAACAAAAAGGAAAATAAGACTGTAGGTCTTGCAATACCTGATTTCAAGACTAACCATAAAGCTGCAGTAATGAAAATAATATTTGTGTTTGCAGACAGTGAAGATGGCAGGACTGTGTTCAATGTCTGAAGTCGTGAAAGTCCACTGTAAGCTCAGAGGTCATGTAGATTCAGGAGAATTCTGCCAGAAGTGAAGGAAGGCACAAGGAACACCTTCCTTCTGGAACATCATTTTTTTGTCAAATACCTCAGAACTAACAGGAACTGAGAAACAATAATTGGACTACAGAGGATTGAAGAGATACTCTCAATGAGCACCTGCAGCTGTGTGATAGGTCATGGAGATCAACCACTAACGCTCTAGCAGAATTATGACACCTTCCTTCCATCCACATACTATGTATCATTTCATAGTCTCCTAAGACTGCTTCCTTCTCAATCAGGCCACATTCTGAGGAGCTCTGCCTCCTCTAACCTCCTTGGTACTTAAATGTGTACTGATACTTCTAACTTCTTTGCAAGCATCTCCAGGGCAAGGGATGGAACTGGGTGGATTGAAGCAATACAGGGAGCATGGGGTGTGACTATGGACGTCAGGGTTTCAGATTTTGCTCTTCTTTACAGTTTCTAGTCTTTCTAGCCTCCCATTATTAGGTCTTTTTTTCCATCTGAAAATTGAGGGAATTGGACAAAATGCCTAGGAAATCAACCCTGATGTTCAATGGGTCAGTGATTCTATGGATAACTGAAGGGACAAAACCAAATTATAAGTGCTATTTTCATCAGAACTGTTGAAACTGTACAAGCCACAGCTCACTATCTTGGCTGACCTTAAAAATACCTTGTTAATTCTCAATGTAGATGCTTGAAGCAATTCTAAATTGCAGCTTACCTGTCTTCCTTACAATGAAGTGCTGTTCTCTGATCACGAAGATTCCATGGTAAAGAATCACCTGTTTTCTTAGTCGGTCCTATCATCTCCAAAAGTATTTAAGAGGTGATTTTTTTAATGGTGACATTTCAAGGTCAACATTTTCTGGGCTCTCTAATTCATTATTCTTGTGTAATTCTTCATGTTCTTCACATAACTCTTGTTCATTATCTAATTATAGCCTTATGTTAAACATGTCAAAGGGGCACAGCTAATATTTTTAAACTTCACTTGACACATTCATACACTGAGATTTAGATTAAGAGAACTGATTCCGGATCACGTATCTCGCTGTCTAGAATGCACTAGCTGTAAAGGCAAGGATTTCGGTGGAGGCTGCTAAGGGAGTCTGATTCACTGTGTCCACTGTGCCTAGCAAAGTGCCTGATACCCAGTGTGTTTTAATAAACATTCCTTGAATGAATACTGAATGAATGATCTGATTAGTGATAGAGCTTGGTCTAGAATTCTCTGACCCCTCAGCCATTGCTCCTTTAGCACTGACAAGAGTTGTTCTCTTGTCTTCATGCTCCCTCAATATCCTCTGTCCTTTGGAAATGCACCTGTTAGGCCTGTGAAGGCAAGGCCAGTGAGTTTCTCCACGGAGGGGTCACGGGAACCCCAGCCGCACAGAGTTGGAAAAGGAAAGGAGGGCGTCTTTGGGGATTCTTCCCTCAGGCGCTACGGAAGCGCCCCCAAAACCCCAGGACCTGAGAGAAGGTCTGCTGGGTGCCTCTGTCCCGAGGGCGCTCTCACCTTGGTGGCGGTGGTGCTGGAGGCGGGAATGCTCCCGAGGCTGCCTCCCTGGCGGTCCCCGCCGGGCGGCGGGCTGGCTGCGGCAGGGGCGGGGCGGCCGGGCTCCCCCTCCCGGACACTGCGGCGGTGGCCGCCTGCCGGCGCGCGGAGGCGGGCGGGACCTGCGCGGGGCGGGGCGGCCGGGAGCCGGCGGCGGGGCGGCGCTCAGACTGGGCCGCGCGCTCGGGC
>JAQQAC010019064.1:977496-1001058 GCA_029783875.1 Phataginus tricuspis
CAGACTGGGCCGCGCGCTCGGGCTGCGCGGGCTCTCGGCGGCCGCGGCGACGGCGGCAGCATCCTCCTCCTCTCTTCCTCCTCTCCCCGTCGCTGCTCTCTCTTCGTTCCCCTTCTTTTCCTCCCTCCGCCCTGCCCCGTGGGCCCCGCTTCTCCTCCGGAGGGCCGTCGGCCCGCAGGCGCGTGAGCAGTGGCAGCGGCGGCGGCGGGGGCGCCCGGTTCCTGCGCCCAGGTAAGACAGCCTTCCCCACCTCTGGTCTGTGCAGGGCGCCTCTCCCTCTAGGCGCCTCGCACCCCGCCGGGAGGGAGCCTCAGCCCGGAACCGGGTGAGAATACCGAGGGGCTGCCTTGTCTTCTGTGCCTTGAAAGCAGGCACAGGTTGGCTGAGCCGTCCGGTCTCGCACCTGGCGGAAGCTTCGGGCCCGGCCTCTCCAGGTGTCACTGTGGAGCGGCGGAACCTAGATTTGTAGAAGTGTATGATCTTGGTTAGGTACCGCTTGGAAACGCCCAGTAATTTACATCAGGTTAGGATATCTGTACTGAATGCTAATACTGCCTGAGCTGTAGAAAGACGAGTGAATTATGCAGATAATGGAAAAAAGGGAATTCAAGGTAGAGGACTTTTTTGTCCATTTAGCTGCAGAGAACTAACTGCATATTGGCGAATGAATGAATTAGGGAAGTCTTGTCAACGTTAAATCATTTTCCCCTGTAATTCTTGTAGAAACAGGTGGAAGAGGAAGATTGATAAATACAATTTTAGGAAAATTGTTGGCGGGCAGAAGACAAAAAAAATGAGTCTGGGTTAGCTTGAGCGTCCACATAGTCTTTCTTTTTAAGTGATGGGAGTGGAAAGCTGCATCTACAGTCCATCTACACTTTCTTTTTTATTTTTTAAAGACTTTTTTTTTTTCTGCAATGCTGGTTACCTTCCTTTCCCAACCTCGTCTTTTGTTTAAGGATGAAAATTTAATGAAAGAGACTGAGAGGAGCCGGGAGTGGGGAGGTGTTTTGTTTGGGTGTGTTTAGGGAGAATAAAGCCGATGGGGTCAGAAAAAAACATCCTTCAAAACTGGCATTGATGTTATACTGCCTGGCATCAGGGCTTTGGGATTTTGTCAGAAAATAAAAACCTTCCATTAACAACAAGCCCGTTTATAACAATTGCTGTGTGCCATCTGCTGTAAACCCTTAGCATAATGCTTCCAGAACATAAAACCTTTAAGAACTGACTCAGTGTGAAAGGTTTTTGTTAAACGCACACATACACACACTTATCCCCCCTTGTGCACTTGTGCACACCACACACACACGTATACACCTATATAACATACTGTATACATGATATTACAAAAGGGAGTGGATAATGAAAAGACAAATATTTTTCAATTTATTTTGAGGGTTTGGGGATTATGGTGTGAATGCAATCTGTAGTGGAAAACAAAAACCAATAGTGTTGGGTGGTATATAATTTTGAAGGTAAAGCAGAGGGATTTGTTAATCAATGTTGGTAAGGAAATAACCTAAATATTAAAGGTACAGTTTATTTAAAAGTGATCTGTCTGGGAAGAGGAAATGACTGCAAACTGAAATTGAGGTTTGCAGCCGCAGTGAGGCGACGGAGAACAAAGCCTTTTATGTGAGCCGCATTAAGCAGACTGTTCATGCTTGAGCTGCAGGTTCCAGCCCAATATAAAGCAGAGCTCTGTCACCCTGTCATTTCACTGTGGGCAATTATAATTTTTATGGCAGTGAAAATATATTACATAAATAAAAGCTCTTTAGAATGCTCAAGAGGAAGATTGCAGCCTTTTACCTGAATGAGACACACAGCGCCCCTTTAACTGGGCAATAGGTGTCTACATATTTTCATAGAAATCTTTATGAGTTTGTATATCATGGGTGTTGCCATCTCCTGCTCCCCCTTCATGCACAAAGGCATCCTCCCTCCAAGAAAAGCTGAAAGGCATTATTTTTTCTCTCAATAAAGAATATATTTGTTTGTGTGTATTTTAACATTGATTTCCAAGTACTTTTATCTGATTATCATAGGTTTACATCTATACTCATGAGTTGCATATTCATAGAGCTATTGTGCCTTTAGGATCAGTGGGTACATGCTGTATATCTTTTCATGGTTTGTTTGATTTTTAATTGTAGTATTTCATAGTTTGCCATAATATTACTTAATCTCCAAAAATCTTAAAAAAATCTTCCTGTAAGTAGAAAATTGCTTGACATACATCTAGAGCACTAAATAATTTAAAAATTGAACTTCCTTTAAAAAAATAATAATATTTTGATTACATTATTTTCATTTTCTTGGTTTCTTTCTTTTATTTTCCCTTTCTTGTCAGATAATCTGTTTCTTCCTGGCTGTTGGTGCTAATTTACATTTCTAGTTGTCTAGACTACTAAAAACAGAGCCAGTGTGCTCGGTAATTTTAAACTTAGTATTTGTTAATTCTCTGCAGCAACTCTCTCTCAGGATGACTTGTTTACAGCACCTTTTGAGGGAGGAGAAGAAAGAATGTGCTGAGAGAGCATGACCCAGTGAAACTGGCCCAGCCATTACCTCATCCTAGTAGCTACTTCAGATTCATTGAGAGAGCAGGCATCTTCTCAGTGGAAACCAAATGCCAGGGGCACACACACCCATCTCAATGCAGACCTTTTCCCATACCCTCTACTAATGTTGCTCTTACGAGGTTAAAGGGTATTTTCTCTTTATATCTTTTCAGGGATCTTGGACTTGGCCAAAAATATGCAGCCAGAAATGAAACTTGGCACAGAATCCTCTAAGCCTGAAGGAATGATTTTATTCCTTTACTACTTTTGGCTTAAATCAATTCGCAAGTTTTCTAAACATTAGAAGGGAGAAGGAAGAAGAAATGCTTGTTGGTGTATTTTTGCATGTTTTCTTATGGCACACATACTTTTTTTGAATTTTACTAGCAACTAGATAATAGACTGGACTGCTATGCTTTTGAGAACTGTAGTTGCACTGTTGGACTTCAAATGAGTTAGTACATTTCTTAGATGTTTACATGACACTATGTGTACCCCTAAACTATTCATTGATATCCATGTGAGACAGACCATTTGAAGACCAACTTGGGGATTTTAGTATTCAGGTTGATTATTCTAATAATGAATTCTTTTCAATGATTAATTTCCTTTTGATAGATTAAGATAAAGAAGCTGAAATAATAGTTATAATAGATGATAACACTACCCCCAGATCAATACTTTACTCCTTAATGCTAAAAGTACTCATTTAGGTAAGTCATTAGTAAATGCATGAACCTGAAGATAACATTCTGAAACAGTCATAACCTTTTTCTCTGATACATGAGTTAAAGATGCTATTAAATCTTTGAGTCATATCTGAGTCTCTCAAATATGTTTGTTCTTTTTGCTACTTTAACTCTATCCCTTTACTGTTGCCATTGCCTTGATCTACTCAATCCAGACCTTCTCAAGTATGGGTAGATTGATCATTTCACTGATTTTCTTTTCTCTCTCCCTTCACATCATTTTTAAAAATCTCCTATTTGAATGTTAGACTTCTCTAGGCATTTTGACATCAATACTGTTACTCTCAATACAAATTAGCTTTTACTTTTCCCTTAGGAGAACACTTATTCCTATTTATTTGTTACATATCTATTAACTTTCTACTAGATGAAGAATATCATACTGAGGGCTGTGTATTGAGATACCAAAAAAACAGGCATGGTTCCTGGCTTTAGGAATTTACAAATGCAGTTGGAGGGATTTGTTTCTTTTTTTTAAAGTAGCATTCAGAGGAGTAGTTGTACTACAGATATGATACACAGTGAAGGGACTGCATGTGGACACAGAGACAATATCCCAGGGCCTCAGAGACAAGCTTTCATATGTCAGTTATGTAAATGTCCTAATGTATATCTGTCTTCTTTATTCCATATGTGTGTGTATATGTGTATATGTGTGTGTGTGTGTATGTATATGCATACATAGTATTTCTTTAAATTAGGGAATGATAAAATATGACTCTCTTTGAGTGGTGTGTATATATTCACATACATAATGCAAGTACCAACAATCTCAAATGTTTCAGTCAATCAGATGTAGAAGGTCATGTCATTAAATGTTGGAAAGCACATGAAAATTCTCATCCCAAGTATTCTGGGGGAAAACTTCAGTATTCTCAAGGAATTAGCAGTCCCAGGTGATTCTAGGCATCAAAAACAGGTAACTATGCAGTAAGAAGTGGTACAAAAAGGGCCAAACTCAAAGGAGAGGGTCTTTGGGAGAGTTTGGGTGGGTGGGTTGGGTAAAGGAGATGAAAAATAAAAGCAAATTCTCAGCTGTTCATGTCCATTTGGAATGGAGATGAGCCTTTGTCTAAGTGGGTGGAAAGGGAAGAAATCTGTTTTGTTTTTCTTCATTGACATATTTTGTCCATATCGCTCCCCTATCATTACTTAGAATTAAGGCTGTAGGTGTTTTGTTGTAAAATTTATAAAAGATGCTGTTAGAAGCAAGTCTGTAGTGAATTAAAAAATTAAAAACAATGTGAACATAATTACTTGATTTTTTTATGAAAAACACTTTGAATCCAATCTTTGAACTTAATCTTTCCTCTTCAAGAGAGATAGACTTTCCTTTTAATAGTAGTATTTTAACTGTGATACTTTTTCCTTACACATTTTAGTGAAATTCTGTGGAAATTTAGACAAAATGAAGAGCTCAAGATTTCCTCTTTCAGCCAGTTGTTAAATTTATATTATGGACTTTGTGGAAAGTTTTAAATGATTTGTTTTCCATTAAAGAGGCAGAGAGGGCAAATTTCTGTTTTTTTTTCTTTTTGTTAGGTTAATAAACCTTCTAGGGAAAACAACTTTACATATAGGATCACACAGCTTGAGTTTTCCCTTCACTTCTTCCATTTCTTATTTTCTTTATTCCTTCCACCCTCACATCCTTTTCCCTCTGGCTTCTTTCTTTCCTTTCCTCCTTTCTTTCAATTTGCATTGGCAAAAAATTATTGATCATTAGAAAATGCAAATATAGCCTGCTATTTTTATTGAAGTTTATTTTCTATTATATTTCTCATTTCATGTGCAGTTTTATGTTCTGTTCTCCTTCACAGCTCCATCCCTGCCTTGGCCCTTCCTTTGATCTTGCCTTTTATGACCTCTGGCCTTGGTAATCTTTTCCTTGTATACCAGTCTTTAATCATGCTTCCTTTCTTTAGAAAGCCTTTCTGAATCAGGAAAAAAAGTTACTGCCTTGTTTCTCCCCATTATTTGTACCCAAGTTTACCTGCATTCCCTTATCTTATAGATAATTACCCATCCCAACCGTGTCTTCACCAGCCTTCTTTAAGTTAGTTTTAAAAAAAAAATCCTGCAAGTAAAAATGATCCATCTATACAACTGATCGTTTTCAAAAGGAAAAATTTATTTAACCAACCGGGTTTTTTGTTTTTGTTATTTTATTCATCTGACACCAAATAAAATGGTTTGATTATTTATATAAAGTAAATTGACTAGTACAGTCATTATATGTAAGTCACTTCGTTGCCTTCATTTTATGCTAGTTAACTAACTTCACTGAAATGCATGTAATAACTATTCTATAACCAATCAGTAAATGTTGAACTAAGTTAATTTAATTTTAAATAAAAATATTTCTCATTACATCTCTGTACATCATCATTAGCCATGTTGAGTCCATCTCAAAATGATCATAAAACACAGTGCTTGAATATCTGTGAGTGTATTTCATCACTTAACTGCCTAGGTCTTTTACATTTGAAGCAAACTCACAAGTAAATATGTAAACAAGCTATTAATTTGAGATCGAATAATCATGCCAATATTACCCTTGATGTTAATAGATTTATAGTTGGCTAGGTTGTATTGTTGTAACAATTGTAATAGTACTGTGTTATATTGTTACTGGACAGCAGTGAAATTCTATATTGAATTGTTATGAGAAAATTTCTCAATTTTATTGGCTAAAAGAATGAAGCAGCATCATTTTCATTGGCATAAGGCAATTAAATCTCAGCTTTAAAATTGTATTATTTTTTGGATGTTGTGCCTCTTAAAAGAGTAATTTAGGCTTTCTTTAAGGGTATGCATTCTTTTTTTTTGGCAGGACTGTAGTTTAAAAAATATATGCTGCCTTTTTTGTTGGTGTTTATATGAGATATCAGATTCTTTTGGTCCCTTTTGAAAACAAGCAAGAAAGGTTTTAGGATTCAGCTATGCATTCTTTTTATGTTAATATGTCATCTAGTATAGCTAAGAAAAGATCTTGTTCTTTAATTTACTACACATACTTATTATTTATTGTTTGAACAATAATTACTGATATGTAGCATACAATTTCTTTGCTCAGGTGACAATAACGTGAAGTCACAGTACCTGTAACAACTTATTAGACCCCCAAATGTATCTACGTTGTGTTTCACAGAGGGCTAGCATTGTGGTATTAGGTGTATGTGTATCTGTGTAATAATCTAAGACAGTTAGCCTTTTATAAATACGTCATTTTTCATAGCTGAGATAAATTGTTATACAGTCAGTTCATTTAAAGAAAATGAAAACCGTAACATAACGTTTCACCTGAGAACATTTTGATATTAAGTACAATTTTATGGGGAAAACGATGATAAAAGTATTTATTAAGGAAATCAAATTAGATAAATTTCCAACTATTGGTGTGTTTTTCTGTTTGGACATATATAATACAGATTCCATTGCCATTGTTGAAATCAAATGGTATAACTAAATATTGTGCTCGAAACCAGATCATCTCCATGTTGATCAATATATCCTAAATTGAAATACTAGCCATTAAATTTATCTTTTAAGAAGTTCAGTTGGTGCCACTTTACCTGAAAATGCAATTTAATCAGCAGAAGTCAGACTTGATAGAACTTTAGAAATTTTGCTGCCAAGAAAGAATTATGAAAGCACCAAGCATCCTTCTGAAAGCTGGATCTCTTATAACTACAAAGTGAGTATGATCTAGGGTTTATTTAAATGCGCTTTGCCCTTTGTGTCTCAAACTAGTTTGTCTCATTCATAGATTACGTGATGAAAATTTTTATAGACCTTTGAGTGGCTTTTGCTGAAATTGAGGTTTTGTGTAATTTTTTTTAAGTTCTTATCACTTTCTGAAATTCAGTCACTATTTCCATGATTTTTGTTTATTTTGTTTTGAACTGGGCCACATTAAATGAGGGTGTCAATATCAAAATTAGAAGAGATGAAAACTTTGTACAATCCTGGACATTCTCACTGTCCTATTTCAGCCCCTTCCTGAAGACTACCATGAGGGTTTATGATAAGAATAAAAAGTTTCCCATTAAAAAATTATACTGAAAATGAATAAACTGATTTTTAGTAAAATATTTTCCTTTTGCTTCCTAATATATTTATAGTTTGTATATCAGAGATCTTTGAAACCTTATTAATCAGTGGTTTAGAAGGATTATGTGCTTACACATCTGGAAACAAAATCTCATTAAATGTATTTTTTCCTTCTGTGCCTCTGCCCCATGACAGAAGGGACATCAGTTCTCAAAACTTGCTATTTTATATGAATTAGATCATGTTTGAAGGGGAAGAGGGACTGTCAAGAGTGAATGGTGAGAACCTCTGATATGCGTGTAAGTAAACTGGGACAAGGAATGGTTAAATGACATCCCTAAGGTGGTGAATAGTGGAACCAGACCTAAGACTCAGCTGTTCAGGTTCAAGCTCAGCACTTGGTAAGGGATGTCACTGAGGAACCCCTCTATTCTGCTCTCTCTTTCTAATTCTGGTTATACTGCTGTTCTGTGAGCTAAGGGTGGGATGAAGTGACAGTCATACCTCCCCAGCTTTGTGACTCAACTGTGACATTCCCATGGGTGTAAAAGAGGGAGGGACGTAGAATTCCAAGGCCATTCCAACGAGCTGCATGCCAGCTACACCACTGAGTGGTGAGACTAAACTGGATCCAGGAAACACTGACAAGGCTCTGGCTCTGGGCCATTCTTGTGGTTTGTATCTCTTAGGACAGAAGTTAAACTCTCTGGGGATGTGTGCCCAGACAGGTGCTTGGAAATCCAAGGAGCTTTTCTCTGAGCCTGAGCTGTCCATACCGATGCTTCCTGATCAACTGACGCTATGTTTAAACTTGACTTTATATGTTCAAGAGGAATCCAACAAAAATAGCCAGGTTGCAACTTTTTCCTGACCTATAGCACCATGAAATTTTCTCAAAAATAGCTTTCCTTTTGTCTCCCACAACTTTTAGCTAAAAGGAAGTGAGATAGAAAGGCTGTGGGCCTCTGTGCCTGTGCCCTGTCCCTTTGGCTTTCTTACTCTTGTGTATCTTTTCAGTTTCTCTGCCTCCAGTACTCCATCATTCTTGGGTTTTTTTTTGCTTCTTCCAAGGAGACAGCAAATTGAATAAGAATTAGGTGTTGCCATGGGTACTGTGTTCTGTAGAGCTTCACTTACACCCATGTTGCCTAAGCATTACAGAGTCTTAAGTTGACAAATATTTGAAAGGCATAAGGAGCATCTTGAAGGAAGGAAATTAAGCAGAAACCATGCTTAAATATTTAAAGAGAAACAGATTCTAGTCACTGAAAACTGAAACTACCACTATCCTAGGAAGTGAAGGAATTTTGCTGTCACCCTTCAGCTAGAGAAAGTTATATGATATGTCCTAATTCTCTAGATGAACATGTTTAATCAGCCGTCAGAATTGGAATGACTGTTTCATCACTGAGTAGATGTAACAGAATTCTCTGAAATATTTCCCATGCATATTTGTGAAAGATGGGCTGTACATATTGTCTTCCCCTGAAGTATCCTTATTTTGAACCATAAATATAGGGAAAAAAACAAAAACTTTAATTACACACCAGGAATCTACACTTAAGAAGGCAGGTCTTTTAAAATAAGATATTTTGTGCAGTTCTTCTTAGGTGTGGTTTATTAAATTTGACAGTCTGACATCTAAACGATCTATAAAGAATTAAAATAATACCTTTCAGTAAATGATGTTCTTACTTGGGAAAGATTCACTTTCTTTTATGTAAGTATTAGTCTAGTGAGCCCTATGTATTACTAATATCATGGTCTGAGAATTATTCGTTTATTTCAGAAATGGTTATTGGATCCCCGAAATACAGTAGGAACTTTTCTGAATGTGTGGGATATTGGGACAAACCATACATATTCCTGCCCTCCTGAAGCTTATATTTTAATATGGGGAGACACACATTAACAAGTAAGACAATAAATGAATGAACATTTCAGACATGAAAAAAATGCTGTAAGGAACATAGACTCAAAAATGTATAGTAGAGCTTGTCTGAGTTGAGATAGGCTGCGTTTGGAGATATGAGTAATGAGAAGTAGTCAGGCATGGAAATATCTGGAGGAAAAGTTTTCAAGCCAAAGAGGATATCAGAAACAATAGCCTCAAAGCTGCAAGAAGCATACTTGAGAAACATGCAAAGCCAGTGAGACCGGAGTCTAATGAGCATGGTAGAGTGTAGCAGGAGAGGAAATCAGAACAGAAGGCAGGTACCAGGCCACACAGGTCCTCTTGGCTATGAGAAGGGTCTGACTTTGCCTTGCAATGCATTCTAATTTTTAAGGTAATATAAGCTAAATATTTTTGAAAATTTCATAAAAGTTTTCAAAGATTAATTATAATTTCGAAGTCTCTGTGGATATATCTATATCTTACTAACACATTAAATCACAAGAGAGAAATAATTTAGAAAACCAGAAATCAATGGTGGAGACAAGATTAGACTTTCGTTAACTTAAGCTAATACAATGCTGTAAATATAGGTAACCCAAATTGTGTCATTTTCTTTATATAATGGAGAATTACATGTATAAGTGCCTTTTAGCCTTTTTTGTACCTGAAGCTAAGTTTTAAAAAACAAATCTAAACAGAAAAGTACAAATCCATTTTTGAGAAAGGTAGCCATAAAAATCATCCCAGTTTGTAGGAACAACAAATACTGGTGAGGATGTGGAGAAAGGGGAACCCTCCTACACTGCTGGTGGGAATGTAAAATAGTTCAGCCATTGTGGAAAGCAGTATGGAGGTTCCTCAAAAAACTCAGAATAGAAATACCATTTGACCCAGAAATTCCACTCCTAGGAATTTACCCTAAGAATGCAGCAGCCCAGTTTCAAAAAGACTTATGCACCCCTATGTTTAATGCAGCACTATTTATAAAAGCCAAGAAATGGAAGCAACCTAAGTGTCCATCAGTAGATGAATGGATAAAGAAGATGTGGTACATATACACAATGGAATATTATTCAGCCATAAGAAGAAAACAAATCCTACCATTTGCAACAACATGGACGGAGCTAGAGGATATTATGCTCAGTGAAATAAGCCAGGCAGAGAAAGACAAGTACCAAATGATTTCACTCATCTGTTGGAGCATAAGAACAAAGCAAAAACTGAAGGAACAAAACAGCAGCAGACTCAGAACCCAAGAATGGACTAACAGTTCCCAAAGGGAAAGGGACTGGGGAGGGTGGGTGTGAAGGGAGGGAGAAGGGGAATAAGGGGCATTACGATTAGCACACAGAACGTAGGGGGCTGGGCACGGGGAAGGCAGTATAGCACAGAGAAGACAAGCAGTGACTCTATAGCATCTTACTACGCTGGTGGACAGTGACTGTAATGGGATATGTGGTGGGGACTTGATAATAGGGGGAGTCTAGTAACCACAGTGTTGCTCATGTGATTGTATATTAATGATAACAACAACAACAAAAAAGAACCACCCCAGAATAACCATAAGAATGAAAAAAAAATCATCCCAATTTCAAAAAGAATGTGTTCTTTGGCTATTTCCTCACAGTGGTTTAGTTGTAAACAAGGCCAGGAGCCAAGCAACCAACAACATGGTATTGAAATTCATAAATAAATTGAAAATCAAAATAACACATACTTTGCTGCTTAGAGGCAATGGCCTAATTCTCATGAGAATTTAGTAAGTGAACTGATAACAATTTCAAATTGATCTTGTATCACCTGTGAGATTGATCAGGTACCTCTTCATGCATATATTCTTTATTCTATAATATTCAGTGTACCTTTCAGATACTCGAAGGCCTACTATAATTCTCTATAGAATGTAGCATTAAACCTAGTTTGCCAGACATTTTATTGATTTTACTTTTGGCATACGTGAAGTCTGTTTACTTTCTGCCTAGGAATTTCCTCAATAGAAAACAAAATTATTAATTTTTTTATTCCATCATGTAATGTTTACAGGGCACTTTCAAAATCTCACATACTTTAGGGGAAATTAGTATTTTTATTTTACAATGAAGAGTTACTGTTGATTTTTCTCTAAGCTTCTTTCTTTGACTTCCATTTTGTCTTTTTTGGGGATTAACTTATGAGTAAATTGCTTTAGTATGGTGCCATTGGAGTGATATATCTATCTCACAGTCTTGCAGTTACTCAGGTTAAGTTTTCAAAATATTAATAACATGCCAGAAAATAATTGAAATACACATTAAACTCTAAATAGAGTTCTTGGAATTTTATTCAGTATGGCCTTTTTAATATTGAGATATCACTAAACATCAAATATAAAGTAAAATGTTATTTCAAAGGATTGATGAACAGGCTTTAAAAAGAAACAAAAAATAAATTTCCTTCTTTTTCTCTATGTATACACAGTTGTGCTTATGCTAGAGAATATAAAATATATATACCATATTACTCCATTCTAGTTGACATTCACTAGAGACACAATATTTAAAAGGAATATTTAAAATTTAAAAACGAATTTAATGCACAATAAAATAAATGGTAAAAAATAGTAAGTCCTATAAGTGCTATGTAAACTCAGAGGAGAGAGATTTGTCACCATGTGGAGAAGATGAAGATTTCATGTGGGAAGCAGGACATGGGGTGGAGCTGCGTAAGAGGCTGCGTTTGGGAAAGTGCCCAGTTAGGACAGAGGTTCTGACGTGAACGCACTGCAGTGACAGTGACCAAGGTAAGCCAGATAAGATTGTTGCAATGGCAGATTTCTTTTTGGAAATAGTGGGTGGGATTGGATTTGTAGAGGTCCTTAAATACTGTGCTTAGTAGGAGTTTGGTTTTATCACAAGGCCTTTGGAGTCAGTGAAGAATTTTGACATGGGGAGTGGCATGAGGAACATGATATTGTAGGACTAGCAGGACGTATTTGAGAGGACATAGCAGCTGACCTAGGTCAGCATCTGTATATGGTGTGGTGCAGAGACACCAACCTGTCTAGAGTAAGAGACTAAGGGACTTGTTCAGGAGCCATGGTTGTAGACATTTTCATGAACCATTGAGAAAATACCCTTACCAAAGAATGGAGGTGGGTGACACTGATAGAGATGGAGTGAGGAATGCCAAAAGAGTTGGAAGCCATGTAGAACTGTAGACAGTGAGTAATATGAGCTCCTCTTGGGGTTAGTTATTTGCATGTAAAATCTATATTTTTAAAAGGACTGCGACTTCGGAAAACAAAGTGAAGAAGTAAGATCATATTTCAATTCAACTCTTTCTCCAATTTCTAGGCCATATTGAAAATGGACTACATGACTTCACAAATTAATTTAGTTAACCATTACTGAAAATCAATGATATGTGTATATATGTATCTAAGTAAACATAGATTTTCTTGCAAAGATTACAAAGACATTTTTGTTAGATACTTATTTCTAATTGTAAATATTTTCATTTTAAAAACATTTAATATCTTTATAACTAATATCATATGGCAGAGATTGGCCAAGCTATTGATAGATAATAATATAGGCTTTATTTATTTATTTAGGCTTTTAATATTTTAGGGCCAGATAGATAATATTTTAAGCTTTGTGGTAAAATATCTATCTGGCCACATGGTCTCCATTTGCAATTACTCAGCTCTGCTGTTGTAGCAAGAAAAACATCCATAAGAAAATATGTAAACAAATGGGTATTGTAATGTGTTCCAATAAAATATTACTTACAAAAACAGATGACAGGCCCATTTGACCCATGCATAGTATATGACCCAATTCCTGGCATATACTGTTGTATTTGAACGTGAATCTAGAAAATGTCTTTGAATCTATGTTACTATACTTTTAAGAGGTCACAAGTACATGAAAACTATATAGGGGCAATGGTTATATATTTACCTTTATGAAGACCCATGGCATGGAATCTTTAGATATCTTTCAAGTCAGAGCATATTAGAAACCTCAGTTCTTGTCCTAAACCACTGGCTTGGTTTTGTCCTATAGGCACTGGTTTTGTTTCTATTTTTTTCTTGACCTCTGGTAACCTCAGAATAAAATTGTATTCCATTTCAAGTAACTATTCAGAACCTGTAGTTATACATTTCACATACTCACTCTTCCATACTTTAGTTTCTTATGATTTACCTTTATCTGAATTTTTAAAAATCCTTTCTAGAACAAGGTAAGATGTAAATATCACTACATTCTATATTTTCATCAGAGATCCACTTCTAATATGTCTGTGACCAGAGCAATACTTACTTTCCAGGAGTGAAGGTGGCATGGCATTTCAATCATGTTTGCCCCTAAATGAGGACAGATTGCACTGTTCTTGTTCAGTTTCCACAACCAAAACTATTTTCTCAAAAATTGTAACTTTCGTGTGACCTCACTTTTGGAGAGCATTTATTGAATCTGTTACCCTCCTACTTTAAAAAAATAGGTAGTTTGTTCTTCTGAATCTTCTGCTGTGTTTGTTGTCACACATGCCTTTCAAATGACTTTTCAACATTCAGGACTTCACTGGTCCTGGTAGGAAGCTGCTATGACCTCAGAATTTTTCTCTCTTTTATGAATGTGTGACCAGGAAAATATTCTGGGGATTAGAACTGAGATACTAAACACTGTTCTCTTTTTCTCCAGAATGCTACATGAGGTTTTCTCATTCCAAAGTGAAATATGGGACTGTTATGTATTTTGATTTTTTTGTTTTGTTTTACATTCTCTTCATGTGAAATAATACCATTGCCTTCTAATTTAATAATAGGTCTTATTCATACACTGGAATTAAATAGTTTGACTGATTTTGACTGTTCCATTAAATTAATAGTGTGATGTGCTTGTTACTCTTCTAGCAATGATATAATGGACAAGAGAACTACTCTTCATCTGGCCAGTTGCCTGAAAAAAGTGTTATCGATTAGGTGTAACCTGATAGTTATTCTTAGACATTATCAACAGGACTCATGGGAAATGATTCAGTCATTAAAGTTCATCTTTAAAGTTAAGAAAAAATAGAAGAACACCCTATAAGGAAAAGATGTTAGGAAAACCCTAGGAGTTAAGAGTTTTATTCCACATTATAAGTTCCTATATTTAGATTACTAATTATTTCACTATAATCATTTTGTATGGTTTAGTGTTGTAAAGAATTGGAAATTACAAGTTGCATTTCAGTGAGCCTGCAACATAGACAAAATGGTGATTGATGGGTCTTAGGTATATTAGAACCAGGTTTCAATGAATATCATTGCCCAGCCACAATTACAGGGATCATAAAAGGCTTGATCCTGTACTAATTTTATTGTAGTGAAATATACAAAGTATCTCAAATATTAGCAAAGAGGGTCAGGTTAAATAGTTTAAGTTAGTGGTAATAAAAAGATGGCATCATGTTCTCCTAAGGCAAATTCAATTTGAATTTCCCATGGCAAAAAAAAATTAACATTTCATTGTAGATATTGATGATTAGGGATGCAGGGCCTATAAAGAATGATGCAAATGGGGTATACATATTTAACCCTGAAAACATCCTGATTATTAAAAAATAACTGTTGCAAGGTAAAAATTGATTTGGGTTCTGAATTATGTGGGGTTATTTTTCACATCACAAAACATCAAAAACAGAGCAACCAGTGGAGATTTTGCAATAAATGAATAAACCATGACTATATCTGATGATAAAATACAGTTTATTTCATGAAGAACTCCACTGAATTTATTCAGCATGCTTTCTCTGAAAGGAGAATGAGAACAAGGTGGAACAATTGTAATTGCCTTTCCCAAATTATGCACCTCAGATGTTCTTAGACCTACAAAAAAGGTTATGTTTGTGGAAAATCTACTCCTACCGGTGAGCCGAGGCGCCCTACTTCAGGCCAAGACATGTCTGGAAAATGCTTCTGCTCTGAAAAGCACTCTTGACTTAAGAGTGGCATTTATTCAGGCCATTTATGGATTACTATTAGTGCTCAAGATGGAGTGAACACTAACCTTACAGCTCTCTGGGTCAGACTTACTATTACATATCATCTTTATAAAATCTAGGCATACAAATGATTTCATTCATCTGTGGAGTATAACAACAAAACAGAAACGGAAGAAACAAAACAGCAGCAGACTAACAGAACCCAAGAATGGACTAGCAGTTACCAAAGGGGAAGGGGGTGCAAAAGGTGGGTGGGAAGGGAGGGATAAGGGGATTAAGGGGCATTATGATGAGCACACGTAATATAGGGGGGCTCGGGGAAGGCAGTATAGCACAGAGAAGACAAGTAGTGACTCTATAGCATCTTACTACGCTGATGGACAGTGACTGCAATGGGGTGTGTGATGGGGACTCGCTAAAAGGGGGGAATGTAGTAACCACAGTGCTGCTCATGTGAAACCTGAGCATAAGATTGTGTATCAGTGATATATTAATTAAACACACACAAACACATATACACACACACAAATCTAGGCATACACATATCTACAACACAGGATGTAGTTAGCAAAGAAAGTCTATTTCAAATTTGGGATAACTATATTATATAACTAGTTATAATATAATCTAATAATAGAACACAAATGGACCTCTTGTTGGAAAAATCTATACCAACTCTAATAAGAATTCCATTTTACACTTAATAATCTACTAAGTTTTATTTTTGTCACGACTTAATAAAACTTAAAAGTTACACTTTAAAATTATACAAGAACATTATGATGACTCATCTTTAGTGGTCTAAACGTTTCTTCTTCATTTCTGAGGTTAGAGAGGATAAAAGAGAGACCAGAGAAGGGTATCATGGCAATCACTTTGTATAACTACAGCTTTGCCTTGTTATTTCTGTGAGCCCACATGGCTGCTGTTTCCTCTTTCATAACACTACTCACTTGATTACCTAATTCCACAACTGCTTGTGACTGTTAAGGTCCCCATTTATTAACACCTATACTTCTTTGAACTAGATTCCTTTTTTTTTTTGCACAGACTCAAAGGAAGCACCCCCCTTTCCCCCCCCCAAAAAAACACAACCTATGACCTCCCTGGCCTTTGTTTCATTATCTTTAAATTGAGGATAGTTGCCAAAGATCTCTCAAGAGTTTTGTTTTGTTTTTGTTTTAAATCTAGGAATCTGGAAGTAAAATTGCAGCTATCTTTTAGGACAATGATTTATTTTTTCTAAACAGTGAAACAGAGTGAACAAAATGCTTGTTTGTACGGTGCCTACAAGATAGCCCTACTGCCAAGAAAGTTATGTGGATGAAGGGAGTGGTTAATAAATATTTTTAAATAATTGTGACCAACTTATGAATCAACACTGTTTCTTTCTCTTAAAAAGAAAAAAAAATCCTCCATTTACCTAAAATGCCCAATCTTTAACACATAGAAATCATTATTATTTTACTCACTTACTGAGAACTTGGGAAAGCCTTTGACTCTCTGGGCCTCAGTTTTCTAATCTCCTTGGTGGGGGGGATAAATTTAAATCTCCAAGACCACTTCATATGTGGTTAATTGGAAGGACATTGTATTAATTCACACTTTTGGACAAATCAGTTTGTTACGTTAGCTAGAGCTATTCACCCAGTAAAGATTCCAATGATTGGAATGCCGGACAGGTAAGTTTTTCTGAAAAGCTGAATGCCATAAAGACAGATTGGAATTATGAGGCTCCTTTCAAAGTAACAAATCTGTCCACTGTGAACACCTACTTTATATTCAGGAAATGTTTGTTAAGAACCCGTTATGAGCTCCCCTACTGTGATGAGTCATGCTAGCAGTATAAAGAAAAACATGACTGCATCCTTACCTTCCAGGAGCCTGTTATGGATTTGAGGAAGGCGGCCACATCACATTCTTGAGACAACTAAACAGGTTATAAGTGAACACTTATCACGTCACTCGTTACGTATTTAAAAGTACATGGAGGAGGAAGCATGTATGTACTGGACTTCAGTAGGAGCCAAATCATAAATATTTTTGTGTCAAATGAGTGGTACAAATAATAGGTGCTGTTGGAAAGATGAGGCTAAGATGAGGCTAAAGGAAAAGATGGATGCAGCTCTACCTACTTGTCCGTTATTTGCCCTCCTGTAGTTGGTGTGGATTTTAAAAAGAAAAAAAAGAATTGTTTTTGAAAAAAAATTGCTTTGTAATTGAAAAGGCAGTCAAATGTTTTATTCACCAATATATATGATGAATATATATGATACCATGTTTATTTCTTTGTGTAGTAAGTCTTAAAACAATTCATCAAACCTAATATGGATAAAACATTTCTCAAAAATCCTTTAAATTTCTTATTAACTCTAGACAATCAACAAATACCATTTTAGTTCTCTGAGAATGTCTTCCACTTCAAATGTAAGTCTTTTGGAAGACACGATGCTTTAGAAAGGATGGAAAGAAGGAGGAGGGGTGCCCAAATAATTGATTGTACCATTTTTCAAAGCAGAGGCCATCTGTTTTAGAATTAGAATTAAAATGTAAATTATCAAAGGGGAATAATGAGAACCTCCTTTCAGACAGCGGCCAGTGCAATTAGAGGAAGAAAAGGGGTTGGGTAGGTTTTCTACTATGTACAAGTCATGAATGATGACCTGAAAGGCTGGGAGGGAAGTGATTTACAAGGAACTAAGTGGGCACAACCCATGGATTGTCTAATACTCTGGGTAGTTGAATTCATCCAGGAACAGCCCTTCAACTCTGCTGGGACTGAATCCAAATCACAAGATAACCACACAAATTTAGGAAGTCACTGCATTGGTACCATAGCAGGATGTAAATTGAACTACAGGGCTGGTATGAGTTGCATTTCAATTCATGTGGTTTTATGAATCAAAACACAAGTCTCTGAGTACAATGCAGACAGTCAGTGCCACATGGGAACAAAACAGAAAGATTAAGCCTGAGCTTAGTTTGTATTTTCCATATTAAACATAGGACAAAAACCCATGAGCTTACAAAGCCAAGGATTTTCACAAATAAATTTTCTTTTATTTCTTTGTTCTAATTTAAGTGCTTCAAGCAAAGGTTGAAAGGGCTACACATAAGTCATACAGGTATGTGTTATATGAAGTGAACTAATATTTAATGTTCCTGAGACATGGTTCTATAATGAAGAAAAAAACTATCAGTGAGGAAAGAAATTTGGAAATATATTGATTTTTAACTGGGTTTTACACAAACTGTGAGAATGAAGAAGAAAAGAACTTTAAACTCTAAAATTTGAGGAGTGTGGAGACCTTATACATATTTTTATGACCTTTTATATGACCATTAAGTTGACATGGGCTATTGAGCAATTTCTATAGTGTCCCAACAGCTAAAGACCAGCTCATAGTTAATGCCTGAAATAATAAGGAACTTGATTAGCAAATAAATGCCTAGTTACCAGCTTAAATTTTGGCACCCACTCCCCACTACTCCTACCTTCCAACCCCCGCCCCCACTACACACACTGTTTTGTTTAGATCCATGATTCTTTTTCGGTACCCACTTTTACTGGTCATCTGTTGCATTTTCAAAGCTTTTACAACCACCTGCATTCTGAAAACTCTCTAATCTGTGTCTCCAGTTTGGACTTCATCTCTGAGAGTCAGATTCATAGACCTCTCCACCTGCCATCTGATTCAGGTTCTGTGGGCACCTGAAACTCAACATTTGTAATGAAACTTATTTCAACACCCAGCCTACATTCATTTTACAGTCCCTGTCTAGTTAATGGAACTATTCCAAGTCAGAAATCAAAAGTCATACTAGATTCCTAAATATATTTCCCAACTCTGTATTTCTTAAATTTTTTCTCCTTTTCATCTCCATTCCCACTGAATTGGGTCTCCACCTTTCATCTGAAACATAGCAGTTGATTTCCCTGCCACCAGTCTTTTCCCATTAATTCAGTAGTTGCAGGAAATTGAGTAATAATTCTAAACTATACATCTAACCAGATCACTCTTTTGTTTAAAATTCTTTCTTCATTGTCTCTTTATCGTAGGCTGAAAGCCATGCAAATCTGTTATATATGCTGTCACTTCAATCCTGCTTTCAACTACTCCCTGCCTGTATTTTTACCTTTCCTCCGAACTACCAAACTACTGCTAATCCACACATTATTTGCTCTGTTCTTGCCAGTATAGGTATTTTTTGCCCCATGACTAACTGCTTTTCTTTTCTTTTTTGATGTTGGGATATTTATTGTTTATTTATTTTCATAATCATTTTAATTGAAATATACCTTATATACTGTTGCAGATGAATAACTTAGGGATTTATCAATTATATACATTGTTAAATACTCAGCATGGTAAGTGTAGTTACTATCCATGACTAACTGCTTTTCTTATTTCAAAACCACTTCAGCTTTGCATTTCTCTCTCATTGGATATTTATGCTTCCTGAGGGAAGGAACGTTCACACTCCTTGTAAATCCAGTACCTAGCAGAGTGCTTGGTATATGTACTACACACTTAATATTTGTTCAGTTCTATTTATATTTTGCTGATATCTTTGATGAAATGGGTGCTTGTCTACTACATTGAGTTTCCATCTGTGGAGCTAGCTAGATTTAAGTCAATACTTTGGTATACCAAGTAATTTTATTTTATTTTATTATTTTAATATATTTTTAAACAATTTATTTTAGTATCATTAATCTACAATTACATGTGCAATATTATGGTGATTAAACCACCCCCTTCATCAGGTCCCCCCACCAACCCCATTACAGTAACTGTCCATCAGCATAGTGAGATGCTATAGAATCACTACTTGTCTTCTCTGAGTTGTACAGCCCTCCCCGTGCCCCCCCCAATATTACGTCTGCTAATCGTAATGCCCCTTTTTCCCTCTTATCCCTCCCTTCCCACCCATCTTCCCCAGTCCCTTTCCCTTTGGTAACTATCAGTCCGTTCTTGGGTTCTGTGAGTCTGCTGCTGTTTTGTTCCTTCAGTTTTTTTTTTTTGTTGTTGTTGTTCTTATACTCCACATATGAGTGAAATCATTTGATACTTGTCTTTTTCGGCTTGGCTTATTTCACTGAACATAATACCCTCTAGCTCCATCCATGTTGTTGCAAATGGTAGGATTTGTTTTCTTCTTATGGCTGAATAATATTCCATTGTGTATATGTACCACATCTTCTTTATCCATTCATCTACTGATGAACAATAAGGTTGCTTCCATACCTCCGCTATTCTAAATAGTGCTGCGATAAACAGAGGGGTGCATCTGTCTTTTTGAAACTGCGCTGCTGCGTTCTTAGGGTAAAGTCCTAGAAGTGGGATTCCTGGGTCAAATGGTATTTCTATTTAGAGTTTTTTGAGGAACCTCCATACTGCTTTCCACAATGGTTGAACTAATTTGCATTCCCACCAGCAGTGTAGGAGGGTTCCCTTTTCTCCACATCCTCGCCAACATTTGTTGTTGTTTGTGTTTTGGATGTTGGCCGTCCTCACTGGTGTGAGGTGATATCTCATTGTGGTTTTAATCTGCATTTCTCTGATGACCAGTAATGTGGAGCATCTTTTCATGTGCCTGTTGGCCATCTGAATTTCTTCTTTAGAGAAGTGTCTATTCATGTCCTCTTCCCATTTCTTAATTGGATTATTTGCTTTTTGTTTGTTAAGGTGCGTGAGTTCTTTATATATTTTGGATGTCAACCCCTTATCAGATATGTCATTTATGAATATATTTTCCCATACTGTAGGATGTCTTTTTGTTCTACTGATGGTGTCCTTTGCTGTACAGAAGCTTTTCAGCTTGATATAGTCCCACTTGTTCATTTTTGCTTTTGTTTCCCTTGCCCGGGGAGATATGTTCATGAAGAGGTCGCTCATGTTTATGTCCAAGAGATTTTTGCCTATGTTTTTTTCTAAGAGTTTTATGGTTTCATGACTTACATTCAGGTCTTTGATCCACCTTGAGTTTACCTTTGTGTATGGGGCTAGACAGTAGTCCAATTTCATTCTCTTACATGTAGCTATCCAGTTTTTCCAACACCAGCTGCTGAATAGGCTGTCATCTCCCCATTGTATATCCAAGGCTCCTTTATCAAATATTAATTGACTGTAAATGTTTGGGTTAATGTTTGGATTTTCTATTCTGTACTACTGGTCTGTGGGTCTGTTTTTATGCCAATACTAAACTGTCTTGATTACTGTGGCTTTGTAGTGGAGCTTGAAGTCAGGGAGCATAATTCCCCCTATTTGATTCCTCCTTCTCAGGATTGCTTTGGTTATTCGGGGTCTTTTCTGGTTCCATATGAATTTTAGAATTATTTGTTCCAGTTCATTGAAGAAAGCTGTTGGTATTTTGATAGGGATTGCATTGAATCTGTAGATTGCTTTAGGTAGTATAGCCATTTGACAATATTTATTCTTCCTAGCCAAGAGCATGGGATGCATTTCCATTTGTTTGTGTCCTCTTTAATTTCTCCTGGGAGTGTCTTGTAGGTTTCAGAGTACAGGTCTTTCACTTCCTTTGTTAAGTTTATTCCTAGGTATTTTGCTAATATCTTGTTGAGTATTTTTGCATCTACATTCATCAGGGATACTGGTCTGTAATTTTCTGTTTTAGTAAGGTCTTTGCCCGGTTTTGGTATTAGAGTGAGGCTGGCTTCATAGAAAGAGTTTGGAAGTATTCCCTCCTCTTCTATTTTTTGAAAAACTTTAAGGAGAATGGGTGTTGTTTTTTCTCTATATGTCTGGTAGAATTCAGAGGCGAATGCATCTGGTCCGGGGGATTTGTCCTTGGGTAGTTTTTTGATTACTGATTCAATTTCCTTGCTGGTGATTGGTCTGTTTAGTTTTTCTGTTTCTTGCTTGGTCAGTCTTGGAAGGTTGTATTTTCTAAGAAGTTGTCCATTTCTTCTAGGTTTGGCAGCTTGTTAGCATATAGATGCTCATCATATTCTCTTATAATTCTTTGTATTTCTGTGGGGTCCGTCGTTATTTTTCCTTTCTCATTTCTGATTCTGTTTATGTGTGTAGATTCTCTTTTTCTCTTAATGAGTCTGGCTAGGGGTTTATCTATTTTGTTTATTTTTTCAAAGAACCAGCTCTTGGTTTCATTGATTTTTTCTATTGTTTTATTCTTCTCAATTTTATTTATTTCTTCTCTGATCTTTATTATGTCTCTCCTTCTGGTGACTTTGGGCCTCATTTGTTCTTCTTTTTCCAATTTCAGTAATTGTGTCCTTAGACTGTTCATTTGGGAATGTTCTTCCTTCTTTAAATAGGCCTGGATTGCAATATACTTTCCTCTTAGAACTGCCTTTGCTGCGTCCCACAGAAGTTGTGGCTTTGTGTTGTTGTTGTCATTAGACTCCATATATTCTTTGATTTCTGTTTTGATTTGGTTGTTAACCCATTGATTAATTAGGAGAATGTTGTTAAGTCTCCATGTATTTGTGAGCCTTTTTGATTTCTTTCTAAAATTTATTTCTAGTTTTATACCTTTGTGGTCTGAGAAGTTGGTTGGTAGGATTTCAATATTTTTGAATTTACTGAGGTTCTTTTTATGGCCTAGTATGTGGTCTATTCTGGAAAATGTTCTATGTGCACTTGAGAAGAATGTGTATCCTGCTGCTTTTGGGTGCAGAATTCTGTAGATGTCTGTTAGGTCCATCTGTTCTAGTGTGTTGTTCAGTGCCTCTGTGTCTTTACTTATTCTCTGTCTGGTTGATCTGTCCTTTGGAGTGAGTGGTGTGTTGAAGTCTCCTAACATGAATGCATTGCTGTCTATTTCCTCCTTTAATTCTGTTAGTATTTGTTTCACGTATGCTGGCGCTCCTGTGTTGGGTACATATATATTTATAATGGTTATATCTTCTTATTGGACTGACCCCTTTATCATTATGTAATGTCCTTCTTTATCTCTTGCTACTTTCTTCGTTTTGAAGTCTATTTTGTCTGATACAAGTACTGCAACACCTGCTTTTTTCTCTTTGTTGTTTGCATGAAATATCTTTTTCCATCCCTTCACTTTTAGTCTGTGTATATCTTTGGGTTTGAGGTGAGTCTCTTGTAAGCAGCATATAGATGGGTCTTGCTTTTTTATCCATTCTGTTACTCTGTGTCTTTTGATTGGTGCATTCAGTCCGTTTACATTTAGGGTGATTATTGATAGATATGTACTTATTGCCATTACTGGCTTTAGATTTAGGGTTACCAAAGGTTCAAGGGTTGCTTCTTTACTATCTAACAATCTAACTTAAGTTTCTTATTAAGTTATTGTGAACACCGTCTGATGTTTCTTTATCTCT